>VXBO01002037.1:19670-56585 GCA_013400135.1 Rhinoptilus africanus
GAGGGGCGGGGCCTGATGGGAGGGCGGGGCCTGATGGGAGGGCGGGGCGGTGACTGTGGGGCAGAGGTGTGGGAATGGGGCCCGGCCCTGGCTTTGGTCCGGGGCTGGTCTTTGGCCTGGGGCTGGTCTTTGGCCTGGCGCTGGCCCTTGGCCTTGGCCCTGATGCCTGGGACTGGCCCTGGCCTTGGGCATGGGCTGGGCTTTGGCCTGGGGCTAGTCCTTGGCCTTGGCCATGGGCTGGGTCTGGGGCCTAGCCCCAGACTGAGCCCTTGCTGGGCAGAGCAAATGATAAGGAAGAGCTGCTTCTTCCCTATATGCTGAGGCAGCCGTTGGCACAGCAAAAGTCAAAGGGCTTTCAGCCCACTTGCCCTGAGGCTGAGCAGGGCCACAGTGTCTGTGAGCACCAGAGGTGTTCCTCACCTGGTGCCCAGGCACGTAGTGTCCAACATCCGAGGGGAAAGGGGAAGAAATGTGCTTTTCCAGGCACTTATGCAGGGAAGAACTATCATCCCTCAACACCTGCAATGTTCAGATGATGTCCTGAATGCTAATTTGTGATTATCCTTTGCCTAATGTTTGTCCTTTCAACCGTTATGGATTGAAATGATTTTACTACAATGTTTGGCTTAATGACCTTTTGCAGTAGTGGACTGAACAGAATGAGATGTCCTATAAAGTGATTTTGTTAATTTGCCTTAAAGTTCTCTGTTACTAAGTCAATAAGTTGCAACCTCTCTTGCATTTCAGTAGTGTTCATACCATTTTTATAGCTTAACGGCAGGCAGAAGGTAGCTCCTATCAACAAAGGATGCACCAACCGATGCTTTGCCATCTTGGTTGCTCACTGTAGGCTCCCTTTCCAAAGCTCTGGTGTTCACTGGTGAATAGTGTCCCAGACTATGGTATTTCAGATCTCAAAGACTAGGGAGGCTTGGGCCTGATCAATATTTGGATGAGCTACCTCGTTAGGTACTGCGGAAAGTGCTGCTGGTGATTCATTCAGTGGCATTCGTCTGTCTATGAGTCAGGGCTGAACAAATGCCATTGCACAACATTTGTGGCATTATCCAGGGGCATAAAACCGGAGATCTGTGCCAATTGCAGCTGTTAGGAGATCACTGATTTTCCTACCTTACTCCAGTTTCAGTGTGGGTTTCCAGAATTAGCCAGTGGTTTAGGTGGAATGTAGCAAACGGTTTCTGCAGTTGCTTTTGTCAGGCACCGCTCTTTGGTGTTGGGGGGCCAGGAACAGCAGCAGCAGTGGTGGCCATGGGCATCACTGTAGGCAGCTACAGACGCTGGCTTTGTGTCAAACCATATGGTTTTGAATTGGTGCATGCAGCACTGATAGAATGTGCCCTGCTGCCTGAGAGCCCTAGGAGGAAGTGTCCCTCATGCCTTCTCCTGGCTTTGCAGCGGTGCTGCTCCCTCATGTCCCTTGCAGGTGAAATTAAGAGATCTGTGCAATGTTATGAGTGCACGGTTGCAGACATACAGCTGGGACAAAGAAAAGCTGAGAGTGTTTTGGACTCTTCTCCCCACCTAAGCACTGGTCCTGGTGGTATGTAAGTTTGCATTGCACGACAGAGTAATTTGTCTGCTTCCTTCCTTTTTAGGTCATAGATACACAAATATGTGTATATAAAATTCCATTTTCTGCTGGAAGACCAATTAAGTCACCTGAAAATCATTCCAAGTAATACTAAAAGTGGGTGGAAGGCATGGGAGAACCAATAAAATGGCCTCCTTATCTTGTTTTAGGGACTCGTGCATAAATGGATTTTTCTAAAACAAAACTAAATTAGATTGGGATTACTTACCAGTCTAAATTGTCTGTACAAATCCCAGCTACTTCTAGATGATTGACCAAATGCTCTTGCTTTCATCTCTTGCAGAACTTCCCGGGAGGATCCATGGAGACAGAATTTCCTTACAGTTTCATCCCAGATATATATCCAAGTGCTAATGATGAACATTTACGAAATTGATGTTGTAGCTAAAGCCAATAGAGGAGAGGAGATAAATTCATCAGGGGAACGTTTTCAAGAGCACCCTCTTAAGATACATTCTTGACTGTATAGTAATGCCCCTCTTCTCTGTCTCTCATTCCTTCATTCAAATAAAGATACTGCCTCCAGAGGACTGTGAAGAATTGGTGTTATAACAGTCATTATCTCATGTTTGCATTAAGTTGTGTTTACTCAGCAAAATATGATGAAATGTAGCACCTGTGGTCAGAATTGGGCAATTCGCTAATTTTAAAATCTGTGTCACTTGATCTAGTTCTCCAATTTTCTCCATCCTTGCAGGAAAGGGGGAGAACCTCCACTTCTAAAGTTAAAATAAAGTGGCTTAAATTGGAGGGTTCAGCAAGTTGTCTGTGCACAGCACCCCCCTCAATAGTGAGTGAACTGTCTTTACAGCTCCAGCTGAATTTGTAGGTCACCTGTAGTACCTGTGCCAGAAGGGAGAATGGTGATCCCTCTTGGTAGTGGCAGCTCTTTGTGCTCTCACACAGAGCTCCTCGAGCCTGTAAAGTCAGTGGTTACCAAGTGCAGATCAGCAGATCCACAGGCAAACTTTACAGCATCTTGTGTACCACCAACAAACAGGTTTATCATCCAAACTTCAGTTGAAAACTTGAATAGGAACATTTACCATGGTCTCGTGGACCACAAGGGCAACAGATTGGACTATGGACTATGAAAGCTATGAGATCAGTAGCACTGTCATCTTCCACCAGATGAGTAGCGTGTGTGTAATATAAAACTATTGAAGTACAGCCAGTGTTTATTTTCTAAAACAGGTACTAATGCATGAATATAGCTCCCTTAAAATAAACAAGCTATAAGATGATAGCGGCTTTATAAGGTGAGTGAGGTTTAATTTTGATGTGTTGGTAAAAAATTGCAGAAAACTTAATTATTGCAAAATTGAGTTACTGATTCTTCTATATCATCTTAGGTATACTGCATCTTCACCTGAGCTGCATAACACTTACCATATTTGTCCAGATACCTTTCAAAGAGGCTGACGAACAGTATAAATTATTTGCTGGATTCTGATTTGTATGAAAGGATTTGAACTGTAAAAATACCACTTTAATGTCAGAATGCTGTATCAAAATCAAAGTTTGATGAGAACTGTTTAATGCTAGGCATGATTCATTTCAATGGTAAAATACATGTTTGTGGGGAAAAGAGAGTCTGAGATTTAATTGATATGATCAGCTGTGTTTTTATGTAATTTGGCAAACTAGTAGAATTCAAAACACATTGAGCAAAGGCATATAATGTCTATCTTGTCCATAACTGTTTTTTGACACTTGTTAAATAATAATATTGTATGATATATTTTACCATACTTTTGTCAAAATGCTGATGGACACCATAAATAGACACAAATCCATGGCTCTTTGGCTTCTTTACCTGCTTTTCGGCTTACTTCATGGATGATGAAGTCAGTCATTCTCTGACAGGATTAGACCAGCTGAAATTTTAGAATGATGGTACCAAAATGAATATGAGGATTAAATGGATGAAAATGCTAATCCAGTCAGAGAAAACAAAATTCAAATCCTGCCTAACTCTAACACCGTATCAAAAATTTGGGGGAAAGTGCAGTTTGTTAAATTCAGAGAATCTGTCATTTTGCTGCTTACTGATTCAACTTATTTTCTGGAAGAGATTCCACTGATTTCAGTGGGATTACTTACAGAACTGGGTGTTGCTTAACAAGAACAGGCACGGCAGAATGTTTGCTTAAGATGTTCAGGTGCGAAATCAAACCAAACTCTATGAGAAAGAATTAATTAGTCAAAAATTGTCAAACTTGGTTCCAAGATTTAGACTTCGAAAACATTATCTGGAGCCTGGCTGACAGAGCATTTTAATTATGTGGCATTTAGTTTCTGATATGTTTATTTGCCAACCGAAAAGCCAGGGATTACATGCACAGGAAGTGGAACTACACAGTTTAGACCCCAAGTTTATTTATCTCACTTTATTAAAATAGAAAAAAAAAAAGATATGTGCCACAAAACTACTTGTTATATTATTGCTTTTAAAACTTGCGTCAAAAAACCCACATACAAATATTGAAAAATTCCAGACAATGATGTTCACCTTGGCATTCTTGAAACAGATCATTTTGTACTTTGTAAATCTTTATTTGTGTAAATCAGCCACAAGTTGAACCGTGATTTTGCCATCATGAGTTAAAGCTATGATTTCATGTTATCTACTGCCTTGAAACGATACTTAAAGTAGTGGTTGTATACACCAACAAAGCACTATTTATTGACCTCATCAATTTTAAAGAACACTGATGTTTGTTCTGGCTTTGTGAGCTGAGATATTTCTGAACTCTTTTCTGATCTCCTAGTTAACAGTTGGCTGGCGATAGATAAAGCTGAATAATCGGTCAGCCCTGGTTGTAATAAAAATGTTTACCAGAAGCATACTTTGAATTTGTGCTTCTCCTTGGAGTTGGTTTGAAATAATTTTGTAGCCTTCCTTTTTAAACCATGGTGAAAAGTTAGATGTTAAAAGATCCATTTTATGGAAACAGACTTACAAAATTCATGTGTGGAATGTAAGTGTCTGGGTTACCGGTCTGTATTTATTTAGAAGCTTTTTCTTTCTTGAATATTCAGGAATTTCATGCCCAAGTTTAGATTTTTCCAGATTTGCTCTCAGGATAAATGGCAGCTTTCATCTGATGGATCACTTGAGTGTTAAGTGTGAATTTTCTGGAAGATCGGCTTTCTTTTGATGTAAGAACTGTACCTGACAGAGTTTAGGATGGGCTGACTGTGTTTAGGACTTTTTGACCAAGTTGAGTAGCAGGGAAGTTACCTTTCCCATTTGAGCAGCTCTGCCTCTAACTTGAGGAGTTTTGAGACACACAAGATTTCCATTATCTCATCCTGAACTGCTGGGTTTGGGGTTTCTGCTGTGACTCTTTTTTTCCAGCCCTTTGAAATACCAGGCTCATGTTGTGCTTGCAAACAAAGAAACCGAAGAAAGTTTTCATCAACCTCTTCACATAAGGGTGTATTTCAAGCTTGTTCAGTAAAAGGCCTCGCAGTGCAAGTCCTTGTCTGGCAAGATAACAGTCTGAGTTCAATGTGCTCATGGAATACTAATTAGTTTCTTCATTCAGATTTTCTTGGTTACTTTTTTTTTTTTTTTTTCCAAGACGACTGAATATTTAGCATGTCGCCAACATTCTCTGTGGTTTTCTGGAAGAATTTAACTGCTTCATGGTAGCTTGGAGAAAGCTGGTTCCTCTCATATTTATTTCAAGCCTTTTTCTTCCAAATGGAGTATCCAGATGGTGTGAAAACATCATCTGTATGTTTAGACAGATACTGTTTGCACCTAAAAACTCCATGACACTGGAAATCAAGTATACTTCACTAGCTTCAGAATAATGGAGCCATTGAAAAGTCTTCCAACCAGGATGGGCACAAAGAACAGTCTTGTTTTCTGAAGTTCTGTGCGAGGGAAAAGCTCAAGTCATGGTTGATGAGGTGTCTCAGAAATGTTAACAGTGTCAAGCAACTGGCAATTGGTTCCTGTGGCAGGAAATAGCAAAGGCAGCTCAGTGCTACAAGCAGTAGAAGCTGGCCTTATTGTTGTTGGAATTGTAGTTTCCTCCTTTTTAATCATCATGTGTTGTAAGTGAATTTGTTTTAGCCCCTGGAGAATACATGTTTTGCTTTTGTGTGGTCGCTGCTCATTTGGTAAGAATGGTGCTGGCTAATGTACACACAACTCTTGGGCAAACTGAAATATTGAGCTGGTCACTTGGTTTATGCAATCAAATTTGTTGCAGAACAGTTTGGAACATGGTAGGATGGGGGAATAGCCTATGCCATGAAGAGCTATTAAAAACAAAGACACCACCTCTGGCTTCAGAGTCTGTGAGCCACAAATTGCTAAAGGCTGGGAGAATGTTGGGGAGAAGTATTACTGCACAGTTGCCCATTGCATTGCTGCTGGCCATTGCTGGAGACAGGATGCTGGGCTTTTACAAAGAACTGCTCTTTGGTCTGACCCACTACGCCTGTTTTCATCTACATCTGCTTTTATATTTTGTCTGTGTGAAAAAAAAAAAGTAACAAAGAATAGGCTATAAAGAAATTAAATTATGTTGTGTTAGTCTGTAAGGAAAAACTATCCCTTTGAAATCAAAGTCCCCAGCCAAGGTTTTGTCCAGTTCTGTGTGTTGATATAGTTGGTGGTGAACATTAGTATACATGAGGCATGAGCAGAAAACATAAGTACCTGCTACGGTCTTAGATTCTTGCCAGGAAAAATTGCTCAAGGAAGTGAAATCCTTTTGTTTTCCTTGAAGCATCTCTTTGGTTCTAGCTGACTCTGCTTTAACACTGAAAACTATTTAATTCTGCTTTAATTTTTTCCCAAGTAGCCTGTAATCTTTCCATGCACTTTGAGCAGGAACAGTAGGTAGTTAAACCTTGTGTGTGGCTGGTTCTGAATAATACTGCAGATACTTCTGTGCAACCCAGGAGACTCCACTGACTATAGAAGTGAGCAGCTTCTGTTTATTGTTGCATATTCCTACAAACAAATATGCAACTGACAAGTGCTCCCTAATAGAATACTAAAAATAAGAAACAAAAAGGCATAAAATAAATAGTCTGAACTTCTATTTTATATTTTTTAACTCAAAGTGTTCTTTAAATCCAAGCTATGGGTACGTTCGGTGATCATAACTCAAGCAGATTTCTTGTACGCTGACCTCCCAACTGATAGCAGCCTTGCATTTCTTGGAAGAACCTGTCTTTGGAAATGAGGGTCATACAGATTAAAATGTTGCTGATGGCTTTAAAAGAGAAAATTGTCTTTCTTCTGCACGGTCTTTGGTCTTCTAGGAATCCCTCCCGGTTTGTTCCAAGGTAGAAGAGCGCCACTCCGAAGGCTTTAGAAAGTGAAAAGAGTCCTGTCATAGTTTAGGGGTACAATCTATGTAGTCAGCATGACCCTCTTGCCTCAGTAGGCAGCCCTTAAACTCTGTGTCACAGAGGGAAGTTCCACCACTGTTTCACCCTGGATTGTACAAGAAATACCTCTCCGTGTTTGCAGATCAGATTCTTTTTTTGAAAGATGATGAAATCTGGGATGTAGTGGAGCTCTCTGTGGGCAAAGCTGTGATTTGAAGCTTTTGGCTGAAAAATAGGCATGAAACACACAAGATGCGGTGATTATCTTTTATGTATTTTCTTCACCAGTGTTTACTTTCTATGGTAAGTACTTTAATGTTTTGAGCATTTATTAAAATATGGACATAGGAACTTCAGAACTGTAGGAACTTCATCATTATTATAATGCTTCTTAAGTAATTCTCTCCCCCTCTCTCTGGTCATAATTTTAAAGTTTTAAGTGTAAGTCTGTGTTCTTCTTACCAGTAAGTGATGTGGAGTATCAAAGTCACAATTAAAATGAAAAAAAAGATAGTTTGCTTCAGACCTATTTTCATGCAGTGTTTTGGGTTTTCATCTTGCTGAGGTTATTAAGGCATGGTCCTTACTACAGAAATATTATTCTGGAATGAGCAATTAGTTTCATGCAAAATTTGAAATGTCTGGGGAAATGTTAATTTTGGGTTTCCTTGTAAAAAGCATGAGATTTATGTGTTTTTTCCCCATTTCAGATTCTAGTCACAGCGTGGCCTGTCATCGAGGACTTGGTTAACTCCTTCTCCTCTTTTCCTCCAGGATATTGGTTCTTCAGTCTTAGAACAGTTTCAGGTTCTTCCATTTTGGTATAATTTTTTGTGCCTTTGGTTTAGACACTATTCTTAGGTTTTATTTTCAGTGCAGTGCAGCCCACTTCAGTGTTTTTTTTCCTGTTCCATGACTCTTTCTTCCCTCTGACTTTAAATGAGAATGGATAAAGAACAAGTCCGCCCAAGTTGGCTAGTGTCAGGCATAAACGTCTCTTACAATCTTTCTTTCCACTGGCACTTACTGACTGAAGATATAGAATGATGCAATGTGTAAATCTTTTTTAGTTGCCTTCTGTATATCTGTAGGGATTCAGCTTTTCTGAGGCTTTTACTTGTTCCGCTCTCCAACTTGAGATTATTTGCTTTAATTTCTTTGTGCTGCTGCCACAATGGCACGTTCATTAATCACTCCAACCCAAGGTGCTTGAAAGAAATCGTCTTTATCTGCTGACACAGTTCCAACAGCTTTTGCCTGGCAGAACATGTGCTTTTACAGAGCTCCTCCCCTGGATATTTTTGTGTGTCTGGACAGAGAGCCCACTGAAAGGTATAACTGACTGCTATAGGGGGAACAGTTTGGCTGCAAGATAAGGAAAGCAGTCTAGACAGATCTGTCTCAGCGCGCAGGATAAGATTATTTTGCCTATCTAAAGTTATGTTCCAGTCATTTAATGCATGTTTATATTTTTAGTGATGACATCCTATTTCTCCAAGGATTTTTATGAGAAGCAATCAGACTTCTCCAGCCTCACAACCTCCTACAAACCATGGTTTGTTTGGGATTTTAGGTCTTGTTCTCAGGGCTGCTGGCCTCATGAAAGATACTTTCTTTTGGTGGAGGAAGAATTTCCATATTCCCACTAAGGAATTTTAATGTGCAATAGCTGAAGAATTTGTGTTTATTCTAGTATCAGGTGTTTTGACATATCAGGCTGCAGGGGCGTTTCATGCAAAGTGTGTGTCAAAAAGATGTGGGGCTACGTCAGGAATGCTAAAGACTAACATGGACCATGTTATGATACTACGTTGTTGCGGAATCAATCAGTGCCTCTCCTGGGATAGATCTGTGCATACCATGAGAGTAACCCCCAAATACCCACAAGACTAGACTTGTGGGCTGTTAGACAGAGAACCTGCAGTATAGTCTTACAAACACCACTTAGACCACTTTTTCACTTTTCCAGGCACATTTTTGTTGCCTGCAGACAGTCTGCCAAGGAGTCTTACGTTAGTGGAAGGGGAAACTATGTCCAGCAGTCATAGAAAACCTTGTTGGAAAGTGATATAGCTGGAGTCACCATGCTGAACTCTGATCATCTCTGAAGTAAGAATACAGCAGAAAAAGGTTTAGAGGAAGCAATAAAAATAGGCTGCTGTGTGAGGCAGAGACAGAAAGGTCAGGCGATTAGATGCTGTGAAGAAACAAACAAGGGATGATAGAGTAGGTATATGCAAAATTTTCCTCAGGTTCTGCAAAAGCATGAGCTCAAGGGAGTTCCCAGTGAGGTTAAAATGGCAATACACCTCAAACTGATTAAATGTGTCTCTCCAAAAAGCACACAGACTTTCAGAACTCATTACTCAGGCAAAAGTTTTAGGAGTTGTCGAATAAGAATTCCGGCTGCTACCTTAAATAGAAAATAACATGGAAGAGATCGTAAAACTTCATGTTCCAGGATGAAAGTCAGCCACTTCCTACGTGGGGTCAGGAAGACACTTACCCTGGAAGTACGCTATTAAGGATTGTCCATTACAGGATTTTTTAGCTTTATATCTCAGTCCGGATACTGTCAGTGACGGTGTTTCCCTAGATGAACCACTGTTTGGTAACTGCTAGTCTATTCTGTTCTACATTTAAACCTCCTTTTCAGATGTCTCAGACCATGCTGCTTTAAAATTAATATCTTTTCTTTGTTTTACATGAGCATAAGAAGTAAGAGGAAATAATTTCCCTGCTGATCTGAATACGTGTCTACCAACTTGTTTAATTAGAGTTGTGTGTGTAGAGGAGAGAGTTTTCTGGTAGCTTCTTTTCTCTAAAATACTGTAGGCTAAATTCTGTCCACCCTGGGTAACAAAAGCCAAATTGAAGCAATGGTCCCTAATTTAGTACCAGTGTATTTGTACACTGAGAGCAATAAAACACTCCTACATTTTTGCTATGGTACTTATCATGAGTGAGCAAGCTGCTAGTTAATGGTAATGGCGTTACTGACTCACCTTCCTGTCCGCCCTGACTTGGGGAGATAGAAAGTGGATGGGACATTGTCAGAATAGACAACTGCAAGCAAACGCCTCCTGATAACCCACTAAAGGGGCATTGAGAAGTCATCAGTGCAGAAGGCGGAAAAACGCAATTAATCCTCTAAATATGAGAAAATCTGCTGTCATTTTCCACAAAATAACCTCAATCTACTGAAAATTGCTTCAGCCATCTTTTAAAGCAGTAAAATATTAAATGAGTGCAGTCTTTCAGAGGTACTAATTTCTGATGTGCTTTAAAGGGTAAATATGAAAGATATGTTGTGCACCTTCCCTGAAATATTTGGAAGGAATAGTCTTGTTCACAAGGAAAGCATCCTCTTTTCCTTGATCCTCTACACCAGATGATCTCTCTTTACCATCACTATGTTAGTAATGACACGCACATTTTGGGCTGTATGGCAAAGCTCAAGTCATGAAAATTGAGGTATGTGGTATAGAAAAAGGCTTTGGTACACCAATAAAGTTGTATCTCTGGATGGTAAAAGTATATGTGATTTTATCTCTTATTTTATTAGGTAGATTAATTACAGGGTTGTAGCTATCACCCCACAGTTAAATCACAGGAGTCTTACTTATTTTTCACTCTCTTGCTTAGTCTCCTCCATACTTAAATCTCACTCTCACAGTGAATTTATTTTCCACGTAGAACAATAAAATGAACTTTCCTGAACCATTATGGTACTTGGAGAAGTAGCATCTATTTAAAACATTAGATATATTCCTTTGGGTTTTTGCAGTCAGTAACTCAAAATAGCTTGTGTTTACCACAGCACAGCTATCGTAGACTTCGTCATTCCCACTGAGGGTCTTTGTTGCTTTTGAAAAACATCGATTTTGAAATCAAAGGGTCTGGTTCTTATTTAAATGACTGTGCCAAGAGGCCTTATGGTGGTTGCAAATGACATTGCCCAGACCTCCTGGTCTCAAGCACTGAGGCATGAGACTTTCACAGCATTGCCCTGCTCAGACTTCCCGCAGTGTATGACCCTGCTTCTGGCCTGGGCACAGCAGAGCCCTGTGGTCCATTCCCTGGGCTGCCGGGTGGAGCCTGCCCGCCCACCCATGGTCTATGGGCTCTTGTATGAAATATTTCAGCTCATATCTCCTAATAGCGCAGTGTGAATTTCTTTACATTCTTAATATTGTGTCACCTCCTTGTTGCTATCTGATTTTTTTTTTTTTGCCATGTCTGGATATGGCATGATTTCATATGTGTATGTGCATTTGTATTACTTCATCACTCGAAAAGCTGAATAAAGTTACCTTTTTTTCACACTCAGAGAAGAAGTTGCTTACCTGGTTTGTATGCGTTGGGTTCCCACTCACTTCCAAGCAATGTCCCTTCAGAGTGGAGCAGTGCTTCTCCAAAAAGTGTTGAGACAGGTCATTAGCTGTAACAGCAATTTTAATTTCTTAATGGGGGTGTTCACTTCTCCAGCCACAATTTAGGAAGTAGAGATGCCTCTAATCTGCAGCCCCTTGGAGCATCCTTTACCTCTGATAGCTAGTTAGGAATACTTGAGCTCAGTAAGTTCCAAGAAGAGCACAGATATCAATAAGAAACATTTTTAGGTCATTTGCCCACATATTAACATGACATATGTCGTGGAGTGTTGCCTGCTCTTATCCCAGCATTTGCCACCTGACTATTGGTGTATCAAGATATGCTTGAAAAATGCCCGTTTTCTCACTTACTTTAAAGGGGACTTAGAACAACTGGCTGATTTGTGGAGCAGCAGTCAGATGAATTACAACCAAAATGGTGACAAGTACATAACTGGACCCTGTAAGGGGTCCATACAGGGACCACAAGACCTGCTTGCACTTGATGGTCTTCTTCCTCTTCTTTGGAGGATGTAAACACGCACAAATATTGCTGGAGACCAAAAGAAAACTTTTTGATTTTGTGTATTAAGGATTCCTTGTTATAAAAATAAATAAATAAATTTCATAGGATAAATGTTGTAATCTGGCTTTCAGCTTAATATCTGTTTATATGGTGACAATTTCCATCTCCACTATATTGTCTTTCTGCTGTAATATTTTCTTCTCTTTGCAGCCAACTTATTGAAGTCATTTGCAGCAGAAGGTTTTGAAACATATTATTTATGGTTCCAGTCTGTCACCCTCAGACAATATTCTGAGATGATGTAATACAGCTGTACACAGCATTTCTATATTTTTCTATGCTTTGTTAGTTTTTTCTATACTTTGCCCTTTAAAAAAATATGGAAGATAATATTTATTTTATCTTGTGCTATAATTGTTTAAGAAGAAACATAAAAGCTAATAGAAATTATCTTCTCTGTTCCATTTTTGAAGTTTTTAGATTATTTCCTATAGCGCAAAAGGGTTAAGTAAATTCTGATCAATTCAGTTGAGCGTATAAGAAAACTCCATACTACTTTGCCTTTGTTATATCTGGATTTGGGATTTCAAAGTGCTTTTGAGACTATTTTCATTCTTAGGAAGGGAAGTGACATTTTTTTAGAATTCTTCAATGAATGAGTTCACAGTTAGCATGACATATGAGACTCATTTCCTCATTTGTTACTATTTTAAACACATACTTATCCTCCCACTGTTCCTGAAAAAGTTCTGTTTCTTGTAGATTCTCCGACCCAAAAAAACCCTATAAAAACTAATGTAGCTCCTTAACCTGGCAGGCAGTGGCCAGACCCTTTGAATAACGAATAGGAATGGTTGATGCTTGTGAAGGTCATGTCCCTGTGGACATTTTTATAGGGGTCCCTGTGGCAACGCTGTGCCTGTTCGATGTACCAGCCAGGCACTCTAGGTTTCCTTATAGTCAATGGAGAGGAATGGGCACTTCTTGGGTGCATTTCATCTGCATTGAAGACAGAAGTGTAAAAGAGGTGGATGGGTTGCACTCTAACTGTAAAAGGAAAGTCAAGAGTCCTCTGCCTGGGAGTTTCTCTCATTCCCTGGTCCTGAAGTCAATCCCTGCCTGGTTCCCAGCATAGCTCAAAACAGAGCTGCGGGGCCTGCCTACAGCTTTGGTACAGCATCCAGAAGTGACTGGGGAGTGATATCTGGGTATCCTACCTGGTGGGAATAGATGCTGGTCACTTTGCAAGGAATTGTTGCGGGGCTGCGTTCACTGGTTTCATGGCTTCCTTCTTCACCCCAAGCTTTGCACCACGGGTATACTCAAATGTAGAGGTGGTCTTGCACTTAGACTATTTGTAAATGCTTGCATGCATTACACTGGTTGGAAGTGCGTTTTTTTTCATCCCACCTGCCTCTACTTTTTGGTGTTATTGCTATTGTGGCATCTCCTGGACTTCGCAGATTTGCATATGTAGAAATTCTTATCCTGGTTTTAGTCATTCTTGTAAAACTGGACAGTCGCAGTATATGAAGAATAAGAAGTAATGAAGTAATGAAGAATAAGAATACCGGTTTGCAGAGTTCCATTTAATGCAAACTTGCCAAGTGTATCTTCTTCTAGAGATTTAATGAAGACCATAGTTATTTGTGATGACCATATGATTAAAAGGAAAATGTTCTCTTCTCTCGTGGTCAGTGATGTATTGATATAGTTGGTTGTGTCAAATTAAGTTGCATCTGAAATTTTGTTTCCTTCATCATGTTTGCTGGCAGACCAGCACAGAGTGTTTTAAAAGTGATTCCTCATTTTAACTTTAACTGAGTTCCTTTGACTTTTATTACTTGTGGTTTATAAAATCATTCTGGTTAGGTTTTTTAATTTGCTTTGAATCTCTGAAATGCTCACAACCTGAATTAAATCCACAACATTTTATTCATCTTACTTTATATGTAAATCATTGTTTTCTCCAGTTGTCCTGTCAGGAAAATATCAGGAAAATAATGCTTGACCTCTGTAGAAAACTGTCTCCTAAACAGAGACCTATTTTCTGTCTTGCAGACAAAATAGCTGCACTCCAGTTGCTTTAGAGCAGACATAGTTATACAGTCCTTCTAGCAATTTTTTTCTGACAGCATCATAGTTAAAATAGTGGGTTTCATTCCTAGGAATTTCTAAAATGGGACAGTGATATTTTTCTTTCTCCTTTGTAGCTTTTTTGGAGGAAAAAAAAAAAGAAAATTTCAATGCCCCTTCTATACGTTTTCAAGCAATGCTTTTGCTGTTTCCCATATTGATTTTACAGTCCAGACTCTCTCAGTGATAAATATATTTGATAGAGTTATTTGGCTAAAATATAGCAATTAACAGGCAAAATGGTGTTCTTAAGATTTAGCAACTGCTTCATTAAATACAGCTGTCCGATAGTTAAGTCATATATGATTTTACTATAAACTCTGGATTTTCTGATTTGTCTCATCCTTATTCTATCTGAATGTTTAATTAAACCAGTCTGTTTCGGGTATAAATGGGAGATACAGACAAGTTATGAGGAATGCACGAGTCCAAGTAAAGCTCAGCTGCACCATGTTGATTGCATAGACCATGGTCAAGGCTCCCAGGGGATTCTCCTATCTTACCACAGAGGGAAAAGTCTGGGGATTGATTTTCAGACCTCATGGTTTGCCAGTCTGCAGGAGAGCTGCTAAAGATGTCAACAGAAGCATCAATACTGACAAGATTTTGGGCTTTAACTGTAAAATAGTCTTGACTCTTTAAAATTATTTTTTGGCCCCGGTGGTTTAGAGGAGTCAGGTTGTCAGGTTATTGGTGTTGCAGACACTTCTTCTCCAGATAAGAAATTAGAAGCAGAGGGAAGAGAGGTACAGAAGCTAAGTGTGGATATCTGAACAAGAGTTTCATCTTCCTATACAACTAATGGAAGACGACACGTCTGATTACTGGCCTGAGTTGTTCTTGAGAGTGACTTTCCCCTTTCCATTGACTGGCAAGGGAGCTAGAGAGGCTGGTTTTCTAATTCGTGCACCTAAATCAGGTGCTGAAAATTGGTAAGACACAAATGGTGCCACAGTAGTGGGTTTTTTTCTTGTGAATTTGCCTGGGAGATGTGCTGTCCATTAAATACTGACAGTGGTGTTGATGAGGAATCATCAAGCTCTGAGCAGGAAATCAGAGCAGACATCCAGGTGTCACTGAATTCTTGGATACTGAATTCATTGGGATTGGTATTTCACCCCTGTGGAAAAATGCAGCAAGATTTATAGCCATCCCATCCTTGCCTTCCTGACCAGGTGCTCTCTGCCAGTACTTTGGGCTGTGTTGGGAAAAGATGCTCCAGTCCACAATTTCAATTTACCCACCTCACAGAGGGAATTCAATTATCTCCGTTATTGTGGGGAAATGCAGAGGTGGATGGAAGACGTTACTAAGAAATGAACATGGAAAGCAATTTGTCCTTTTCATGTTCAAATCTGTATGACAGTGGTACTCTATTAATTGAAAGCTGTGTTTTCCTGCAAAAGAAAAAGGAAGTCTGTCTTTTCTGCCCTGCAAAGTTCATTGTGGTTGCTAGAGAAAACAGTCTTTGAAGCGACTTCAATGAATATAAAAGTCTGCTTTTACTGGGAGTTCCCCCTGAATCTCTCACATTATAATTAAATGGTGGCCTGTGTAACGGATTACTATTAGCTATTACTGGGCATATCCTTATATTTTCCTTAAGATCAGAGGTCACACACATAGATTTACTAGAATTTTCAACTCAGAGGAAGAGAGTTTGCCAAGGGGTTTGGATACATCTGAGGGCATGTCTGGGCTGTACATGGTGTTAAAAATCCCTGCCTTAGGTCTGTGTAGCTGGGTACATGCACAGGGACCATACTCAAGCTCACTAGCTTGAGTCCCAGAGGCAGAGCACCTGCAGTGCTACCTCCAAGGTGTCTTCTCCATCTTTTGAAGGCAATGTTGGAGGTACAGCTGCCCTTTTCCTGGCTCCAAATCTGGTGTTTTCAGGGCTGGTTTGGTGATCCCAACACCAGAATCCTCTGTGTGGAAATATTATCGCTGGGTTTTTAATGTAAAACCATTGGGTAGGAGGTAACAGAAAGTGGCTCATCAGCTTCACAGGGATGCCCTGTTCCTTAAGAGATGAAACAAATTTTAATGGAGTTATACAGCAACTTAAATATTCTCACTTGGCATAAGGGAACTTGCTCACAGATCTTGCCAGAGTGGGTAAAGAAGTGGGTAAAGACAGCTGGCATAAAAAGGTACACAGCAGATGGTCTACAAACTCCCCTGAACCTTCCCTCCTGAGTCACCCTCTAATCCTACTGCAGCCACTGAACCCTGACTGCTGTGTTAAAACAAATACACCTGAGGAAGAGGGATAAGCTGCTGAGCGAGGCTTGCTCTCCCTAATTCTGCATTTGTACCTGCCAGTGCCGTTTTGGCTGTCCTAGCAAGGTGAGATCAAAGAAGCACCTTCCCTATATCCATGGGAGATTAGTTGCTGGGGGAATGTACTTTATTTAAAGTATTTTTTTTCCCTGAAGTTGACTTGTATGAGTCAGCCAGACCCAGAAAAGGGAGAGTGCGTGGGTGTGAGAGGTTTGCACAAGATTATTACACTCTCTCAGTATTCTGTGTTTCTTGTCATCCATCTGTAGTTTCAGAGAATCAGAATTTTAACCTTGGACGAAAAGCAAAGCACAGCTCTTAAATGCTTATTTTTCTGATGCCTTTTCTTTCATGTTCAGAGGTGCTTTTCTGGAAATATACTTAAGTGACTGGCTACAAAAAACATTGGAGATGTGATTTATATGAAGGGGATACTTTGAGCCATTTCCTCGGAGCACCGTGAGCAGAAGAGTGCTGTGTTTGGCTTGTCCTGCAGGTAAACAGAGAAATGGGTGCTTTCATCTTCTATCTGGGGAAAACCCACCTCAATATATTCTTACTGTATTTTAGGGAGGGAGAACAGTGTGGTTTGCTCATGAGTCTTTGGGTAGGCTTTAAATAATAATTATTTAAAGGACTCTACTGGGAACATCATGAGCAGCAGCTTTTAAAAGGAGGTGACAGATGGAGATACCATGTTACTAGGTTATCGGGCAAGATAGGTGTAGATAGAAGGAGAAAAATAAAGTTGGAGTGGAGACACAGCAGAGTTCTCTAAAGGGGAAGGACCTCTGGGATATCTTTGCAACTTCATTCACAATTTGGAAGTGGTGTGGTGGCAGAGGAATAATGTAATAGAATCATAGAATTTTTTAGGTTGGAAGGAACCTTAAAGATCATGCAGTTCCAACCCCCTGCCCTGGGCAGGGACACCTCCCACTAGACCAGGCTGCTAAATGCCACATCCAACCTGGCCTTGAACACCTTCAGGGATGGGGCATCCACAACCTGTTCCAGTGCCTCACCACCCTCACAGTGAAAAAATTTTTCCTAATATCTAATCTAAACCTCCCCTCTTCCAGTATGAAACCATTACCCCATGTCCTATCACTACATGCCTTTGTATAAAGTCCCTCTCCAGCTTTCTTGTAGGCCCCTTCAGATACTGAACAGATGCAAAGAGGTCTCCCTGGAGCCTTCTTTTCTCTGGGCTGAACAACTCCAAATCTCCCAGCCTGTCTTCATAGGAGAGGTGCTCTATCCCTCCAGTCATCTTCATAGCTCTCCTCTGGACTCGATCCCACAGGTTCATGTATTTCTTGTGCTGAGGGCTCCAGAGCTGGGTGCAGTATTCCAGGTGGGGTCTTACGAGAGCAGAGTAGAGGGGGAGAATTGTCTCCCTTGACCTCCTGGCCATACTTCTGATGCAGCCCAGGATACAGTTGGCTTTCTGGGCTGCACACGGACAATACCAGCTACTGGGACAAAGGACAGGTTTTTCTCTGCATGCTTTTCCATGGAGGAGGAAAGAGGAAAAAGCTTCAAACTCTTGTCCAGTTATTTAGAGACACAGGGCAAATGAACTGGGAAGTGATAGTGGAGAAACTTGGATGGTTGGATTTGATGATCCCAAGGGTCTTTTCCAACCTGAATGATTCTATGATTCTATGAAACAGCCTGGAGTATGGAGTGATGGGGAAGCCAAGTGAAAGAAAAAAAGGTTTAGAGCACAAAAGGAGACAGAAGACACAGGTGAGACAATATAACATGATGGGAAAGATAGGAAAAAGGACTTAAGAGAGGGTTATTTGTTTTCAAAGAGGAAGAGAAGAAAGAATAAGAGCAGAAATGGTAGGAGTGAAGAAAGAGGCTAAAATCAGAAACAGAGTTAGAAGGAAAGGGATTTTGTAAGAAAAATAGTGTTAAAGAAATGTTCTTGGAGATCAAACAGTAAGTAAATTTAGTAAAGTCTTAAAAAGAAAAATGGGAGAGTGAAAAAGAAAGTTGCAGAAGGAAGAGTGGTAAGTAAATGAGAGTAAACCAGAAAAAGAGAACAAAGTCAAGAGAGAATTTTTATGCTCTAGAAAGCTTGATTCCGAGCTGTTTTGATATAAAATATCTTTAATACTGGACAGACAGTGCCAGAGGAACTTTGGGGGACTGGGGAATCCAACCTGCCTGGCCCTAGAAGACAGTGGTATCTGCTGAAACTCTGAAATAGGAAGGGGAGCTGGTGGCTCTGAATTGGCAGTCCCAGCCAGTGAGCCTCACTGACCTTTGCAAGCTTCTGTAGGGCCTTTTACCAGGCCCTGTCTGACAACATAGGGCCCAGGTTTCAGTTTTTAAGGTAGAAAAACACTGTCTCAAACCATGCCTAGACACTTGGTGAAATCAAATCAGTGCCTGGGCCATACGTCCTTATTTGCAAAAGTGAGATGAAGTCAATAGGCTTACTAGGATGATATGTACCTGCCACAGAGAAGGAAAAAGAAGGGGAAAAGAATATAATAACAAAATAATTTAAATGAAAAGAGACAAGTGCACACCTCCAAAACACAACAGCGCTTTAGCCCCAGGCACCTTGGTAGTGCTCTGCAGGACTTACACCAGTATATCAGTGTCTGTCTTGTACTGGGGAGCCTGAAATCACACACAGTACTCCATGTGAGGTTTTGCAGCAGAGGCACAGGCTTTGGGGCTTATGTGTGTAAGAGCAAAAAAAAAAAACAAACCCTGAATGATACGAAGACAGTGCAAATGTTCAAAAACCTCTGTAGCTTCTCTGTTATTAAACTTCCAAAACCTAAATGTTTCCATTTTAGCATAACTGTGTTCAGTGTTGTAACTCTGGTCCAAGAAAAACACTCTTCTAATAGTCTAAAAGCATGCAGTTTAAAAATGATGCCCACTTAAGATGTAATTTCTGTCATTTGATATTTAACTGCTTCCTTTTTCTCAGATTCCAGAGAGCTGTTTGGAGGGAAAGGAAGTTTTGCCGTATCACATGGCTGATATTGTGGACATTGAAAATAGCAAAGTACACCAGCTAAATTTCGAATTACCTTGCGCTCAAATATGCTGCTGCTTATCAACTTGTTTACTATGAAATAATACTGTTTAGTGTCATATATTTATGGTTCACCCGCTTTTGATCAAACAAAACCCTCTTACTCGAGGCAAGAGAAAGATCTATTAAACACAGACACAGACACCAGATGGCTCAGGATATTTGTCTTTTTCAAGGATAATGTTAGAGTGTGGAGCCAAAACTTGGCTCAGAGGCTGCCCTGAGGCCTCTTGGGGTTACATTTTCTTAAAAAGCAGCCAATAACCCTTGCGTCCAGAGCAACAAAACTCACTTCACTGACTCATCTTTCTGATAACGGTCACATCATCATTTTGAAAACAAGCAAACCCAACAACAGAATCCAAACAATTTCCTTGAATGGAGTGGCAGCGAGAGGCTGAGCTTTTATTTTACCTGCTAGCTCAATAGAGACAGTCAGATGTGCTGGGGGGGGGCACCACAGAGAGTGGGGAGATGCACACGAAATAAAATTGTGGTAGGTGCTATCTTATTAAACGAGTATCCCTATGCCCTTAAGCAAGCCCTGGTGTTATCACAGGGAACTTTTGCACTGTGTTACCCAGTTTGAATTCCAAATACCCATTACATAAATATTTGTCATCCTTGCTTGTTTTGCTATGAGCTGTGTAAGCTCTTTCGGGCTGCGCCTCGTGATCTGGACGCCGGGTTCATTTAGTCATGTTTGGTTCCACTTCCCTATGACTTCTCCCATGACTTTTGGCCGTTACCGGAGTTTCTCTGTAATTCATCTCACAACTCATCAAATAGGAGCCAGGGCTCTTGCTGGACAAAGAGAAAGCCATTAACCCTTATGAGAATCTTGCACGCCCAGGTAACGAGGCTGTATCCAGAGGATTTAGGAGGACCATTAGATTAAAAAGCTGATATATTGTGTAAGGCCATACACAGCCCTCTCTGACTGAGGATGTCCCTTTCACCAGGCACGCACATACCCACCAAGCAATGAGAAAAGGGGTCTTCAGTTTCTGACGATTAAAATAGTTAGGTGAATTTATCAGGCTCTTTCAAAAAGCTATAGAAATAGACACTTTCTGTGTCTCCTGTGGTCCAATTAATACATTTCTGAACACTATAAAATGCTCACTATAGAGATATGGCAAGACAGATATAGGGGAGGATAGGTATGAGATTGCAATGTTTCGCATAGTCCAGTGTACCTAAAAGATCTTCTTTAACCAAAGAAGATCAGATTTACTACAGGTAGATCAGTAGATGTGCTGCTGGCACATACACCTAAGGATGAGACGCGACATCACAGGGAAGATTTAAGACTCTGTAATCTGGTCATGTGAGTATGATTTGCTCTTGGCCTTCTAGTAACTGGATAATAACCTGTCTTACAGAAAGGATGCTCTGAAGAGACACTGTTTTTTAGCCACATTCGCTAACACATATAAAAGATAAGATAGTATCTCACACCATCAGTGTAGCAGGAATGAGTAAGTTTACATTTCTTCACTGTGAAATCTTCTAGCACCAAAACACAGGACACAATTGTTTTCTTCTTCTGAGTTGACATCAGTGTGGCCGTTTTCCCAGCAACGTTCCTTGGGGAGCAGAGCAATGATTCTTAGGGTATTGAGGTCTTTGCCATCATTTTTCTTTCCTTACTGATTTTTCTTTGAATTTAGAGTTCACAAAGTAAGGGACAAGAAGCACCACTGGCACATGGTGAGAGCAAAGGCATTAGTTTTTCAGTGTCAGGGTCTTTCTCGAGATATTTTAAGATCAAGATATTTTCAACACGTGGCAAAATAATTGGAGGTGACGTTTTTCCTTTTTAGAAATTTTCAATAGGGCCTGACTATTTCCATAGTGCTTACTTTAGAACCGAGCCAGTTCCACGCAGAAGGAAATTTAAAAGAGAAGTTTGTCTCTTTCCTCAGTGCCTATCCTTTCCTAGGCTTCAGGGGGGGTTGCTTGGTACACAACAATTTTGCAGACAGCGTGAGCATTATGTAGGTGTCGGCGACAAGGTATGATATCATTATTCCTCGGAAGGTGTTTTTTTTTTAGGCTGTTTGTGTTCCCTTGCGGTGCACCTTCAGTCCCCACCCACACCTGCTGCTGTGTCTGCTCTGAGGGATGGAAAGATTGATTTTGTCTAATTTTACCACCCACTCTGAAGCTGTTGGTTCACAACCTCTGCTGAGGCTCTTCATGCCAGATTTTGTGAATGGAAAAGCTGTCTAAAAGCCGGCTTTTTAAATGTTGAGCCCCTTCTTTACAGAAAATTTCTTACAGAAAAGTAAATCGATCAGCCTCTGAACTCAATATATGTATGGTGGTGGCCTGTGTGGTTTATTTAATTTTCCTCTCTTTTTCTATCCCTACACACACATTTGCACACATGCACACACTCACTTTTTGAGGACTAGCAGAGCAATTAAATGCTATAATTCTTATCCTTTTTCTGAGCTGTGAAATTGTTAACAACGCTGACAAATCAATATCACAGGCATGTGCTTGGAAACCTGCTGAAACTAAAAGTCAAAAACTGTAGTTCCTGGTGCTTTGCAAAATCCAACTATTTCTGCATCAGGCATCCACATTTCATATTTTGAGGTCATTCCAAAGCCACCACAAAGAGAGACTTTGCTTTTTAAAAAAGAAACTAATACAAGTGAGGTTTTGTTGTTGTTTTTTTTTTTAAAAATACTAAGTTTATTTGCTAATGAAATAAAAAGGCAGAGGCTGGAGAACGTCTGTAGGATTTATCTGCATCCAGCTCCTGTTCTGTTTCTCTTGGGAAATAGAAGTCCTGTTGTATTTCCCTAGAGGCATGCTCCACACTGAGCAAAATAACATTTCAGCCTGGTAGGAGCTGCCTGTGTGCATCTGTGCAGCCCAGAGAGACTCACAGCTAGAGCAGCCCAGCTCCCTCTGTCTTGGCTTGTAGGACCCCAGGGTAGGCTGCCTCTGCCTCCCTGCTGTTATCCTACTGACGGCACCGCAGGAATCCCCTCTTCGTCAGTTTTTGGGAGCTGTCAGACCTAAATAACCCTAGAATTGAATGAGAAGGGAACCAAGCAAGAACTCAAAAGCTTTATGATTTGAGGGCTGTCCAGGCTTGCCTTTCCCAAACTGAATTTGCTCAGTACCAGACAAATTTGTTAGAAGTGTCACAGGATGTTTAAAGGGCAAGCATTAGTCACGGTGGTGCAGAGCAGTGTGGTGAGACTAATATGAGGCTTGATTCATAACCTGGACTAACAGAGGATACTTTTCAATGAGAAGGTGAAAGGGGCAGCTCTAACATGAAAGAGTACGCAACACTTAACTATTCCCCTCCTGCAAAGAAATCTATTTGTGGTGTATGAAAATGAATTAAGATGACAGTGCCCATCATGTGAAATAACATGTGACTCGGTGCTGGCAGTTATGTCCATCATGGACAGAGTCTTCCTACAGATGTTTTCTGCTTTATGGAAATCTGAAAGCACGTGAAGTTGGGAAAGATGAATAAAAGGCTCTACAGCTCAATTTGCTTTGTGGAGGAAGACTTCATGCTAAAACTGCTGGCCTGAACGGGAGATGAAGAATAAAAATGGCTTCTTTCAAAGCTCTAGTGTGAAAAATGCAACAGCTTTGCCCTGTGCTTTGACCAGTTCTACAATGAATGGTGACATTTGACTGGCTTCTCACTGTGAAGGGAAATGTAACACAACAGTGCTGGCGTCTTAAAGGTCAGCCGTCCCTCTCTGACATTCCCTTCTTTAATAAGAGAGCTGGTATCACTGCATGTGGGAGCAGTCAGGGTCTTCTTGAGGTCTGCCCCTAAATAGCCCTCAGTATTGTGCACAGCTGCACGAGTCCATTGATATGTGCCTCTCAGATGCCCATCATTTTCATTTAAAGATCATTTAAAGATCATTTAAAGATCAAGTATACTTTTGTCCCATGCAAATCTGCATGCCCTCTCATTTCTAGCATAGAAAATTCTTTGCATCAGAAATACAGTGAGGCTGCAGAAAGACCTCACAGGATCATAGAAAAGTTGGTTGCAAAGGGGTCTACTCTGACCTCCCACTTAAACAGGAATATTGTCAATACTGGGCCACATCACGTGTCCAGAGGAGGGCTACGAAGCTGGTGAGGGGTCTGGAGGACAAACCTTACGAGGAACGACTGAGGGAACTGGGGTTGTTCAGCCTGGAGAAGAGGAGGCTGAGGGGAGACCTCATCACCCTCTACAACTACCTGAAAGGAGGTTTTNTAGCTTTGTATAGCCAAGTCTTGGAAAACCTTCAAGGCTGGGTATGCCACTGCATCTCTGGGTCCTTGTTCCAGTGCTGTACTAGCCTCCC
Source organism: Rhinoptilus africanus (assembly GCA_013400135.1). Classification (NCBI taxonomy): domain Eukaryota; kingdom Metazoa; phylum Chordata; class Aves; order Charadriiformes; family Glareolidae; genus Rhinoptilus; species Rhinoptilus africanus. The sequence goes on from VXBO01002037.1 coordinate 43,375, forward strand.
AAGGAAGAAGCTCTTTATGCCAGAGGCAAGAAATCCCAGGTCAAAAGAAGTTTCCTGTGTTAATGGGATGTTTTTCTTTGTCAGATGTCTGGAGTCCTCCATTTGGGCCACAATCAGCTGACTGGTACAAGTTGGTGTTGCCTTTCAACAGTGTAAATTACAAATTTATGGTATGGTTCAATGGTATGAACTTAGATGGCAAATTTAAAGCCTTCAGGCATTTGTAGCAAAAAATTAGCTGTGCAATGACATCATTAAACCATAGCAAGAACTTCTGTTTGCTTTTCATTGCATAAATAGGTACTTGAAAGGGAGTACTGAATGATTCAGGAAGTCACTTTGTGCAGTGTGGAAAGCTTAGGGCTATTCTGGTTTCAGTTGCAGGGGAGAGAGAGGCATCTAACTCCCTGCCTCTTTCTCGGACCGTTCACTGGGCCACTCTTTCCCTGCACAGCAGAAAGATGGTTCTTCAAACAGGTATCCATGCAGGACCCTGAATCTAAACTCCCCCGATGGCTTCATTTGTTACCACATGTCAGCTGAGCTAGCGTCATCTATAGGCATGGCTATATGCATGATCTTGTCATCTTCAGCCATGAGGTGATGTGACCTAGGTGATGTAGCTAATGCCGGGTGACATTACTTGCCGTGGGGGTGAGCTAGGACCACGCGGTGGTCTCACAGCTCTCCTGCTGTGGAGAGATGCTGGTAGCTCTACCGGCAGATTTACAGAATTGCATTTCATTTCTTGTCCAAGGTCGTGGTGAGATGTTACACAGAATGATAGGGTTTGGGAGGGACCTCTGGAGATCATCTAGTCCAACCCCCCTGCCAGAGTAGGGCCACCTTAGAGCAGGTTGCACAGGAACCCATCCAGGCGGGTTTTGAATGTCTCCAGAGACGGAGACTCCACCACCTCCCTGGGCAGCCTGTTCCAGTGCTCTGCCACCCTCAAGGTAAAGAAGTTCCTCCTCATGTTTAGGTGGAACTTCCTATACTCAAGTTTGTGCCCATTCCCTCTTGTCCTGTCACTGGGCACCACTGAGTAGAGCCTGGCCCCATCCTCCTGACACCAACCCTGTAAGTATTTGTAAGCATTGATAAGATCCCCCCTCAGTCTTCTTTTTTCCAGACTGAAAAGAACCAAGTGGAAGTGTGTCTTTGTGCAGCTAATCTTGCAAAGGGCTGTGGATTTTGTCACGATGCATGACCCCTACCTAATGCAGACTCAGAATAGTCCATGGATGTTCCAATTCAAAAGTTCCATAAATAATTCATCTGGTCTGGCAAAAAAAAAAAGAAAAGAAAGTGCATAAAGCAATGCAGATCACTACTTGAAATATAAACCTTCCCTGTTTGAGATGCAAAAATCCCAGCAAGCTTTATTTATTGCTTTCGTGCATCTACATAGCTGCTTCTGCTTCTCCATTAGGGGAGGAAGTGCCAAACTGCTTCCTCCACCTGGCACTGCCTGTGGGATGTCTGCTGCACCTCTCTACAAAGGAAATGGTGCAAAATTCATCTTCTTCTGAGACATCAGACTTGTGTTTTTGCACACATAAGATCTGCAAGTCTTACTGTTTGTAAAAAGGAGTGAGGCCTGTGATTATTTAGCCATCGTAGAGTTCAAACCTTTCAATTTTCTCCATAGCTTGTGCTTTAATGCTCAGTGGATGGACTGTGCCTGCTCCTGGAACCACGTGTGCAATTCATGTTGACTTTAATAAAAACTGTACAGGGTATCTGAGACAGAAGTAATTTCATTATATCATTTTCCTTTCTGCCCCATATTGCTCTGTTCTGTAGCATCTGTTTAATAAGCTTCTTTTTCCCACTGGAAAATCTCCTCAATCCACTGTGGACTGATGACAGCAAACTGCAAGCCAACTAACTTTCTTCATTCAAAACATTTTAGTTGAATATTTGGGTCACAAACAGTGAGATCCCAGCCATCACTTTGATTTATAGATGTTCACCTGCCTCAAGTGTATTCTTCATAGGATCCAGCTTACAGTGGTCACCTGGGAAATTCATGCAGTCCTTTTTCTTTTTGTTTTCTTTTTTCTTTTTTTCATGTCAGGAGACACAGTTAAATTCCACTTAAAGCTGAGCCTTAGATGCCTCTGGAGCAAAAGCTGCTGATCAGATGAAATTCCTTCATGGTCCACACCATGGTTGTCAGTGTGGGCTACAAACATGGGCTGTGTGGAAACCATCAATTTGCTTCCCCCTGGGGGATCACACCGCTGAAGAAGTTTCTGTGACATAGAGGTGCTCAGAGATAGAAATGACAGCCCCTGTGCCATGATCTTTGTGTTAGGCAGGCTGCAACGGGGGTGTTGAAATGGCAGAGGCTTGTGGCTGGGTGGACATGCTTTCTGGTGGTTAGTGCCTCATCACACCATATGGCCCCTGCTCTGCAGCCCCCTTTGGGTAGGGTTTGTGCCCAAAGCATACAAGGAGCAATTATTCCAGGATTGCGTGTACAGCCAAGACTTCATCTGACATTCTTGATTGTTGGTTGGGGTTTTTTTATTTCCTCTGTTTTTGAGTGCAGTAGTGCAGATGTCCATTTTTACTCATGCATCAACCTGGGCATCAAGGTTTTAGGGTGTTTGTTTGCATGGTCAGGCTATTTTCTGTTGCCCTTCAGTCCTACCATTCCTCCAAAAAGCCTACTGCCCTTGGGAACTCCCGTGGGTTTTGCTGGGCTTCCCCTAGAGGGAATGGGGGCATGAAATTTGGTGGCCTGACAAATTTGGTGGCCTTCTACAATAGCATTACAGCATTGGTGGATAAGGGAAGAGCAACTGACATCATCTGCCTGGGTTTGTGCAAAGCATTTGACACTGTCCCACACAACATCCTCATGTCTAAATTGGAGAGACCTGGGTTTGATGGATGGACCACTCAGTGGATAAGGAATTGGCTGGATGGCCTCACTCAAAGACTTGCAGTCAATGGCTTAATGTCCAATTGGCAAGCAGCTACGAGTAGCATTCCTCAGGGGTCGGTACTGGGACTAGTGCTGTTTAGCGTCTTTGTCGGTGACACGGACAGTGAGATTGAGTGCACCCTCAGCAAGTTTACTGATGGCACCAAGCTGTGTGGCGTGGTTGATGTGCTGGAGGGAAGGGATGCCAACCAGAGGGACCTGGACAGACTTGAGAGGTGGGCCTGTGCAAACCTCATGAAGTTCAACCAGCCCAAGTGCAAGGTCCTGCACATGGCAATCCCGAGAACAAATGCAGGCTGGGCAGAGAATGGATTGAGAGCAGCCCTGAGGAGAAGGACTTGGGGGTGTTGGTAGATGAGAAGCTTGACATGAGCAGGCAATCTGTGCTTGCAGCCCAGAAAGCCAACCATATCCTGGGCTGCATCAAAAGAAGAGTGGCCAGCAGGTCCAGGGACATGATTCTGCTCCTCATGAGAGACACAACTCTGCTCTAGTGAGACCCCACCTGGAGTACTGGGTGCAACTCCGGAGTCCCCAGTATAAGAAGGACATGGACCTGTTGGGTCCAGAGGAGGGCCATGAAGATGATCAGAGGACTGGAGCACCTCTACTATGAAGACAGGCTGAGAGAGCTGGGGTTGTTCAGCCTGGAGAAGAGAAGAGTCCAAGGAGACCTTATAGCAGACTTCAGTACTTAAAGGGGGCCTACAGGAAAGATGGGGAGGGGCTCTTTAGCAGGGAATGTAGTGATAATATGAGGGGTAATGGCTTCAAACTGAAAGAGGATAGATTTAGATTAGATCTTAGGAAGAAATTCTGTACTGTGAGGGTGGTGAGGCACTGGAACGGATTGTCCAGAGAAGTTGTGGATGCCCCATCCCTGGAAGTGTTCAAGGCCAGGCTGGATGGGGCTGTGAATAACCTGGTCTAGTGGGAGGTGTCTCTACCCATGGCAGGGGGTTGGAACTAAATAATCTTTAAGATTCCTTCCAATTCTAACCATTCTGTGATCCTATGATAAAATCGTGGGGATATAATCATTCCTTGGGACTGACTTCTGCCAGCTCAGCTGTCGCTTCCCTCAGATGATGGCTCTTTCTGGGTTAGTGTCAGGGAACGAAACATTTCCTTCTTTTTTGCCTCTCCTGTGCAGACCCACTGGAAGCAGAAGATGACCACAGGGTATCAGAAACCTTCTCAAAGACAGGTGCTGGGCATGAAGCAAGCTGTTTATCAGTGAAACCTTCACTAATGCCCGCAATGAACAAAAGTTCAGTTAGAAGGAGGCTTTCATTCATATATAAGAAATCAATTGCTTTTTAAATTTAATTTATTCTGTATGGAAATGTCATGTCTAAGGGTGAGTGGCTGAGGAAGCCTTTTCATCCTACGTGACTAATCCAAACTCTGCCTACATCTGTTGTGACTGAACATTTTACCAAACCACGTTTGCTCAGTGACTTATGTTAAAAGAGCGTAGGTGATGCAGTTGAAATGCTAGTGACCTCATGGTGAAAGGTAATGCCACAGCTGGCCTCAATGAAGTGAATTACAGTAGGGATGCATGTATCTTCTGGAATGAGACCTCCAGTTGAGGGCTGCATGTAGCCTGCCAGGGCAAGCCAAGGGAACTTTTGCTGCTTGTATTAACACCAGATCACTTGTATAGTTCTGGAGATGGTGGTAATTCAGTGTCTTTTGTGTGCGTTGTGTTCAGACAAAGTTATGAGAAAAAAGAGCTGCATCTGAATGGCTTACGCTGGGCAGCAGAAGGCCAAGGATTGCACAAGGATGAGTCTGTGTCCTCCTTCAGCCTTGTTTGAGCTCAAGGTGGCTGCTTGCGTGGGCTGTTTGTGCTCTTCCATCAGGGGTGTGGAGCCGTGGGAAACACAGACCGTTTCCAGTTTCTGTGCCAGACAACTCAGAATACAGAAGGATTTACTGTGCTATGTAAGTTTGGAGTTTGTCTTTGCTTAGAAAAATAATCAACTCAAAAAAGATAGATTTTTCTTTAACCTATGGGACAGATGAGATCTTTATTGAATGCTCCATGATTTGCTCTACTTTGTCATGGATGCTTCTTCAGGTGTTTCACAGAGGCTCTGTTCACAACAAGTAGTTTCCAGAGCTTCATCTAGTTGTAACTCATCTCCTTAACTTTCACAATGCTTCAATGCTGAGAAGTATTGCTCAGTAGTTCTCCTGAACCTCTTTCTTAAAGGTATTTCAGCCCTAGGGTCATTTATCTACTTTTATTCTGTGTGCATAGCAAAGGTGCAATCATGCAGCTGACCGTGTGTGACTGTATGTGAGCAAGGAGAGAAGGGAGTTAAGGTTTTCTGGGTTTTCTACACAGCAAGAAAAGGCAATCCCACGCATCAGGAGCATCTGGAGTTCCTGGGATTACACGTGGAGTCTCCTCTCCTCTGTTGCACCAGTTTTCTGATAGTTTGAGTGCTCAAACTCACACATACACTTGTGCAGACCTGTCCCAGGAAGAGTCAGAGGAGGGGGTGGCTGTGTATAAGCTGTGTCACCTCCTCTCTCTGTTCCCAGTATTTTTCTCCAGCTTTCATACAGTATGATGTGATTTTAACTCACAGTTTAAACTCTCATAGAATAGAGAAAACCTTGTATTCCATTGTAATCAGTATGTACTGAGGAAGTAGAACAACTTCTAGCACCATTTAGTCACAAAGAGAGGGCAGTAGCCAGAGACAACCTCCCAGGCTTCACTGTTGCTATCAGTGTAGACAAAAAATAGATGCTAGCAGGGTCCTACTACAGAAGGGAGAAGGGGAGGTGTGTTGCAGATATGTTCTCGTGGTATATTAACAGTTGAAATCAAAGTGAGGAGAAGGAGAAGGTTAGGAAGCACTGCTGTGTTGCCACCACCATGCCATGATACCCAAAAAAACCCCCCATGAGAGTCCCTGCCTTGGGAAACCCAGAGTAACTGCATGTGCTGCTCAAGGTCAATGTCTATGAGCAGGACTGAACTGTGCCTCAGCCTAAAAAACTATCAACGCGCGCATTCAACTCTGTAGATGACTATGAGCATTTTGGAAGTTAATGGCATCTTTCTGTCAAGACCATCTGGCTTAAGATCTAGGCCAATCCTAGCTACAGCCCTGTATTGGGGTGCTTATGGCAAGGGTACCTGGACGCAAGTGAAGTCCCTAACGTGTTTGGTCATAATATTTTAGTGATGAAATAATGACTATAGCACTTTGTCTAAGGTTTGATGTTGCTGAGGAACATGTTTATCTAATTGCTCTCAGGTGAGCTCTTGGTATGAAAGGGCAGTGAACTGAAACCCCCCTCTGCTGGCACCCCAACTGTTTAGCTCTTACCCTGATATTTTTAAAATTTGTTTTGTAACCAAAGCAAAGGCACTGATTTTCTTAAATCATTTTCCTGACTAAGCAAGGGGCTCTGTTATCTCTGAGCCAGGGAAGCATTCAGTTGGTATTCATTCTGGACGGCGCAATGATTCATAGATGTTACAAAAAAGAAAAAAAGCTCAAAGTAAGCAAATTAAGTTAAATTCACAAGAATCAGGCTGAGCTAGCTGCTTCGGATCACTAAGATATTGATGTGTTGCTCTGTGTTACTGAACTGATGAATCCCAGCTTTAAACCTTCCGCATGCTCCTCATTTTGTCGTTCCTCCAAACCAGAACCACAGGTGCCTTCTTTGTAATGATTTCTGGTGGAGCTGCAAGGGAAGAGATGTTCAAAGTGCAGAACTGACTGTACGGCTCAATGCTGCGTTTAAGATCTTGCTTTTTAGTAAGCTGAACAGAAAATGGAGTCTCTTTATCTACAGACCATAAAGGCTTGAAGTCTGCCTTAAAGCAAATGTCTCAATTTTGTGGTTCAGGCTACTTCCTGACATGGTTCTATGGTGATCTCAAGAATAAAAAATTAGTAATTACATTGCATGAATAGCATAATGGGGTTTCTTTATTATCATGAGCATCTAGGACCAGATGTGTTCCTTGCGTTACTTGATTTTAATTGACTTCACATTAGCAACAGGGCTCATGTGAATTTGCCCCAGGCGCTCATAATCTAACTTGGGTGTCACCACTGTGACACTCAAAGGATGTGGCGGGAGTACAACATTGATTTGCAGGAGACACTCCAGGGGAAATAAGCGGAGGAGGTGAAGGGACACCTTCATGGTGCCCAGCAGGGAAAGGCAACGTCTTCACGTTATCTCATGCTCCATGGGCAGCCCAGGGCCCTCTCCTCAAGTCATCTCTGACCAGGTGCTGGCAGGATGTGCTCACCAGCTTTTGCGACAGAAACTAATTCCCGTGTTGCTTCAGATAAGCCAACTACAACTCCCCTCTTTGTCTTAAAGGTCACGAGGATGCTGAAAGCTGTCTGTAATTCTCAGAGAAGTGCGTGGTAGCCTCGCGACTTTGAATGCCCACTTGTTTCCTGCAAATCCCTCAGCAGAGGCCGTATCCTGAGATCTGTATCCACTTAGGACGCCCACAGGCTAGGTGTCAAACCTCTGCCTGCCTCTGTGCCAGCCACCTCTACAGCTGAATCATGACAGGGCACGTAGACAGAAGTTTGTAATAGGTCAAGGCAGTAACCAGAGATTTCTTCCACTTCTAACACACTTGCTGTTTCATTTGATGAAGAGTAAAACAGTGATTTCAGTTTCCAGGGGAGCAGATATACAGTGATACCCAGACTTTTCCTCCTATTTTCCAGGAGCAGCTTCAGCCACAGGTAGTCCCAGGGCCATTCTCAGGAACCCGCCTAGACTGAGGAACCAGCTGGACCAGTAAAACAGGAAATCTTTGATCCAGCTGACCTGTTGTCCCCTTTCATGTGATCACAGGTCAAATATGTCTCCACTCGCCAGACAGAGCCTTAGTGCCCCTGTGCCCTGCCTAGAAATGGCAGAGAGCAGCAGCTTGGAGTCTCCCTGTCTCCCTACTCTCCACGTGCAGCTGGTGGTGACGTACCTTGCTTTGTATACAGTTCTGTGAGTATCGCAGCTTATCTGGAGAGCTGAGCATATGCAGCACTTTTCAAGGTTAGTGGGTTTACAGAGTTCAGCATTGCCAAGAATGATGTTTAATGCAGATTTAGAAGAACTGACTTTAAATCTGGAATATATTTTCTCTTAGCATCTATACATTGTTATTGTACTTTTGGATGATAATAATTTAATTCACTATAGTTTGCTGAATAGCTTTTTACACTGGAAGAGTCTCAGTAATGTAACTGAAAAACATGGACAGAACTTGCCCAGGTTTGTGTAAGCCCAGGGGAGAATGTTAGGGGGAAAATCCAAGCTGGGATGGAGCCCCAGCAGCAGAGCCCTGGAGAGCTGGACTTGCTCTTCCTGCTACCACCAGGCATATGGGAGACGAGGTGACAGCGACAGCTTTGTAGGAGTCCCATCTTTCCTAGACTTAGCTATACATCCAGACATACATGTGTGTCTCAAACTTCAGCAGCAGTGAGCCTGGGTTTCCACAGCTTTTCTAGTAAAAGCGAAATGTGCAGCAGGATCATGACACTTTGCTACTCCCTGCAGTCTGCTGTCTTGGACAACTGCTTCTCTTGTCTGACAAAATCTTGCTCTGATATGTGCTGCCTCTGACCCATGCAATAGGTGTATTGGTTAACATGGATTTACTCCTGATGTTTTTGCACCTGGGACAGCAAAACCCTTATGGCTGTTCAAGCTGAGGGCTGACTGGCTCTTCAGAAGAGCACCTGGGGTCCTAGTAGACACCGAGTTGAAGATGTCAGCAGAATGCCCTTGCAGAAATGAATGCATACTGGACTACGTAGCAAGAAAAGACCGTGGCCAACAGACGAAGGGAAATGTCTGGCCCCCTCCATTTGGCACTGATGAGATTGCATATTGGTTAGTGTGTCCAGTTTAGGGACCCCAGTGCAAGCGAGATGTTGAAAAGCTGGAGCAAGACCTGTTGAGGGCCACTAAGATAGCCAGGGGGCTGGGACTAGACCGGAGAAGGCAAAACTAATGAATGTTTCCCAACCTAAAAGGGAATTACACAGAACGTGGAGCCAGGCAGTTCTCTGGGTACACAGAGAAAGATGAAAATGAAGTTGCAGCAGAGGAAATTCTAATGAGACATAAGGAAAACATTTTCAGCGAGGGTGGTCAAATACTAAAGCAGGTTGCTCAAAAAGCCCAAAAAATCTTTGTCTTTGAAGATATTTGAAACTTGACTAGACAAGACCATGAGCCAGATGATTTAACTTTGAAGATAGCCCTGGGGGGTGAGGAGAGAAGAGGTCAGCGTGGGTGACTTCCAGAGACCACTTTAACCTCTGTTCTTGTATGATTCTATGTGTTTTTTCTCTTTCTGGTGTCCTGGACACACTCTTGTGCTCTGTGTTGTGGAGTAGTGTCTATTTAGGCAAGCTGAGTGCAAAGGCCTTGGAAAGCAGCATTCCCACAGTGTAAGAGAGAAAAGGCCCTATTCATTTCTACAAGAAGCTCCCCAGTGTGCTGAGGAAGGGGGAGCTTATGTCATCCTCTCCCCCATCCTCTTCACTGTAGCCCTCTAGCACAGTCTGACACTTATGTGCTGAGTTTAAAGGCAACAGGCAAACTTTTACTTATTTATTCTAGAAAGGTCACTTCAGACGTTGTATCTGGATTCTGGGAGGTCCAGCCATGACTCAGTCTTCCAGCTTAGCTGATGTAGGTATCAAGAAGCCAACTGCATTGCTCATGTTCACACATCCAGTGTGAGTCAGTAGCTTGGCTTAAAGTTGTAACTGCGAGCCTCTGGATGCCAGAGCTTTAGTCTGTCACCTGATGCCTATTTTTTCATATGACTTGACCCCGGTCTTAATGATGCTTTCAGAAACCAGCTGTAGCAGTGTGACCTCTAATACCTTCAACCTGCCCGATCCCAGCGGCAGAAGAAACCACCGATCTGCAGCAGGCTTCCCAGGCACATGGGTTTGACCTGGACAGGGTGCACTGAAAGCCCATTCTCCATCGTACCCTCAGCACTGGGCGAGCTCGCAGGGAGCTAGGGTGACCTGGTGCCCCTCACTGGTGGGATGCAGTGGGCAGCCCCAGCACGGCAAAGGGGTGATTGCTGCACCATCTGGGAGTGGGTCCAGGTTGGTCTGGCATGCTCAGTCCCAACTGCAAGTGCTGGCTTGAAGACAGCTGTCACATCCTAGAAGTGACTCCACTGAAATTTCCAGATAAAGAATTTATTTGTTTGTCATGTACGGTCCTTCTACTGTGCTTCATAACGGACCAAGTACACCCTGAACACAACCCTTCAAGACATGCTACTTGCCTGCACAGCCCTGCAGAGTGGCTTGGGCATGTTGCTTTGGGCCATTATCTGAGGGCATTTCATTTGTCTGGTCAGGAACAGTTTCAGGATGACTTAATGTTTATACCTGTGCAACACAACCTGAAACTCCATGTTTTCATCAAGGCAACCTACACTTCTCCTGAAGTAGAAGATCATTGTGATTTCATTTGTCCAACCTTGGAGCTTCTGAAAACGGCTTTTATATGTTTAACATTTCTTAAAATGAGTGTTGTGTGGCCAGACTTTCCTGTGTCCCTTTGTGTTTCTGTTTGAGCACTCGGGAAGGAGGATTGCCCTGCAGTGCTAACTAGGGATAAGTTCAGGCTTATGTTTCTGGGGAAGCTGTGTGGGGAAGCATAGCTGCTACTAACCCACACTGGTGTGGATGAGGTTGAGAAGTCATTTGACTGGAATCATCTCTGTGTCTAGCCACTGGTATTTCTACATCCACAGTGGGCAAATAAGACAATAGATGGTTAGGAAAGACTTGCTTTGAGTTTTGTTTTACAATCCAAACCCACAACAACGGTCACATGCAGTTTCTGTTTCTTCTGGATTAACAAAGTTTTGGAAAATAAAAAGTTTGTAGGTTGGCACAATGAACATGAAACCAGCAGCTGTATTCCTCCTTTACAATTTTTCTTTTGAAATGGACTGCCAGAAGAGATGACCTTCTACTGTGGCTTCTATATCCTCCATTTACTAAGTTTAGTTGACTTTTAACCATATCACATTCTGCAACCCTCCCTTAAATCATCCTCTTTCTGCACAGGCTGCTGTCTCCTTCTCTTATGAATGGCTGGTACCCCTGATGATTAAACAACAAATATAATTTTCTTATAGACTGTGTAATTGCTGTGCAGCAATGGAAAGAATAGAATAAAATGGAGCTATGACTCAGTGCTTGGCAGACTGTGGAGAAGAGGGGTGTACGAGAAGTGATGAATATGCTTGGGATTTCTGTGCAGAAATTCAGTTTTTAAATACACACTTAGCTGATACAATTAATTAAAAGATAAAGTGCTTAAGTACTTGACTAATGTAAATGGGACAAGGGAATAAAGCAGTTTATATTTCTCTAACAGTTTGCAAGTCAAAATAGCAGTATCTACCACTATAGATAAATGCCTTGGCAAAATTCCTGTGATAACCCTGATTCCTAAGGCTTTCTAAGTCAGCTCTTTTCCTTTCTATAGCACATAGTCAGCTGATCCCTCTGATATTTTTAATCCAAAGTCCATTTTTATTTTATTCCTCTCTCATTTCTAAGAACTACCAGTCACATTTTTCCTCAGGTATATATGCATAATTCCTGTTGATTTTAATGTCAGCGAGAAATTACGGAACTGAGAGCAATTTGGTCCTGTTTATTTAAAAAAAAAAAAAAAAAAGAAGAAGCTTTACTCTGGGAAGATTTTGTCTAGATGAGGCTTCCCAGAAAGTGCTTTGTTCATTGAATTTCATTCTCAAAGTTAGAAACATTCTTTTCTGAAATAAGGAGACAGCTACTGGCAGAAACACTTAACTTACTGGCTGACTTTATTACTAAAGAAATAAGCACCTGTCTCAGAAATTTTTCCCAGCCTGCAAAAACCAAAAATGCCTCCAAGGAAGAAGCTGTTGGTCATTTTCCTTTCCTTAGAGCCAGGACTAGACTTGGTGCCTTTGTAGCAGTAGATGACACCTAAGCCAGTGATGGAGACCCAGGGCAAAAATAACCAAGGAGATGAGGACGATGGGTTCAAGCCAAGAAAAAACATGCTGCTGACAAACTCAGAATGAATCAGATTAAAGCAGAGATGCTGTGTGAGTCTGTGAGGAGACAGTTTAAATATCAGTAAAGTCTCACCTAGAAAAAATCAGAATGGTAGATTTCATTTGTTGTCTTAAACTCATTCACCCATGAAAAGCTACTTGCTGTTTGGGTAGCTGGAGCTCTGTGGGATGTCCTTCTCCTCTGTTGTTCCCTGGGATCCTGTGAGCTTGAGCTTGGAAACTTTTCTGGAAGGTCTGCTTGGCTCATTCAAATACCTTACATGTGCCCATACACAAGTCCTAGTGTACCAAGCCAATGGTTTGTGGAGTGTAGCTGAACACATTGCCCTTCTGGCTTCACCGTGAATCCCAGGCTAAGCTTTGTGAAGACACAGAAGAGGAAGAAGATCATCAGTGAAGGGCATGGAGGAGAGATCATTTCAAACAACTCCTCTTCTGGCATGAGGGACTTGTGTCTCCTGGTGCCCTCATGTGTTGGGTATGCTTCTTCACCCCAGGGGCAGGTGGGTCCACTGGGTCATCACTGTGGTGGTGACTGCAGTCATATTAATTGACATAATATATATGGTGCATCTACAACCTCTCTGGCCAACGCATTCCAGTGTTTCCTCACCCTCATTGTTAAAAAAATTCTTTCTTATATCTAGTCTAAATCTTCCCTCTTCTATTTTAAAAACATTACTTCTTGTCCTATTGCAGCAGACTCTGCTAAAAAGTTTGTCCCCAGATTTCTTTTAACCCTACTTTAGTTACTGAAAGGCCTCAATAACATCTCCCCGGAGCCTTCTCTTCTCCAGGCTGAACAACCCCAACTGTCTCAGCCTGTCCTTGTAAGAGTTGTGTTCCATCCCTGTGATCATAGAATCACAGAATCATAGGGTTGGAAGGGACCTCTGGAGATCATCTAGTCCAACCCCCTGCCAGAGCAGGGCCACCTTAGAGCAGGTTGCACAGGAACCCATCCAGGCGGGTTTTGAATGTCTCCAGAGACGGAGACTCCACCACCTCCCTGGGCAGCCTGTTCCAGTGCTCTGCCACCCTCAAGGTAAAGAAGTTCCTCCTCATGTTTAGGTGGAACTTCCTGTACTCAAGTTTGTGCCCATTCCCTCTTGTCCTGTCACTGGGCACCACTGA
>VXBO01002037.1:57023-155675 GCA_013400135.1 Rhinoptilus africanus
GGCATGATTTCCCCTTGGTGAATCCATGCTGAGTACTTCTGATGGCCTTCTTTCCCTCCATATGCCTTGAGATGACACGCAGAACGAGCTGTTCCATCATCTTTCCAGGGATGGAGGTGAGGCTTTCCAGGGATGGAGGTGATCATCTTTGTGGCCCTCCTCTGGACCTGCTCCAACACGTCTATGTCTTTCTTGTGCTGAGGGTTCCAGAGCGGCATGCAGTACTCCAGGTGGGGTCTCACCAGAGCAGAGTAGAGGAACAGATCACCTCCCATGACCTGCTGGCCACACTTCGGATGCAGTACAGGATATCGTTGGTCTTCTGGACTGCAAGCGTACATTATCGTTTCATGTCCAGCTTTTCATCTGCCAGTGTCCCCAAAGTCCTTTATGGTAGGGCTGCTCTCAATCCCTTGATCCCCCAGCCTGTATTGATACCAGGAGTTGCCCCGACTCAGGTGCAGGACTCTGCACTTGACCTTGTTGAACCTCATGAGGTTCACACAGGCCCACTTCTCGAGTTTGTCCAGTTGTCTCTGGATGGCATCCCATTCTTCAGATGTGTCAACCATACCATTCAGCTTGATGTCATTTGCAAAGTTGCTGAGGTTGTACTCAATCCCACTGTCTATGTCATTGATGAAGATATTGAACAGTACTGGTCCCAATACAGACCCCTGAAGGACACCATTTGTCACCAGTCTTCATCTGGACATTGAGCTGTTGACCACCTACCCTCTGTATGCAACCATCCAACCAATTCCTCATCCACCTAACTGTCCACCCATCAAATCTGTATGTCTCCAATTTAGAGAAGTTCAGATCGGTGAGAACCATAACTCTTCCCTTGTCCACTGATGTAGTCACTCCATCACAGAAGACCATGAGGTTGGTCAAGCAGGACTTGCCCTTGGTGAAGCCATGTTGCCTGTCTCGAATCACCTCCTTGTCCTTAGCATACCTTCTAGGAGGATCTGTTCCATGATCTTCCTAGGCACAGAAGTGAGGCTGACAGGTTGGGAGTTGCCTGTGTCCTCCTTTCTACCCTTTTTAAAAATGGGTGCAATGTTTCCCTTTTTCCAGTCACCAGGGATTTCACCTGACTGCCATGACTTTTCAAATATCATGGAGAATGTCTTGGCAATGACATCAGACAATTCCTTCAGGACTCTGGAATGCATCTTGTCAGGTCCCATATGTTCAGGTTCCTCAGATGGTCATGAACCTGATTTTCTCTTATGGTGGGAGGGACTTTGCTCCCCCAGTCACTGTTTTGCGGTCCATCCCCTTGAGAGGTGTGGGAAGAGAGGCTGCCAGTGAAGATGAGGCAAAAACTTTGTTAAGTACCTCAGCCTTCTCCTTGTCCATAGTTACCAGTTTACCAGTCTTGCTCATTGCAAGGGTACACTTCCATTTCTAGCTGACATACCTATAGAAGCCCCTCTTATTATTCTTTGCATCTCTTGTCAATTCCAGCTCCAGCTGCGCCTTGGCCTTCCTGACCCCATTGCTACACAACAGGGCAGCGTTCCTGTACTCTTCCCAGGATACCTGTCCCTGCTTCCACTCCCTGTTTCCTTCTTGCCCTTTAATTTGACCAGTAGGTCTTGACTCAGCCATGCTGGTCTCTTACACTCCTTTCTTGATTTCTTACACCTGGGGATCAAGAGCTCTTGTGCTCAGTGGAAAGCGTCCTTAAATGTCTGTTCTGCTCCCTTGTCCCTGGGGGCAGTTTCCCAGGGCGTCCTGTTGACTAACTCCTTGAATAGCTGGAATTTTACTTTCCTAAAATTCAGGATCCTGAGGTTTTGCCTGCCCCATATCCCTCAGGACTGCAAATTCCACCAGTGTGGAGAATAGTCCAGCCTGCTTCCAATCTTGATGTTACCAACTAGCTCACTTGCATTGGTGACCAAGAGGTCCAATATCACATCCCCCCTCATGGGGCTGTCTATTACCTGGCTTAAGAAGCTATCCCCAATGCATTCCAGCAGTCTCCTGGATTGCCTACAGCTCACTGTGATACTTTTCCAGCAGATGTCAGGATGGCTGAAGTCCCCAAGCAGGACAACAGCCTGTGAACGTGATGCTTTCTGTAGCTGGAGTAAGAAGGCTTCATCAATAGGTCCCTTGATCAGGCGGCCTGTAGTAAACACCAAGCACAAGATTCCCTTTGTTGCCTTATTCTCTAATTCTTACCCATAGGCTTTCAACCTGCTCATGGCTATTCTTCAGTGGCAGCTCTTCAGACTTTATCTGTTTCTCAATCTAGGGGGCAATGCCTCTGCCCCTCCTTCCTTGCCTGTCTCCTCTGAACAGCTATTGATAGCTACACTCTGGCCACGGTATTTGTCCCACCAAGTTTCAGTAACAGAAACTAGGTTGTAGCTTTCTAGCAGCACGGTGGTTTCCAACTCATCCTGTTTGTTGTCGATGCTGCATGCATTGGTGTAGAGGCACTTCATCTGGGCTGTCGGCTCTGTCACCTTCTCAGAGCAACATACCTTAATTCTTGTGAAGTATTTCATTGGTATTTTCCTGTTGACTCCTATTAGTTCAGGAGCCCCCGGCTCATCTCCATAAGGCCTCAAGTGTGCTGCAGTGTAGCCAGCATGTCTCAGAGCAACAGGCTGTGAGCCCTCACTAGCATCCCATCCCTCTAAACTTGGCATGTTGTCCCACTGCTTGTCATGGGCAAGCCTAATATTATCCCCCTCCCTCTTCAAGTTTAAAACTCTGTCAATGAGCCCTGATAACGTGTGAGCAAAGACCCTCTTCCCACTTTGAGACAGGTGAATCCCATCTGATGCCAGCAAGCCTGGCACTGAGTAGACCATCCCATTATTGAGAAATGCAAAATTGTGGTGGTGACACCAGCCATGGAGTCATGTATTAATAGACTGCACTTGTCTGTTTTTTCCAATGTCACTGCTTCTAACTGGAAGGATAGAGGAAAAAGTAACCTGTGCTCCAGATTCCCTACCTAAAGCCCTGAAGTCTCTTTTGATCACCCTTGGACTATGTGTTGCAGCTTCATCACCACCCACATGAAAAAGCAGTAATGGGTAGTAGTCCAAGGATCATACTAGGCTAGGAAATTCCTCTTCTCCTTGGGTCCTTAACAGAGGCCCCAGGGAGGCATCAGATGAACATAACTAGATCTTTTTGCTCGGATGAGATGTCTACTTCAAACCCACTTGTGTAGTAGAAGATAGCGTGAAAATGTATTTTTCATTGTTTATACTGTGGTTTAGTGCTTGGAAAAGGCTTGGCGTTGCCTTTGCCAACCACTGAATCTATTTGAAGGAGGCAGCCTTTATTAATCTTCCAGCTATGAGAACACTTCTGCAATCATTTGGCATTGGGTTGGCATTGCTGTTGCTGTAGTATTTGCAAGGACTCTGGAAAATATTGAAACACTGAGAGGGCATATGCACTCCTTATATCCATATTAACCTCAATGAGATGTTCTGCATGCTGTTTTAGCATTTGTCATTTGTCTCTCTTATATTTAGAACTGGCAGTGTGGCATGATGGAGGAAAACATTTAACACACTGATATTGAGAGCAGCCTCCTACATACCTTTGTCCTAGGAAACCGGTCAGAAGAAAAGAGTTCTGGTTTATGGCAATTGTATAATTTATAGTTGTAGCTGTTTACTTTTTCTTTGCATAAGCCCTTGTGAGGTCCACTATGAAAAGCACAGGGAAAGTCAGGTTTTACTGGAGAGTGTTTAGAACAGGACTGCATGCATGGAAGGAGGAGTTACTAGCATGGGCATTGCCAAAGTTTTCTAGGATGTTATGAACTGTCAGTTGTTTCGATCTGGGATAAAGGAATAGGAAGGGTGGGTGAGACTGAAATAGAATTGCTGCTCTTGACTACAAAGCCCCACCAAAATACATGCATAAGGAAGTGGCCAAGGCTGCACAGACATCAAAGGAGCAGGAGTCTTTCCTAATCTAGTTTTCAGTGTTTCCACACCGGCTCATATAAATGTTGGCAGGACTGCAGTCTTTGACAGTGCTACGGTGGCATCTTTTATTTTTTCATTACAAGGATAAACATTACCAGTAAATGTATAGTGACCGGAGAACTTCTCAACATAGAAAGAGGTTTATCCATCTTCTTACTGAATGATGCATGCTTACCTTTTAATTTCACTATAGTGTATTACAAACTATGTTTTAATGGTACTGATCTGCTGATCAGTCCAGATTGGTCTCTATGGCAAGCTTTGTTTTCCTCATTACTTAGCTGTTATTCAGTGTGTGACTTAGTCATGATTTTTGCAAACAGTGATTTTAGATACCTCCAAGTCACTGATAAAGATTCTGGAAAAGAAAAAACCCACTCCTTTGTGCAGAAATGTGCATCTGTGCTCCGTCTCCAAGATTGTTTCTTTCCCATATTTCTGGGGGTAAGATCCTAAGAAGCTTTAAAATGGGATAAAAACATACTTATTAATCCTGGCCCCAAGTTAGTTTTCCAGTATCTGATTCTGAAAATGTCAAAAGGAAATAGAGAAGCTTCATGTTGTAGCCTAGAATTTTGCTCTAGGGACCTAGACAAAACAGTATGGACATCTTTAAGTTTGTATGTTAGGAAAAAGGGAAAAGCCTAAAGCACTGTTTTTCTTCCCCGTGAAAGAGTTTGATCTCTGAGCTAATGTACAAGAAGGCCAGTTCCAGTCCAGTCCTCAGGAGGCTCTCACAGAACATTTTCAAATCTCTGTGAGATGAAGCAAAAAAGTGAGAAACATAGATATTAAAAATAGAAAGAAAATTATTTCGTAGGCTGGTATCTTCTGAGGTAATACGCAGAGTGATACTTACTGATCTTAACACCTACAATTTGGTAATTTCATTTGTCAATCTTGTTATCATGCTATTTCCCCTCTATTTCAATTAATTAAAAAAGACAGATCTGACCCGACAATGGTCTCCATGGTGCTTGTAATCACACTTTCCTAAACCCTGACACACTGCTGTTTGTTATCACATTTTCTTGGGTTTCCCGTTGTTTTTCAAGACATTTTTCACAATTGAATAAGAGCTGATGGGAGATAACATGCCAAACAAGGTTGTGTGAGTTTTTGCTTTGAAAGCAACAGTAGTTGAGAAAGCCATTATTTGGTAAGATTGCTGGGCAAAGGTTTCAGATAAGCATTTAACTGACAAAGTACAGGCTGATGGGGAACTAAACTGCCTGCAAATGTAAAGAGCAAGCCAGAGCTGTTATATCTTTCAAAAAGCAAGCAACGTCCTTCCACTGATCTTCTATTCCTTTAATCCAACAGAGTAAGAAGTGGCTTTCCAATTTAGGTCCTGATGTATTTGCTTGCGTCACTGTTTATAAAACAAATCAAGCAAAAAGTAAGGGAAAAGACATCTCTGTTAACCCTCACAGCCTTGCAGTTTTTCTTTGACTGATTACATAGTTCTTTCCAAATACTAATTAATCCTGTTAAAAGGCCACATATACTGATATTTTGACAATCTTCAATGCTGCCAACATCTTTGCTGCCAACAGGCAAGAAGAAGTTAATGAATGGAAGAGATTATATACAGAATTAATTCAGCTAGTAAAATGATGAGCAAGGAAAAAATGAGACCCACTAAGTGGAGCTAAAAAGAAAGAAAGAAATGAGTATTTTTATATGAAGTCCAAAAGATTTCAGGTAGCATTATGGCTAAAGTACTTTTATTATAGAATATTATATACAATTATATACAATATTATACAATAAATAGGTCCCCACCTGAAACAAAATTAAACTTCAATAAACTAGTCAGAAGAGAGAACTCATTGGTAGTGATGTGGAAATTAGTGGTGTAAAATTTCTTACACAGTGAAATGCAAATTAACAGCATGGCTTTGACTCTTGATCAATATCTAAAGTGGCCTGCAAACCCACAGAACTGCTGAGCCATAGGAAAGTTTGGTCTGGAAAGAGCCTCTAGAGGTCCTCTTGTCCAATCCTTCACTCAAAGCACATCCAGTTACAGCAAGTCGTTCACAGCCTTGTCTGGACAAGTTTTGAATATCTCCAGAAATGGAGATGCCACCACCTCTCCAATACCTGCTCCAGTATTTTACCATCCTCATGGTGAAAACATTTTCCTAAAATCTGATTGGAATTTCTGTTTTTGCAATTTGTGCATGTTTCCTCTTGTCTGATTGCTGTACTTGTCTGAGAAGCATTTGTCCCTGTTTTTTCTTCGTCATACCATTATGTAACTGGTGTCAGCAGTGAGATCTTCCAGCCTTTCTCTTCTTCAGGTTGAACAAGTCCAAATCCCTCTCCTGCTCCTTATATATTCACATGCTTCTTCTGGATATCTGCTTTCTCAGTTGACTGTAGCATAACTTGGACTCCTGAATTGGGTGTCTAAACACCAATGGAATGAATCTTGGTCAGTCAAGAGAGAGGGCAATGTTGATGGTCTTTGACCATTATTTGAGTCTTGCGATCAAAATCTGTTTCAGAAGCCCTGGGGTAAAAGCAAGAATGACTGACTCAGAAGAATGCTGTGGTTTGTGGTGGCAGCAGAAGAGGCTCTAGACAAGCTGAAGGGACTCATCCAAAGTAAGTTTTTCTGGCAGTGAAGGCTTCTGCCTAATTAGCAGATTTCCCCACTCTTGGATCATTTTGTTGTCTCTGGATGGTTAATGTGGCCAGCCATGAAATGTTTAACTCTGAAATAGAAATTCTAGCAAACAGACTTTGTGTTAACAGTATTAAGAGTTCACGACTCTTGGATGGCTGTTGCTTCCATCTGTAAAAAGATGTTGCACCCAGAAGGCTGCACCTACAGCCCTGAGGACTGGAACCTTTCTTTTTCAATGACAGCACAAGCTCCACAGACACTGGTAAAGTAAGAAGCAGCTTTTGCTGGGAAGGACCAAGAGGTATCTGCTCTATTGAAGATTAGCAGAATCAAAAAGAACTAAACTCAAATAACTCCTGAAAAAGCTGAACTAACAATGTGTAATGCAAAGAATGGCTTAGGAAAACAAATCAGAGTTACTGCTTCTGAACTCAGTAACTTTCTCATAAATAGGAAACAAACTGCAGAGCTGAAACCAGTGTCTCACCTTACTGAGATCTGCTCTAACAAGTGCCCATGTACATTTCTTTTCGTTATGTGACCAGAGGGTCAGACTGGGCTTATGGCAGAAGGATTTTGAGAAGAGGAAATGATCACTGTTGGACATACCCCATGGTCATTGCAAAAGAGCTGTGATGCAGAGAACAAGAGGCTGGTGATCAGCCTAGGGGTGAGGTAATGGGGTTAGGCAATAGCCAGATTATGCAGCATATTTTTTTCAAGTGAAAACTAATATACAGAGCAGCATGATTTCTCCCTCTGCGTCTTTCAGACCCTGGAAAATGACTCATGTGATGCATCAAGTGGTGAGGCAGTGGGAATGTGACAACAAAGACAGATTAGCCTGTGACTCCAAAGAGCTACTCGGAACTCTGCAGAGGGAACCTGGGTTCAGGTATGTGGCCAGCAATCACTCAAGATGGGAATCTGTGTGTCGTTCTGATGGAGGTACCTAGTACAAATTAAAATGGATCCTCTCAGCAGCAGTTTATCCCATTTTAACTCAGCAGGGATTACTAGTTTGTAAAGCCATACAGGTCTGCAGGGACTGAGGTCTTTCAAGGTCCACAATGAATGGAATTCAAAACTTGCTTCCAAACAAATGATTGACCAAAATTTCCAAGACCCCGGACTCCAGCTTTGTTGCACAGGAAAATCCCACAGAAGACAATTGGCTCCAACATGATTAAAAGTGCAGTGTCCTTGCTTTTTCCGAGAACTTCACAGGAGCTCAGCAAAGCAACTAGCTTATGTACATTTTCACTTCTTAAAAATGGTTAACTGAGTTCACTTTGATGCATCATATCCTGTGCTTTTTTCAATCACAATGAGAAATGACCATCCCTGTGCGCGATGTTTTATCTGGGCTTGCATGGGTACAGCGGAAGGAAGTAATAGGGAAAGAGATTCTCCTTTTTTTTGAAGTGGGTGAGATACAGCAAGGGTGATTTAAAAGGAGAAAATCTGGCACAAAGAGGGAACTGCTTGTGCCTCTGTTCTCGGTGGTGTTTTGAGTCATTCATGCAGTGCAGTAGCTAGGGAGCCTGAGTGACTCATACATCACTAACTATGGAGAAAAAAATATATTTTCTGAAACATTCAAGCATTACTCACATTTTCACTTAGTATCAGCTGATTCTAGTAGCCTTATTCCACCTTTCGGGATTTAGTACAATGAGTTATATAAAAGACAGATTGGGCTCAAGCTCCCTTTAAACTGGTGTGCTAAATATGGCATCAGGCACCTTGCCTAGATTATGAAGTATTTTGAATGCCCCTCAGTTCAGCATGGAAGTTATTATCTCTAACAGAGAGGAGCTGGAAAAATTGCAAAACTCACATTACAGCCAACTTCAGAAGCTCTTGATAACTATCAAAACTTCTGTGTTGTGACTTTCATCCCAAAAGCTTCTCAAATGATTGACCAACTGGTAAACAGAGCATACCCAGGGATTTATTACCTACTTCTGAACTGGTACAATTTCTAGGGTCTTCAGTACTCAAAATCATGGAACCAGAGGAAAAAAATGAGTCTTTTCCAGGCTCAACAAGCCCAGCCCTCCAGCCTCCCCTTGTACACCATGTGGTCTCATCACCTGGACAGCTTGGTGACCCTCTGCTGGGATTGTTCCACTATGCCCATGCCTTTCAGCATCAGGGACCCCAAAATCAGACACAGCATGTGGTCCAGATGTGGTCCCACAAGTGCTGAGTAAAGGGCAATGAGCCCTTCCCTTGACCTATGGGCTACACGCTTGATAGCGCAGTCCAGTGTTCGCTTGGTCTTTGCCTCAAGGGCCCACACTGCTTGAGAGTACTGAGTAGCGGCATGACGCGGGTGAGTGCAGATACATCGTATGGCTGCCCAGTACAGAGATGGCCAGAAGATCTACATATGTCAGGAGATCTACATATGGTCACACTGTCCATAATTTCCTCCACTTTGTGGAAGACTGTGTGGACTTACTGGTAGATCCCTGGAGTAAAACCAGAAGTTTAATATCATTAAGTTCCTGATTTATTGACAAAAATGAGTCATTTCAGTTTTAAAGAAAAGTGAAATGATGTAGACCTTTTTTCAAATGGTTTTGAGGTCTATGGAAAAGTGCTGTGTAAAAGCTAGGTGTCATTTTGCATAGACTTTTTTTGAATGTTTGCGTGAGGTAGGTTCCTGCTACAAAATTCTACCCCAAAGCAAATTTCAGCATCTGTGCTGCATTATTCTAGGAATTTTAATATATCACTGTGGCCAAGAGTTTAGTATGAATCAAAAGAAAACTGGATATTTTTCTGAATAATGGTAATACCCAGTTTTATTAGCAAAGATTACAAAATAAATAAAACCTCTGTGAGTTCTGGAAAGGTTGAGGCTCCTCAGTGGAGATATGTTTGTGCTCCAAATAAACATGAGCTATTTCTCTTAGCCATTTCCACAATGGTCTATTGCGATTCCATGCTTCTTCCTCTGAGATCCCTGACAGCCCTTCTCAGATACAGGACATTGACCTCAGACTGGAATGGTCCAAGATTTGACCAAGATTTCCAGTGCTGAGAGGCTGCAATATTTCACCAGATCTAACTAAGAGCCTTCCAGTGCCTCCCCGTGACCCCCTCCGCTACCCAGGAAGGCAAAAGCATTTTCTTGCAGTTGGATGGGGAAGAACCTGAGATGCTCAGCTGCTGAAGCCCAGAAAAACTTGTATTTGTCTCTTCTGATGGCCTAGGAACACAAGGAAATACAGACATAGGTGAGGACACAGCGAGCTCGCCCTGGTTCTGCAGTGTACCTGGATAAGTCAGATGTCAATCACCAAGGATAACACCATAATTAAACCTAATTCCAACTCATGATGCGTTTGCTTAGATGTCGTTCCTTTTCCTAATAAATAAATAAATGCATTTATTGAATTTAATTAGTAATTTCTAATGGCTTGGACTCCTTTTAAAGTTTGGCTAGCATTTATCGAAGCCAACAGGTGTCTGTGGGGTAAAACAGTGCTCCATCCTCAGTGCGGTGTTCAGGACTGTCACAGGGGAGACGTGGGTAACCCCAGGGCTTAGTCAGGCATCTTCTGGAGTGTGTATATCTCAGATAGAGACAGATGGTTGTGTGCTCACTAGAAATATGTAGGTTAATTCCGTAGAGAAACGTATGTATCTTTATCTGATTGCACTTCAGGGGAAATTTGGGTAAAACAACTTCAATTGGAACTGTGGGAAGCACTTGAAAAGTCAGGTCACAGTTTCCTGTGGACTGAGATGTTTAATTTTAGGCAATGTGGTTTGAAACTGTTAGTCAAGAGGTAAGGCAGTGCTATTGTGGAAGGGCTTGAAGATTTTGTAAGGTAATTGTTAGAAAATTAATCAAGAACACAGCAGAAAATGCCATTATGTTACAAAGTAATGAGTAGTGTAACTGTGGATGCAGGATGCAGTTCTGTTCCCCCCATCTCAGAGCTAGAAAATGTTCAGAGAAGGACAATCATGAGTATAAAATGGTTTCCTAACTAAAAGAAATAAAGTGGACCAGGAGTCTCCACCTTTGAACAAAGGCAGCTGAAGATCTATAGAGACCTGTATACCTATATATCCCATTGGGGTCCATCGATTTTGGGATGCCAGAGAGAAGGTGAAAGACTTAGAAGTTCTTCACTGTTTCTCACACTGTAAGAACTAGAGGGACTCCAGCCATCAGCAGGTTTGGCACAAACAAAAGACAGGACCTATAAAATGATGAAACTGATCACTGTGGTAATTGTGAACGTGGAAACCATACAGATATTGAAGCCAGACTGAATAAATTACCTCGAACTGTGATTATTAAGCATGACATTGCAGATACAGTCTCCTGCTCAGGAAGTCCCCCAAACCCTCCTTTGCCAGAAGTCACCAAGAAAACAGGTCACTTGTAAATGCCTCCATTTCTACTGTTCTTCACACATTTTCCCCACTTGCCATCATCATTCATGGGGGAGCTGCCTTTGAAGAAGGCAGAGTTATGCATTTTTTTCTGGACATCTTTATGTTTCTGCTCATCGGAGCAGGAGTCTGCCTTTGTGCATGGGGCAGGGAACAGGATCTTTCACAGGAAATGAAAGAAATAACAGATTGGGTAGCTCGGACCAAGTGGTCACATGAAACCTTGATTTTGGTTAGTGAGAGGGGAAATGGTGTCTTGGTAGTATCACCAGCATCGTTTTCTTAGTGAACCACCTCTTCAGGAAAGGAGGTGGACTTGTGTTTGGGATCCTGCCCATAGTGATGGACTCCTTTCACACACAATTATACAGTCTGTGTGTGTGTGTGTGTTCTTCTGCCTCAATCAAGTTATCTGCATCTGAGGACATTCAACACTTCATCGTGCTCAGGTGATCAGTGTTGGTGTAGTCAGTGGTGGCCTGCAGATCGCTGGCAGAGGAGATCAGTAGTGCCAGGACCCTCACTGTCCTCCCAGCCTCACCTCTTCTGCAAAACCCACTCGATGGCAGTGGCACAAAGTGCACTCTGCTCGTGACCGACCCTCGGGGCAGCTCTGCCCCACGGTGTGACCAGCCCTTGTGCCCCAGCTGCCCCAGGCTCTCACAGCTGCATTGGTCAGAGCTGCCACCTTCAAAATGGCACATCTCACCTCCTTACCCATCTCTTCCACCTTCCTCCTGCCTCTGCCCTCCCTCATCCCGCTGCTAAGCAGGGATGGACATAGCCACAGCAAGGACCCAGGAAAAGAGCTGCGTGACACTCCAGGCTTTGTTTTGTCAAATGTCACCAGGTGTGCACTGTGCAGGCTCGTGCGATGGGGGAAGGAGCACATCCCCTTGTCACTCCCAGCCTCTCCGTCACATACAGCCTCCACTTTAGAGTGGAAACTCTGGAGCATATGCTGCCATTTCTAATTACTCTATGCACGACTTGGCACAATAAGGCCCTCTGTGGTGGGTTTCCAGGAGCTACTCTAACTCTCTGTATGCACCCTGTACATTCCGGAAGAATCACTGGGGAATTAACACTGCTGGTTTCAGCCTGCCACTGTGCTGCATGAATAATCATGGGAAGAAATTTGCATTCATTCAGCGGTGTGTAGGAATGTTTAAATTCTAAAACCCATTTTCATTTAATTAAGGGGAAAAAAACAACCAAAAAAATCATCATGTTAGATAGTTGGAGATCCTTAATTTGCTTTAAATGAAAAGGCTGCTGTCAGTTTAGATTCAGTCTAGAAAGGTGAATAATTTGCTTGATCACCTGAGCAACAGGAGATCATGTTGCCCAGTAGTTTGTTATTATATTTCAGCAATAGCATCCTTCTCACCTGAGGTTAACAAGAGCTATAGAACTGATGAGGCACCATGCTGCTCTGTCTCTGGCTCTATGCCCTTTGACAGCTACTGCTGAAGCAGAAGACATCCTCACAATGAGACACAAAAATATGCAGGAACCACTAAGAAAAAAAGCTTTCTCTTGCACCTCTATAAATCCAATTTACATCTAAGTGAATCAGCTGCATTTCTTAACTATAAAAAAAAAAAAAAAGAGGGAAACTTAGGAACTTGCTAATTATTTTTTTGGAATCACAGCATTTTGACCAAAGAAAGGCCTTCAGGGGTATTTTCTTTTTTCTGTTCACAGCAGAACAGAATCTCGCTAATATAGAGACTGTTTCTTCCCCTTGCCTTACTAAACTGTACAGTGTAGGTCAGTCACATTCTCATCCCTCAAGTGGACAATACCTTAATTAGAGGAAGATCAGAGATGAAAGGTTTCTGGGTTCCTCAGGCATAAGGGTCTGCAGGAAAGCAACAGATGTGCAGGTCTGTGTCGTCCCACCGTCTCGTGGAGGAAGATGTGCTGAAGCTGTGGGACATCGGTGGGGATGGTGGTGGGGGACACTAGTGGTGCCTGTGGATGAGACCCACCTTTCTCCTTGCACCTGTCCTGAGCAGGACTTGCCTATCAGCTCCCTTCACTTTAGGCATAAATGCAATTGCAGACTGCAGGTCCTCTCCTCCTAAGGGAATCCTTTAAATGCATTTGGACCTGTTCCACCCCAAAAGCACTGCCAGGCTCCTGAAAGAGCTGGGGGTGACCACTCCGTGCCTTGTCTGCAAGCAAGGAGTCCAGGGAGGGTGTCCAGTCCTGTTTGGCAGGTTGTGTGCCAGAGGCAGATGTAACATGCCCTGACTGGGGATGAAACAGCCTTTTCCCTGCATATTGCCTGTCCAGCTTGGCATTTACAGCTAGGGAGTGACAACAATGCCAACAGGCTACAAAAGGTGGGAAAACCCAGACATTGACCTGCTTTTGCTGGGAAAGCACCTGGTTAGCCTCTCCAAGGGCACTTCACACCCAGGTGATAATAAACTGACACGTCACCGTATCCTCTCCCTGACTCCTCCATCCCATCACCTGAACAAATGTCAGTCTGGGAAAGGTCACAGGTTTCTCTTGTTTCTTCCAAGGATCTGTGCTCTGCTGCTCTCTCCGCCCCAGCTCCTGCTGCTGGGACCATGGCTGCTCCCCATGCACATGCCACTGGGATGTTGAAACAAAAAGACGGGTCTTTGATTTCTGATGGGAACTGCCAGTTTCTAGGAAGCACGTGCAATGCACTTCTTGATCGCAAGCACTCATTTGTGGCTTGGGGAGGGACTGCTGCTTTAGTCCTGGGCATTTTATTAACTAGAAGAAAATTCGTATGAAAACCTCATACTCTGGGCAAATATGGGTTTATATCCACTGCCAGTTATCCACTGCATCTAGTGTAGCAGGTCCAAACTGGTGTTGCTAATGTGGACACAGGCTCGAGAGGCCCCTCATCAGGGCTTCCCCCACCATGTTCTCCTTCATGGCACATCCTCTTCGGTCTCCTCAGGTGGCTCTGCTCCACCATGGGAAAGTCCTCAACTAACATAGCACCTACTTGTCATAGAATCATAGAATCATAGGGTTGGAAGGGACCTTAGTAGATCATCTAGTCCAACCCCCCTGCCAGAGCAGGGCCACCTTAGAGCAGGTTACACAGGAACCCATCCAGGCAGGTTTTGAATGTCTCCAGAGATGGAGACTCCACCACCTCCCTGGGCAGCCTGTGCCAGGGCTCTGCCACCCTCAAGGTAAAGAAGTTCCTTCTAATTTTTATGTGGAACTTCCTGTGCTTAAGCTTGTGCCCATTACCTCTTGTCCTGTCACTGGGCACCACTGGAAAGAGCCTGGCCCCATCCTCCTGACACCCACCCTTTAAGTATTTATAGACATTAATAAGGTCAACCCTTAGCCGTCTTTTTTCCAGACTAAAGAGACCCAATTCCCTCAGCCTTTCTTCATAGGAGAAGTGTTCCAGTCCCCTCATCATCTTGGTAGCCCTTTGCTGCACCCTCTCCAGCAATTCCTTGTCCCTCTTGAGCTGGGGAGCCCAGAACTGGACACAGTACTCCAGGTGGGGCCTCCCCAAGGCAGAGTAGAGGGGGAGGATGACCTCCCTCCACCTGCTGGCCACACTCTTCTGGATGCACCCCAGGATGCCATTGGCCTTCTTGGCCACCAGGGCACATTGCTGGCTCATGGTCATCCTGTTGTCCACCAGGACTCCCAGGTCCCTTTCCTCAGAGCTGCTCTCCAGCAGGTCAGCTCCCAACCTGTCCTGGTGCAGGGGGTTATTCCTCCCCAGGTGCAGCACCCTACACTTGCCCTTATTGAATTTTGTAAGGTTCTTCTCTGCTCAACTCCCCAGCCTGTCATACCTAAACACTGGAGCAGGAATTTGCTATCGGACCATAAAATCCTTTGTTCATCCCCTTTTTTTTTTCACCCCAAATTCCACAGGGCTGAAACCACTACACCGTGCCCCAACTAAAATGTTTGACTTCTCAGCTGCAATTCATCACATCTAATTCAGGCAGATGCCTGGCATCCCAAGATCCTTTTAGAGCTGGCTGGCATCAACAGGCCTGTCTAGAGGGTGTTCCAGGTGACATGTTGCATGTCCTACCTTAGGGTTTGAGGACTACTCTGAAGGTATCTATTTCTCATCTTCTGAGTGCTTTAATTAGATTTAATTAATCCCTCTGCTCCTATACTGTCTCTTCACCATTTTCTTTTCCTTTTCATTGTATTTCATCCATCTGTAGTACCCTGTCATGTTAACTGGTGAGCTTTTCCCAGCACAAACTTTATTTGTGTTTTCACAACACCCACTAGAGAAGCTCCTTCAACCTGACTCTTTCCTCCAGAGGCTGATAGAAAATAAACTGCTGCAGAATGTAAGGGGGAAAGAAAGGTCCAGCTGCTGCTGTATGTGGTCCAGGGGTGCCTTGATCCACACCAAAATAGCGTCTGGTGCAGCTTGAGTGTTCACTATACAGCATGCATCGGACGTGCAGGAATAGCTGTTTTCTGACAGCCTGCAGCCCTGTCCTGGGGCTGTCTCCTCCAAGCAGCGATGTCAGGGCTGTTACGCAGCACTAACACATCAGCCCTGTTGTTGCTGTGCCTTTCAGAGGAGGTGGTTACTGTTGCATAAAAAACCGCGCCTCCTCTCAAGGAGGCAAGCGCAGGCTGATGAGAAAAGTCATTGCACAAGCTAGTACTTCCTAGCACACACAAAATGCTTTCTGGTTCTCTGCTTGCTGCTATTTCACCCTCAGCCTCACTTTTTGTTTAGGCCATCTTGCAACAACCAAGGATTTTTGACCAGCGAAGTAGTCTTTTTCTTTTTTTAACCCCAGCACTATGCAGAACAGGACCTCGCTGCAGAGCACGGGGTTTGTGGCACACTAGACACAACACCAGTACCAGGGATAATGAAAGGGTGCAAACCCCTGACCTGATGTCCGTGAGAAACACGGGTGGTGGGCCAGCCTTGGCTTCCTGGGCACATTGACTGAGGGGTGTTAGACAAACCCAAGGCCTTTTGCAGTCTGTGTTTCCCAAACATTCGTCTCAGCTATTCTGTATCTGGCATCATTTTTCCTGACTTCATACTTTTCCTTTTAATGTAAAATTCTTTGGGTGCAGTCTAAGTTCTTGTTTCAGTGAAGTCATCCAAAAGTAACACGAATTCAGGCTGGAAGTTAGGAAGATGTGTTCAGTGACCAGGTGAATAAAGGGTAACTCAAGCTTTCCACTGAGTAGGTGGAGTGAAAGAGCAAACTATCCTTGAGGATGGTATCTGAAAGGAGTAACACAATGCTGTTGCCTGACATAGCCCAGGCATCCTTTTAGGCCTTATGATTCACATGACATTTGTGCCTTATTCACAGCTTCTCAAATGTCTGTCTCCTACTGTTACTATTTTTAGCTTGGTTTGCTAAAGAAGCGAGGCCGATGTGGCGAGGCTGTCCATCTTCCTGGCTGTCTCTTGGTCCCATCTGTCCTTTCTCCCAAAAACCTGTGAACCTGCTGGCCTGTTTCAGTTCAGTCCAATGGTGGGATGGAGGTCTCGGAGTGAATTATCCTACATGTGCCATGAAAATTTGTTGCTCCTCAGGGAAGGACGAACTCAGCTGTTGGTGGAGGGAAGGGCAGCGTGAATCCAGCTGTTGGTACCCTGTCTGTGGCAGCAGCCAGGTGGGTGGCGGACATGCAGGTGCTCACCAGGCAATTGGGACACAGGATGGCTGAAACCTGAAACAACATGTGCTGCCTCTTGCCTGTGGGAGGATGTCCTAAAGGAGATGGGGTATTTGGGCTCTTGCCATGCAAAGTGCAAGGGGATGAAGGACACATTTCTCTGCATAAACGAACCTTCCCCGTGTCTGCAGCTCTCTGAGAAGCACCTGCATCTGTAACCCTGGGTAACTCTCCAAGTAAAGGATTCATCTCTCAGTTTGTGGCTGATTTTGCATGTTAACTACCTCCTGATGTGAACTATTTCAGGCATGGATTTGATTTGACTTCTGAAGCCATGCATGGCTGTTTACACTGCGTACCTACCCGTGTATGAGAGGAGAGCAAGGCCTCTTTGGGGAACTCTGATGTCCATGCACGAGCAGAGTTATTAGTCCCAACCCTGGATTTCCAGAGATGCTGACTTGATCCGTTGTCCGTCTTTCCACACTGCTGAGGCAGCATTTAAGCACACAAACAGATGCTGTAGCCTGGCAGGGAATATAAATGCATGCTTGAGTTTGTCTGCTGGGGCTGCTCAACCTCCAACATTAACTGTCCATCTTTGCAGGAATGAGCCCACTCTGTTCAATAGTCTTGTGGCTCTGAAATCTTTCGAGACTGGCAGCGTGTCCTCCAGATTCCCTTACTCTTAATTTTTCAGAAGGTGGATAATCAGGATAAAGCTGTGTTTCCTTTCCTGCAGGGCATTTCCTTCCTTCTCAGGTCTTTCTGTTGTGCATCACGGATGCCCTGCCTTTTTGCAGGTACCAAGGATGTAGTCCCGCTCCGGTGCTCCCAGGATCCCCCATAGCTGGCAGCTGATGAACGATCCTCTCTTTTTGTTTTCATGCTTCCTTTCTTCAAAGTGACTCAACAGCCTCTGCAGATCCTCAGCTTCCCTCCCAAATGGAGTGCATCTCATTTCCATGCCTTTTTAAACTTCCCAAAATAAAGCCCACGCCTTTAACAAGGAAAGCAGTGCAGGGTTGCACATCCTGGCAAGGATGCTAATGGCAAAGGCAGGGCCTGGGCAAGGACTTGCCAGTGGGGGACAGCTTGTGCTCTGCTCCTTTTTCCCGACTTCCACTAGGATCCTGCTTTGCAAATGTTACCCAAACGGTGCCCAAATTCCAATTGCAACCACATGATCTGCTTGGCCATAAGCAAAAGACTTGCCCTGTTTTAGGATATGAATTACAGTCATGAATTCACCTTTGGCTAAATTGCATGTTTGTTCCTGGTATGAAGCTATGAACTCTGCTCCTGCAGGGAGGAAATCATTACCCACGTCAGTGCCCTGACAAGGGGAGGGACTGAGGAGGGAGAAGCACAAACATCACAGGAAAAGCCTAACGTGCTTGTGAAGAACAAAATATGCAGCTTTAGTCATGGAACAGGATGGCTCCAAACAGCCTCAGAGGCCTGGTTTACAAGGCATAGGATTGGTACTTCTCCTTCCTGCCATGAGAGTTTTATTTTAGCTGATAAAAACAAAGAGAAAACACTGAAAAGTCAGGAGAAAGTGGAAGGATCCTTTGCGGCATAAGTGTCAGTTTGCATCTGTGTGGTATGGAGTAAAAAAGCAGTCCTGCTGTGGCCTGACCTCACTAAATCTTTACTTTCATTCCCAAACATGAGCTTTGCTGGCTGTCAGAAATGAGCTGCTCAGAGAGGCCAGGGCAGTCAAAGGGCTGGCTGGGGACACTGCTGCTCCCTCCTCCTTGGGTGCTCCCTGCGTGAGGCAGGGGGAAGCATCAGGAGGTGCCTGCCTGCCACACAGCCGAGTATTCCCCTCCACTGGGGAAATCTTCAGCAGTTTTCTTCCTGGCACTGCTAGAGGACACGTAGCTACCACGTGTGACATCCATGGGGATGCTAAAGTCCCCTCCTTTACAGAAAGGGGAATGTGTAAGCTGTTTGGGAGCAGCTTCACAGAGACGAGGCTGCTGCAGCTCCAAGCCCACAACTTCAGCTAGTAACAAGGTTGGGCACGTATTCCTCATGCCCGCACACGCAAGCACATGTACACCACACACATACACACGTACACCACACACATACACACATATACCACACATGTACACATGGACAGACACTCTGATCCACACAGACAGATGTGGCCAGCGCTCACGTAAACACAGGCAGTGCCGACAGCCTCATCCCGTTCCCCTCTGGCTGAGCAGGATGACAGTCCATCGGTGGATATTATACATATACATACATAGGGTGTGAATCCCTGCAGCAACCAGGCTTGGATGCTCAGCCTGCCCTGTGGATGCCTCTGGATCTGCTTGCCCAGTGGCCAGCTGCAGCTCCAGTCTCTCCTGTGGTGGCACCCCAGGCACACGTCCCGCTGACCAGCTCCCGCTCCAGCTGCTGCACTCAGACCCCACGTACCCATGGACATTGAATGGGGTCCCTCGCCCAGGAGAAGTTAGAAATGGCATTTAATGAGGAGACGTGACAGACTGCACTGGGCAGAACAGGGCATGGCCAGACAAGTGCAGTGACCAGCCCTGGTGACCTTATCCCCTTATCCCTTTATTTTCCCAGACTTGTTCCTCCCCAAGTGACCTTGATCCCTTCCTCTCCCACCTTTGGTTCCTCCTTGCTTCTGGGTTCCCCCAGCTGCCCTGCTGCCTCCAGGTTCCCTGCATGCCTGGAGATGGTCCTCCGACAGGCTGATGGTTCCAGTGGGCCAGTGGGCAGCTTGGGAGCAGGGCAAAGGGGGACTTGCCAGAAGTCACCTGAAATTGCTGGGCTCTTGCAAAGGAACGTGTGTCCTGGTGCAACAACACTGGGTGTGATTTGTTTTTTGTCCAATGTAATATCCTCAGATTAATAAAAACTGTTGTGGACATTATGGCTGATATAAGAGATACTGAATCCTCTCTTCCCTTTCTAAAGGTCATTTTTATTTTGCTGGGAAAAGTTTTCTTAAATACTGCAGAGCTGTCTCTGCTGCACATAAGCCTCTGTGCACCACTCAGCACTGCCGCAGCACTAGGCAGCAATCGTGCGCCGCCTCGGAGCTGTGCTGTTTGTGGTGTCTCTTCCCAAAAGCAATCACATCTGGATGATGGTGCAAGCTTGGGGCACCTACAGGTAGCCGATTCCTCAAGGGATGACCATGAGGGAGCCATCCCTTTGTAGGTTTTCTTCCAAACTGGCAATTGTTTTAAGGTAATCTCCTTTATTGTATAAGAAACAATAACAGGCTTTGGTAAAATACTTTAGTAATCAAACCCTTGTTTTATTTTATAGTTTAATGTAGCAACTATTAATTGCCTCATGTACAAAAAGTGATTTCCCCCGAACTGTTCAATAGCATGAAGGACACACACTTTTACGTTTCCAGTGCATTATTTGGTAGGTTTCTGGTGAGCAGGATTTTCCTCAGGGTCACCACTGGGTTGTGGTGAGATAATAGAGAGCTGGAGCCGAGCCTTGGGTCAGTGGTGGGCAAAGAAGAATGTCCTTCAGTGTTCACTTGGCAGCACTGGCTGGCTCTGAGTCCTTTCTTATCAACAGAGTGAGCTGTGGAACACTTTGAGAAGTGTCTGAAATCAAAACTTGGAGGTGAAATAAAAGCCAACACTACTGGCCTCTCTGTAGTACCATTAACTTGCCTGGTTTCCATCAGTAAAGCTCTGCTACAGCTTTCACTTGAGCCTGAGGAAATCTATTGCTGTTTTGTTCTTTTTCCTGTCCTCAGGTCAAGACTAGTCAAATACAGCTTTTGCATAGAGTTGAAAGCCCATAAGGCTTAATAAGCCCGTAAAGGCTTGGATTTATTAGCGGTGCTTAATACTGAGAAGTCCGACAGGGATTAGTAAAGAGTGAGCATCTCTGGCAGTCAGAAAACTCTTGATCAGATGTCTAAATCTGAATGTTGGCAACTGTGGAGACAGGTCCTCTTTCACCATGCCTTCCCTACCGCGTGGGAAGGTAGAGGACCAGCAAGGCGCTCTGCCACCGTGCAGTGACCACAGGGATGGTGCTACAGCACAGACAAGGATCTCCGGCTCTCCCATAGATACAGCTGCAAAGAGCTCATCAGTCCTCGCCTCGCTGCCAGTACTGCTCCTCATGAGACTTCTTGCAGGTGCTACACAGGCCAGCAGTCCCCCTGCATGCCAGCTCCCTGCCTCTTCTTCTCAGTATCATGCCTTGCTGTCATGGGTGAAAGCAGAGAGCTGGGCTTTTTTACCTCTCAAATGTGAAAATTCATGGGAACATTAAGTTCTTCAAATTTCCGGCACTAGTAATCCATTTATTTATATTCAAATCCATTTCTAGCCTTGTTTCAGAAATTATTCATTGCATGTATAGCATCCTTCTCCTTCAGCTTAACATGCGGGGGAATCCTGTCCCACACCATCAAGGTTTCCTGCGTTTGCACTTTGTCTTTTTCATATGTCAAGTTTGTGCCTGGATTACTGAAATGATTTCTTACAATTTCCAGCACTGTGAGATGAAACAGGTGAGAAGGTTCAGGACTCGTGCTTCCCACCTCCTGCCCTTGTGCAAGGCGACTTCCCTGTGTACATGCCTGAGTTACCAAAGCAGCTCCCAGGGATGATGATTCCTGACACTTGGTGTTGAGTATTTGCTGAAGTCTTTCTTAACAACATGTAAAGAAAACTCAGTTCTGTTTGGCGTGATGTAAAAGAGGAGCACTGCTGTGAGAGAAGGGGCTGCATGTTCAAGCGAAGGGTGCTGGTACCCACCAAAGGAATTGTGTTCCATCAGACCGAGCAGGGGTAGGGATGTGCCCCGCCACCCTCCTGGCTCAGGGAGCACCTTGCCATTTTCCCTTGAGGAATTGCTTTTCGAGTAACCAGTCTGTAAAGTGGGGATAATCCCGCCTCCCACAGCCATGCCCAAAAGATCCAGTAATGTTTTCCCCAGTATTTTCAGTCTCTGGAGGTCTCTGGGGATACCACAGGACCTTGCTCATGATCTCAGCACCCAGCTTTCCCAGCAAGACCTTCGTCTCTGGCTCGGTGTGACCATTGGTGACTCAGCTCTGAAATACAGTGTTTTTCCACTGAAGCTCTGAAATACAGTGTTTTTCCACTGATAATTTTGTTAAGTATAACCTTAAACTGGGCTACATTACAGATGAGAACCCAAGAACATTTTTAATCTCCTCTTATTTACTTGTAACATCATGAATCACGGCTTTGCACGGTGTACATGATATTCCCTGATGATATAATTACAGTGCTCTCTATATACCGTGCTTTCTTAATTCATTGTATTCAACATTCACCTTTTAGCAAGGCATGCTTTCATTTTCACATACACATTACTCCATTCGAGACTAAACATGGGAATCGAGAACAAGACTCCTGATTTAGCAGCCACATCGTGCCGGCCGTGTATCTGCTGTGTTTGCCATCCTCCCACTGGAGCCTTTGCTCCCATCGCACACGTGAGCAGCACTGGGTGGCTACAGGATGGGTGCAGCGAGATAGATTCTTCAAGCTGGACTTTATAATGTATGACTGGAGCTCGTTCCCAGCCTTATCAACCGAGGTGTGCTTATGTGATGAGAAATACCTCTGGGCAAGGTGGGAGTCTGGCTGACAGTCCAGAACCCTCACTGGTGCCTTCAGCTCTCTCCTCAAAGGCTGATTAGGCTAAAATTTGTGGAAAGGAGAGTACCAAGAAACACATTTTTCTCCGGTGTCTCCACAGAGTGTGCCCCCTAGGGACAAGCAGGGGAGGGGAGGGGAGTGCAGAGGCTCCACGGATCCAGGGTCCTGGAGCTGCAGGTGGCCCAGGCAGGGAGAAGCCTGTCACCCCATCCCCAGGCTCCAGCAGAATAAGCAGGGTTTGTGCCCACATGGCCAAACTCCCCTCCTCATGGACAAACTCCCCTCCTTCCCCCAAGGGCTGCTTCTCTCAGGCTGGTCCAGGGTGTTGGTATCTGTGTGCACCCAGTGCTGACCAGAGGTGCCTTCACCCTCTCCCCCACCATGTTCTCCAGGTCAGTCCCAACTCCCATTTGTACTGTGAAGCTTGCCAGAAAGGAGAAGGAGAGCAGCCTTTCCAGGTCCAGGCTGCATGGTCCCTCATCTGCTACTAGTTCAAGAAAGGCTGAAGCTGCTTGTTGAGGCTCAGTGTCAGAATTGAGAGGCTTCAGTTACTGAGCTGCCATGGATCTTCCCGTAGAAAAGCCCTTGAAATGGCAAGCAGCATCACCTCCAGGACTCTTCCAATGGTGCAAGTGGGGCCATCTGCGTCTGATCTGGAAAGCTTGATCCAAATTCCAGGGAAATGACCATTCCAGGGAGCTGACCATTGCTGGCCTGAGCATCGCTGAATCATAGAATGGTTAGAGTTGGAAGGGATGTTAAAGATCATGTAGTTCCAACCCCCTGCCATGGGCAGGGACACATAAGCAGCACCCTCACACATAAGCTTTTTACCCCGAGCTTTCTTAACATTGTAAATTCACTATCTGTTGACCTCCCAGCCCTGCCTTAGCTCTCCCTTGGCAGTTACCAATACAAAGATTTGTCCATAATCTGTTTCTCTCTGTGCCACCAAACCTTGCAGGGAGCATGCCAGTAATTTTCCAGGCTTGCCCCCCCTCCCCATTCAGCTGTGACACCGGCTGCTGCTGCGTCACTGAGGGGACACAGACATGACAAAGGTGAGTAAACAAAGCGCAGGCCGATCAGCAAACAGTCTTACAGGTGCCTTCCCATCACGGAGTGCTTCCTACAAAGCCTTGGATTTTCTTTTGTTTCCTTTCCTTCTCCCACATCTGATTTTCATACTTATGAACATGCAAATGCAACAGGGAAATTTAGGAAATCTGTTACTAAGGCAACTGATTAGCTGATGATGCAAGTTACCTTATTATTTGAAAGTCAAGGTGCCCTGCATTGCAGTAAGTGCCTACGAAAGGGGAGAATGAAAGTTTTCTTAATACTTACCCACTCAAAGGCAGCACAGCCCTAAAAATGACTTGCCTCGAAAAAACGCTGAGAGAAACCAACAAAATCCAGCTGCCTCATATATAGGGATCAGAGGCAAAATCTCCTCCTTGCTTCCATGCTGGCAGGATTGGGCAGGGGGCAACTTGCTGTCAGCAGTGGATGTCACGCAGTCCATGGGAAAAAGCACTCATGTGAGGGGAGTAATTACCCAGTCATCCACCTATAATTACTTTTAATTATAAAGAAGAGAAATCAGAGCTGCAAAGATGAAGGTCCTTGGACCTAAATGTTGTACCCAAATCACAGAATCACAGATACAGATGACGTTGGACTGAGGACTATGGCTCCTCCCAAACAGTTAACTTGGGATAACTTTGTTTTCGAGAGATCATTTTCCTGCAGCGGATCCTGGGCCAGTTCCACTGTTGCAGATCCTGCTTTTCCCCAGTTTAACCTCCCACATCTCCACCACAGGCTTTTCTCATGCATTTTCCTTCCCCCTTCGTGGTGTCTCATTATTTCCAATCTTCACACATGTTGCCATCCATCCTTCTACACAAACTTGGGCCCATTTCTTGGGCAGCACTTCTTTCACTTGGATGGTG
Source organism: Rhinoptilus africanus (assembly GCA_013400135.1). NCBI lineage: Eukaryota > Metazoa > Chordata > Aves > Charadriiformes > Glareolidae > Rhinoptilus > Rhinoptilus africanus. The sequence continues at coordinate 81,298 of VXBO01002037.1, forward strand.
ACCAAAGATTAGGTCTCTGCATCAGAACTTTGCCTTTGACCTCAGCACCCAGTGAGCTGGGAAAGGAAGAGGCAGGACCCAGCACAAATGATGGGGACCTGGTCAGTCCCCAGTGAGGATGGTATCTCCTGCCTCTTTCTCCATGCCCATCCTCAGCACATCGTGTCTCTTCACAGCCCACAGCCCCAGGCTTTTGTAGTCCAGGAACCCGCTGCCCATGCTTCATGCAGACTTCCCTCACCGGAGGAGTCACCTCAGACCTGCTGGTGGCTCTGGGACCCTGCTCAACCCAATGATTTATATATGACTTATAGCGGCCATCCATTACCTTAAGGGAGCTTACAGGAAAGATGGGGAAGGACTCTTTAACAGGAAGTGTAATGATAAGATGAGGGGTAATGGCCTCAAACTGAAAGAGGGTAGATTTAGATTGGGTATCAGGAAGAAATTCTTTATGGTAAGGGAAGTGAGACACTGGAACAGGTTGGCCAGGGAAGTTGTCAATGCCCCATCCCTGGAAGTGTTCAAGACCAGGCTGGATGGGGCTTTGAGCAGCCTGGTCTAGTGGGAGGTGTCCCTGCCCATGGCAGGGGCTTGGAACTAGAGGATCTTTAAGATCCCTTCCAACCTGAACCATTCTGTGTGATTCTGTGTGTGACTCTTGAACTTAACTGCCTTACCACCTCCTGCTGTGAGTTTCCATGCATCTCTGCACAGATCTGGGCCCTTCCTACATGCCAGGATACACATCCTGGTCTTTTTTTCTTTTGGCCTGTATTTTCAATGTTTTTCTTAGTAAGTCTGCCGTTGCTCACAGACAAGTCATAATTATTTCTGGGGCCTCAGGAATAGTGGTGGAAGAATCAGTAAAAGTCAGCAGATGTGGACCTAGAGTGTTAGGTTTTGGCAGGAGATGCCAGCCATGTCTGTTGGGGCTTCCTGAGGGCTGCCAGGGTAGACAGAGGCAAGGACAGTCCATGCTAAAGGGAAAAAAAGACTGGGGAGAGAGCAATGCAGAGAGCAAAAACATGCTGCATTTGGTCCACCATACCAGGAGCCTCGTAAAGGAGCGGGAGCTGTCAACCTGCTGTCCTGGACTTCACATTGCCTCTTTGTTCCCATGTTACTGCCTTTCTGTGGGTGCACAGGTGGCATTTGAAGTGATCACTTTGAATAGCTTCAAAAGCAAAAACCTGTCTGAGTCAGGGCTTACGCAGCAAGTCTGGTTTTGCACAGCACCAGGGAGGTCCCAAGCTGTGGGTTTGGTATCAGTTAGGCTAGGAAACGCAGACACTGTGTGCCCTGACAGAAAAGCTGGAGTTGGGGGTGTCCAAAAACGCTGTGAAGAAATACCTTCTGAGGGACCAGGCTGAAGAGGACTGCAGAAGACCTGCTGGTGCTTGCACTGCCTTGCTGACCAGCGGTTTCCCAGAGCCAGCTCAGTATTCAGAGGATGCCCCAGCAGTGACTGCACCATTGATCTCCACAGATGTCACCTTTACCATTCTGCCTCTCTCTACCTCTCTGTCTGCCTGCTCCTTGCTCATGTAGTCCTGGTCACCTGTTGTCTTCCAGATGGGGTGCTGAGAGAGTGCCAGGGCCAGGCAAAACAGGCACATTTCTTCTGCAGAATGGTTGATCTTGCACGTGGTGCCATGGTCCAGGTTGAGCTGCTTTTCCTGGCTGGCCTGAGAAGCCAAAAAATCATAGAATCATGGAACTGTGTAGGTTGGAACGGACCTTTAGGATCATCTAGTCCAGCCATTAACCTAACACTGACAAAACTACCACTAAACCATATGCCTGAGTACCACGTCTATCCATCTTTTAAACACCTCCAGGGATGATGATTCAGCCACTTCCCTGGGCAGCCTGTGCCTATGTTTGATAACCCTTTCAGTGAAGGCATTTTTCCTAATATCCATTCTAAACCATCCCTAGCGCAACTTGAGGCCATTTCAAGTTTCAAGACACTGCTCCTCCTTCTCTGTTGGGAAGACACTCCACAAAACTCCCCAAAAAGTGCAGGGCGGAGGTCAAGAGGGATGAGGTATTAGGCATTATTAGTAGTATTATTAGTATGAGGTATTAGGTACAGCCTGAAGTGTTAGGCATATGCCATGGCTTGTGCCAGCAGAGGAAAGCTACTGCATGATCTTCTTGTGGCTATTTGAATGGGGCCTGTATTTGGCTAAATCCACCATCTCCAGAATTTAACTTGCCACTGAACCTTCCTCTTACAGGGGGAAGGCGAACCCTGCTTTGTGAATCCCCCTGCACACAGCCTCCCCTCGGGATGCAGCAGGCACCTGTCTCTGGGATGTCCCCGCTCCCTGTCCCCGGGGCAAGTCTGGCCTCTGCCACCTGCCATGTGCCGTGCTGTGTGCTTTCTGCAGTGATTTCCCAGCGGGCAGGGGAGGGAAAATGAAAAGTAAAACAAAATTGCAAACCCGCCTCTGCTCTGTGGGAAATGCTCAGGTAATAGGAATAGCAACAGAGATGAGGCAACCCCCTACCACTTTCTAAATAGAGTCAGCAAGCGTATGCAACACTGGTAGAACCAAAATGATCATCTCCTTCCTCTTGAGGAAGTCATGCACTTCTGATTATTCTTTTTCCTGATTGTAATATAGTCTGTTGTTTTTTTCTTTTTCTTCTTCTTCTTCTTCTTTTTTTTTTTTTTAAAATAAATAATGCATCTTGTAACACCCTTTTACAGCAAGGCTTAGGGATCACAGTTTTACAAGAGATGGCAGCTTGACCACAGTTGGTCAATAGCTAGATGCTGAAATCCATGACAGCAAGCAGGGCTACAGGAAGGTCTTGTGGTGAAAAGCAGAAGTGAAAAAGTCAGTGAAAAATGAAAAGGCGGTGAAAAAGTGGCTGGGGAAGGGCCGAGGGTGGCTGGGGGAAGCAGTCCTGTGTGGGCAACATCTTTTACATTTCATTCTGCCCAAGCAGCCCCTGGGCTCACGTAGTAGGCATTCAGATGTGATGTCCTTGATGTCTTGGCTTTTCAAAGCCCCCCTCACCTCTAGCTCCCTGCCCAGGGTTAAGGGTCGTTTCTGAAGTGGTTTTCCTCTGGTGACGTCCTTGTTGAATAATATGGACATTGCAATACATGAGATGAGAGCAGCTGGGTGATGATTTCCTCTCTGCTCTCCAAAATGGGGAGCAGCCCAGGCCTACAGGCAAAAGCAAGGTTTGCTTTTACCTTCCTGAAATAAGCTGGTTGACTTCGTGCATTGCCCACGATGTTTTACCACGCATTTCACGCTGCTGTATGCCAGAGCAAAGAGGGTGCAAGGCCATGACTTTACCGTGGTGTTTCCCACCCACATTTTCCCTGGAGGCAGTGGGGAAAGGGGCCTGCTGGAGCACTCTAGATGTGCAGGGCGCTGCCCACATCTGCCTCCAGCCTTGGAGACAGCTGGGATGGCCGCTTGGACCCCCTGGTGCTCAGCTGTGCTGCAGGTACTGTGTATATTGCCAAGGAGGGGGAGCACCCCAACACACACCACAATGTGCAGGCTCCCAGCACAGCTCAAAGGACCATCTCCACCCTATAGACCACAGGAAAATCCAAAAAACAAAACCGTTTAATTCAAGTCTCTCCAAAATGGTGGATGATTGTCAGGAACTTCCTCTCCTTTTCTCAGTACAGCTTGAAACTCCTGCCCTCACATAACCCTCCTCAGCAAGTTGTTCGCTTTAGCTTTCGCTGCAGAGAAGAGTTCACTCCTAAAGCCACTGTTTTTTTCTTCCTAGAGGCAAACGTGATTGGACTTTTGTGCATGCTTTCTGGGAAACTTTGGCTTCAGTTCAGCTCCGAAGGGCTCTGGTGCCTCAGCAGAGCATCTTAAGGAGACGGAGCTCCCCATAGGGTCCAATTAGGTTTTCTGCCTTTACATATTTATTTTCGTGATTGTAATATACTTTTATGGACAAAGGAATTGGAGGTTGTTTTTAGATGGAAATCACTCTTTATTTTTACTGTAACATTTATTTATTTATTTGTGGCAATAATTAGGGGTTAATCGTGATGGTCTGTCTGCTTCCAACTTTTCATGCTCCTGTAACAACTTCCTTATACAGATGGAGCTGTGTTGAAACTCACTCTGAAGGATACTGCAAAAATGCACAGTTCTAGGATTTTTCATGTGCATTTTTATATTGCTCACATGTCATATCTGAACTGAGGGTGAGTAATAGAAATTCACTGTCATTGAAATATCTGCCAGTGCTGAGCCCTTTACAAACCCTCCTGCCCACCTCTGTCTCTTCTATCATTTAATTTGTTCCTTTATTTTTTAATCCAGGAGTTAGTATTTGCACTAGGCTTTGGTAAGAGAGTATTGTACAATATCATGAGTGCTTTCTGGGAGAAGGTGCTATATAATTACAATCGTGGAATCACAGAATTGTTGAGGATAGAAGGGAGCTCTGGAAGCCATCTGGTCCAGATGTAGTCCATGAAGCCTGGCTTCATAGACCAAAAGTGTGATGCTGTTCCGCTCGTGGCAGTGTAAATCAGGAGTTAACATTTCCTGTTAGCTCTAAGATGCAGACCGATGGTTAAGCCTGAGTTGATTTGTTCTGGTGAAGTGCTTGGACAGGGAGGTAAACCCCAGGATTCCCCAGAGGATCTCAGAAGTAACGTTTCATCTATCCCCTGGTGATCTGAACTTCCAATTAGGATAGGACTGATTTGCCTTGCAAAATATGAACTCTCATTTTGCACAGCAAGTGAAGCATTACTGACTTACAGAGCCAGAGAAGCGCTCTCGGGCTGGGTAGGACCTTCAAAGTGCATGTCCCCACCAAGTTCCTTGCCATCTGCAAACTTGATGTGGATGCAGCTCATCTCCTTCTCCAGGCCACTGAGAGGTATCCAGCAGGATGCTTACAGAAAGTGGTAAAACACCCTAGCATGGACAGAAGGTCAGTTTGAAGTCAGGAGGTACGTCAGTGTAGGGAAGGAACAAACCCAAACCAGGACCTCAGGTAGACATAGCTTGGCCAAGAGACCCCCTGTTACCTGCACACAGCGGCAGGACACTCATCAATTGCCGGCAGCGGTGCCAAATCCTATTTTCCAGGTCATCAATCTTACCAGTCACTGTAAGACATTATATAACTCAGCTCTACTTGATATTCAGCCTGCATCACATCTCTGCAAGGCTTAAGCCAAAGATCTGGGCAGATTTTTGCGAAATCAGATCCAGCCTCTTAATGGGTGCCTCATGGTTTTGTTGTCGTGGCTCAGCATGTGCTGCTCCCCAGCCCTGCAGCACTGTGCCTCATTCCCATGTGCTGTTCAAGCACTGCCACCCATCACCTCAAAAGCCTACAAAAGCGTGCTGCCAAGCTTAACGTTATGGGCTATGCAGTTAAATGTCTGAAAGGAGGACCTATATCCAGTTGAAGGAATGAGTTACTCAGCTTTGCTGGAGTAGTTTTCTATAGCGCTGAGCCTGTAGAAGGACTGCCATGGGCCAGCAGCACCCCAGTCCTCCCCTCTGCCTTCTTCTGATGGGAGAAATACACAGACCAAGGTGAAGGATAAATAGGGAGGGTTTGCTTGAAGGAGGAGCTCGTTGCTTTGAAACCCTGTAAAAGGCTGTGTGCTGTGACAGGGCATTCCCAGTGCATCCCTTAGGGCTGCTGCACAGCCCATGACGTCTCTTTTTTTGCTCTCTGCACCAGCTTTCCCTAAAATATCAACTCACATTCATTCCTGGTCCTTCATGTGACCCACAGCCCTCGTCCAACCAGCACCCAACCATGCAGATCTTGACAGTTCCCTTGACAGTTCCACATTTTCCTATTTGGAATTTTGTAAGAAACAGAGGATAGGTTCAAGAGGTATAAAATGAGGACAGCCTTACTAGACCAGACCAAAGGTCCATCTAAGCGGGACTTCTGATGTTCTCTGGATGGAGGAGACTGTCAACTCAGGAAAGAGTACAAAGATGGGGTGAAAGAAGGGGGCGCCTGTCCCTCATGCAGCTTGCTGAAGGCAGGCTTGCCCAGCTGGAGGCCGTAGCAAGCCTACTGCATCTAATAACCATCTAAGATGACAGAAGTAGGAATAATCACAAAACTTCATACCCCTGCGTGCAAACTGCATTGCTGCCTTTTTTTTTTTTCCCCCCAACACGCCGTGTGGGTCTAAAAACAAAAACCGACGAAAATGCTGGAAGTAAACCCTTCACAAAAATCACCACAGGGTTGCTAAAGCAATTGTCTCCTGGGGGACTAGCTGGGCAAGGGGACCAGCCACACCTGACAGATGCGAGTCGCTTTGCCAGGGCACTGATAGACAGCTCTCTGATCTGGTAGAGATGAGGATCATGGCTGGCCCTGCCTGGAATATAGATGTGGCTCCTGTTGGCAAAATCTTTCCTGCCTGCTCTCTGCTAACATTTAATATCTGTACAGTTCATGCTCACAAGCACTCTAAAGCCCTAGCCAGTCACCACAGTCTAACTCTGCATTTAAATATTTGGGGAGAGCAAATATCACATTATGTGTTTAGGATGAGAAAAATCGCTCTTTGCCTTGAGTTGGTTAGACGGATGACTAGCCGGTATGAATCACAAATGTTACAGTCCAATACATAATTCCAAATTGCGCACTGTGTTACGGCACATGGTTATGTTCCCTGATTTGATGGCTTATTTAACTAATCAGCACAGCAGGAGCAGTTCATTTCGACTATTCCGATAAATGAGAGCTCTGTAATTTGCACATGCAGCTGTAATAGTTGTAATGCTTCATTCCTGCTGCGCTGCTTAGTTACATAAACCATCTAGTCAGAATCAATACTTATTTACTGTACCTAATCAACACAGTTTGAATTACAAACATGCGGTATTTGCATATAAGCTGAGCCACCAAATTTTCCCTCAGGTACCAGTATCTGAGGGCTTCTTAATCCATTCCAAAGGGCAGGAGAAAAGGATGTAAAAAGCAGTGGAATAACAAATAGCCCACATGAAGGCTTTGTTAGCTCTTTTCATGGGAAACGCGGGGATTTGACATTCATAACAAGAGGCTGCTGGAAACCACGGAGGAAATCCACAAGAGCAGCCACTCTTCTGCTGCAGAAACTTTGACTAGTAATTTCCAGGCAGCTTTCAATTACCAGCGGATGGGCTGATGGGCTGGAGGTAGAAGGAACAGATGAAGGTCCAGATCTCATCATGAAGGCTGGAGGCATTCACAAGCCCCCGGGGCGGACAGGAGCTAGTGAAAACCTCCAAGCTGCATCAGGGCTTGTATATCGCTGACAGTGAGCAGCAATCCCAGAGGAGACCTGATTTAGAAATGATCGATCATGCTCATTTCCTACCTGATATCTAATATACAGCAGCGATACAGCATCCCTACCTAAGGCACATGGAGCTCACCGCATGTAATGCTGCTCCTCTTTGCACACCCTCGAGGCTGAGCTCTCGCTGATGCTGATATTGGCATCTTAGGGGATGGCTGACCACTCACTCCATAGTTTCTTCTGGCATCCTCCTTAAAACACTGGCCAAAACGTACCCCAGGTGCTGATGGGATGAGCTGTGCTGTGCCATGGGTACCATCAGCCACAGCCAGGGAGGTCTCTGCTCTCATGGACAGAAGGGCAGATGGACCAAGTGGGAACCAGGCTCTGCTGGACCAGCCAAGATTGCAGCCAGGATCTGCCTGCCTTGTCCTCACAATGCATGCCTTGAAAGATTAAAAAAACACCTTAGTCTCAAACTGGGAGCTCTCAAGGTTTGCCTTGTCATTTTTGTTTTTATTTCAATTCAAGATTTTTTTTTTTCATTTTTCTTGGATGAATGCACAACCAGTTTGTCACAAACATGTTTAATCAGAGCAGATGGAAAGCAAAAGCTGGTGGTTGCTGTGAGCTCATGAGCGTTTACATGGTACATCTGGGGTTATCTTCCAGAGCTGGCTCCAGGCTTCACAGGGGTCTACACAAAATTGAATTTTACTTCCCAAAGGAGGCCCATGAAATTAACTTGCTTGGGGAGACAGATTTGGTGCCCTGGGTACCTGGTGTCCCAGCATAGCCCCATCCCCCTTGGGAGCAGCAGGGTGGGGAGCTCTGCTTCTTAGGATGCTCAGTGCTTCTCAGGAGTCCCTCAAGCTTAACTAGCCTCTTAACCCACCTGCACTAAACACAGGCACCTGTTTCTGTTTTCAGTGCCTCAGAGCATCTGAGATGTCCTGCTTGGGATGGCAGAGGTGGCACAGGTCATGGGGCAGCAGCTGGGGGCAGGTCTGGCTCATTGGGGCATCTCAAATACCCACCTATTGAGCCCCAGCTTTTAAAATGGGGATAAAAAGTAGAACTTTCCTCGCAGGGAAATTGCTGGGTGTTGTCATCCTGTGTTTGAAAAACACGAAGATATATAGAAGGAGCATGTAGACTCAAAATATCATATGAAATTAATTTGCCTTCTTACTCTCCCTGAAGCAGAATACCTGCTCCCTGCTCTTGCTGCACTGTAGAGCAAAATGCCCAAGTACTGCAGCACCAAAATGCCTTGCAAACCACAGCCCTTTGGGCATCAGCTTGCTTTATGAATCTCCCTCTTCGGTTTTTCCAGCCGTGCTAAAGTAAATTACAACAAACTGCCAGCCTGTTCCTCTAGGCTTAGCCCTAGGCAGGGTAACATGGCAAAGCCCCAAAAAACAGATTTACACGGCAGGTCCTCTTTAGGCATGAGGGCGAACAGACAAAGGGCAGCTTCTCATAATAATTCAAATGCTTCTCAGATCTTGTCTTCCTCTCATACGCACTGTGCTTAAACCCTATGATCAAAACAAATAGATTTAACACGGGCTGCACCCAGAGGGTGGTGGCAAACAGATCCTTTTCAAACTGGCAACCTGTCACAAGTGGGGCCCCCCAGGGATCAATACTGGGCTCAATGCTGTTTAATATCTTCATAAGTGATCTGGATGACGGGATCAAGCGTACCCTGAAGAAGTTTGCTGATGACACCAAACTGAGTGGGGAAGCGGACGCTTTGGAAGGGAAAGCCACCCTGCAGGAAGACCTAGATAGGCTGGAAGAGTGGGCTAACAAGAACCTTACAAAGTTCAACCAGAACAAGGGTAAGGGATTGCACCTGGGAAAGCATAATCCAGGAGTGCAGCACAGGCTGGGATCTACCTGACTCGGGAGCAGCTCTGTGGAAAGGGACCTGGGGGTCCTGGTGGACAAGCTCAGTATGAGTGAACAGTGTGCTGCTGCGGCAAAGCAAGCCAACGGGATGCTGGGTTGCATCAACAAGGGCATCACCAGCAGAGGCAAAGAAGTCATTATCCCACTCTACTCGGCACTTGTCAGGCTACACCTGGAATACTGTGTTCAGTTTTGGACCCCGCAATGCAAAAAGATATGGACAGGCTGGAGAGGGTCCAGAGAGGGGCTACCAAGGTGATCAAGGGACTGGGAAGCCTGCCACGTAAGGAAAGGCTGAGACAATTGGGTTTGTTCAGCCTTGAGAAAAGAAGGCTTAGGAGAGATCTTATCACTACATTACAGCATTTAAAGGGTGGCTACAAAAAAGATGGAGACTCACTTTTTACAAGGAGTCACATGGAAAAGATGAGGGTTAATAGGTACAAGTTACTCCTGGGGAGATTCTGATTTGACACAAAAGGAAAATTTTTCACAGTGAGAACAATCAACGATTGGAAAAATCTCCCCAGGGAAGTGGTGGATTCCCCAACCCTGGACACTTCTAAGATTCAGTTGGACAAGGTGGCGAGCCACACCATGCTTCTGCCAAGAAAGGTTGGACTAGGTGATCCCTGAGGTCCCTTCCAACCTGGTGTCCTATGGCTTTATGATTCTACGAACGTGAGCCTGGACAGATACTGCACCAGCAGGTGTTTTTTTAACTTTCCAGGATCTTCTTGAAAAGTCTGCCCTCATTTGGGGAAAAACTCTTGGCAGGTTAAGAAAACTGAACTTCTTTATCACTTTAAACCTCAAAGGATCCCCTTCCTTAGGATATAGGTGAACTGGTGCAATTGCAGGGTGTGCGGGCAGTTATCTTGGTGCAAAACCATGTTCTCCAGTGTAAGTGCATCCCTATGGATAAATGTTTTCTCGTCACATGAGCATGGAGAAAACCTGCCCTGAGCTGCCCGTCTATGCAGGTGCAAAGCCTTGAACGCAGACCAGAAGGTATGTCCCTTTTTGTTCCTCCCCATTTTCCCTATTTGCTGACTATCTCCTGCACTTGCCAGTTTTGCAGCGTTGCAGAGCCCCACAGGCCAGTACAACTTGCTCAAAACTCATTGTGGCTGCTCTTGTGTTTACATTTTGAGTTTGGCCCTCAGGTTTTGCACTCAGGTTTTGGCCTTGCTACTTTGGGCAGGGGGGCGGGGGTGCGGGGGGAGAGTTCTGTTCACGAGAACTGTGCACTGGGGCCCTCATCATCTTGTTTGGGTTGTGTGTTGAAGCTGGCGGTATAACACAGGCGTGTACCTCTTCATTCTTTGTTTCACTCAAAATGTGTTTTCAGTCCTTATCGATTCTGTATCCGTGAGCCTTTCAAGTGACTGAATGGAGGTGGTTGCGCTGGTATTAGCTCTGGCCATGTTAACCACCTCAGACTTTGCTGGGTACAGCCAAGAAAGGGCTCAGAAAATGTTCTTCAAGCCATGACAGAAAAATATAAAATAATAATATTACATAAACATAATAATAATACAAACAACACAAATCACAGACATACAGATACATAAAAATATTAAAAATAATGTAACTATAAATATCAATGATGTAATATAATTAATATAAGTAGAAATTAATAGAAAGAGAAGAGAAGAGAAGAGAAGAGAAGNAACAAGGTCTGACCATTTCTCCACTGCTGCTGATGCATGTGTGCACACACGCTCTTACTGTGTGGGAATATGTCAGTTTAAACTGAGGCCCATTCAATTAAGTCTTAGTTTTCTAAATCTCTCTGATCTTCTTGTTCTGTTTCATCCTAGTGGGACAATCATCCCCCTCCCTCTGCCAATCTTCAAGCCATTTTCCTGATGAGTAGCACCGTGCTCATCACAACAGGGAATGGAAACAGCACCCTTGACCAAATTTGCCAGCACAGCCCAGGTTCCCTGTATGGCATCAAGCGCTCACTGGGAGCAGTTGACTCCATCCCTTGAGGAGCCATCCTAGGCAGATTAAGCAAATGTGAACCATGAATAAATTAAAAACAAAGATGTCCTGTAGAATAAATAAGAAAATACAGGAAAATAAATAGATAAAATGCAGAGGGCGATATTCCTCACGGAGTTCCTGGTGGCTGCTGTGGGGTACACCCACCCTGACCTGCTGGGGTTTGCAGCAGGCTGAGGCAGGGGCTGGGAGCAAAGGGTGCTTTGGGAGTCCCTGGGTGTTTAATGGAGCAAACCCCCCGGTGGGGCCAGCACTAACCAGCAGAGGGCAATGCCAATACGTATCTTACACTTGCTTAAAAGGTTGGAGGATTTCTTGCTCCCAAGCACAGATGGAGCTGCTGGGACGTGACCCGACCAGCACCGGCAAAGCAATCTTCTCAACCCAGCTCCTGGTTTCCCCCTCCCCGTGTCCACAATCATGCAGTAAAGCCCAGCTCTCAGCAAAGGCAGCTGCCCCCATCCCCTGGCATGGTCCATTTATCCAGGTTTATGTGCGATGGGTTCTTTGTGCGGCTGTCTGTCCTGCACACTAGCTACTTTGTTATGATCCCCATAAGAAAAACACCGAGAAGTATCACTTAAAATGCTATTTATTAGGCCTAGTAGTATAAAGAATAGTATAGACAACCAAACATCCCTTTAGATGCTGGGAACTCCCACTTGTGCAGCATCAGACTGGCCTCCCATCAGGGCACAGCATGGTGTGCCCAACCCATTTGTAGAAAGGGTTACCCCATTTTGGTCACTGAAGCTATTCTAGGATTTTCTTACAAGAAAACAACTTTGTTTACCATTTCCCCTGTCCAGACAGCCTGTTCACATGAGAACTTGTTGCTGCGTTGTTAGATAAAGGCAAGGCCATGCAGGTGGCATAATTGCTGTACCGAGTGGGAGCTGCCTGCGGGATCTTCTGCAATGATCCAGCTGAGTCTATCCTGTACTGATGGAGACAGGCAGTGTGGCACAGCCCTGGAGCCAGCCGATACATGGCACACTGTTATATGGGTGACCAACTCCTCCCATCGGGATCACTACTGGTGCTGTCTCCCCTCTCCCCAGACTCCGGAGGACTAGTCATCGTGTTGGTGCTTGGGTTTACCCCACAGCTTCAGATACAGACAGCTGAAAAATAAGCCTAGGAAAAAATCAAAGCATTTAACAATCTTTTTGGATTTTGGTTTTGGGGTTTTTTTGAACAACAAAGGGTGTTATGTTCCCCTGTTATGCTGGTCCCTGTTTTCAAATAGCTGTTTTCCCTCTTGACAAAGCCAAAATGCTATCGGTCTGAAAGATACTCCCTTCATTTTTATTTCACATTTCTGCCAATATTCACATATGCACCTATATTTATTTCTATGTCTCTATCCATGATAGGCGAGAAAGAAATTTTGGCATGAATATACTTGTTCACATGCCGAATCCGCATTTGCTTGAATAAAATTCCCTGTCCTGACATCTGTCTACCCTTCTATACAACTACTCATCCATCCACACAAGCAGAAAACCCCATAAAAATATTTGCAGAAAAACAACAAAAAAAGGGGTACAGTTGTGACTGTAATAAACTGTAGGTAATTGAGACTCCTGTTTTTAGGGTTTTTTTGACAACCCATCCCTGTCTGATTTGTGCTGTGCTGCCAGTATATTTATGATAGGAGAACCACATGAAGAAAACACATGGTTGTTGGCTGAGTAGTTTTTAAAAACTGCTGCTGTTTACTTTCTGAAATATTAGGAAATGGTCAGAAAAGATAACACGGAGAGAAATTCTGCTGTAATCTCTCATCTGGTGTGTTTTTTCAAGCAGGCGTATTAAATAACAGGAAGAGAGTTCTGCTTTCTAACAGAAGTCAGTCAGGTAAGAAGCCTAGATGAAGTTTTGATAAAAGAGCAACCTTTTCACTGCTCTTACAGCTCGGTGGCTATAGCCGAAAGTGGATAAACTCAGTACACTGCTGGACCACCTGGGAGAACCCAGGGTTTGGAAGGGAAGTGTCTCTGTCCATCAATCATCAATTATTGCTGAAATTTGCCGAGTTTTCAAACATCACCATTTAATTTTTATCCTAGGCCAAGCTTGTAACAAAGAAGAAGATGAAACTGTGGGCCAACTGAGAGAAAAGAGTATCTTGATGACAAGATACATTGCTCAGCGTTCGTTGGGATGTGTGCAGTTAGGATTAACATGGCACTAGCAAATGTTGGAGGGAAGAGCTTGGCAGTAACGCTTAGGTGGATTATCTGGTTAAATGTTCCGGCTGCAACTTCTGTGATCCTTCAGTAGTCAGAAACAGATGCAGGAGAGACCACACAAAATGAAGTCTGAGTCTGGTAAATTAGTGTATCTGAGGAGAATCATTTAAATAAGACTGCCATTTACTCCTTCATGTGGTTTTGGCACCAAAGACCAGTAGAAGACCAGTAGACCTTATTGTGAAGATATTAAAGCTATGTTTTTATTTTCCATTTGACCCATATTTCCTTTTGCTTGATGGGTTGAAGGTTTGTGATAAAACATGAGAAACCCTAAGAATGCTGAAACAGTGCCAAACAAATAATGTTATTATAAAATTGTTTATTTTTGCATCATCCTACACCTTCTCCCCTGCCTCCCTGAGTGCCTCATCATTTCTTATCCTCAACTCCCCCTGGTCATGCCAAAGCATGGCCAAAAAGTAATGGCATTATACACCCTGCCCTTCATCAGGCCTTTGCCCCTTAGTTCCTCCTTGAGCTCCATGGTTTTGCCCAGCCACCTCCCTGCTCTTCCAGCAGCCTCCAGCTCCTTCACACAGTGCTGGAAGCTTCTTTCCCTTTTGGGTCATCTGTCCTTCTTCTTTGGGTTCAGCAGGACTGGGAGGAAAACTGTGATAAACAGCATGTGAGGGAGCTTGTGGCTGGGAATTTCCTCCTTCATCAGCTCCTCTGAAGCCTCTGCTGGGAGGGTGCTTCGCTGGATCAAGCACAGAAGTGTTTGGAGACATAAGATTCCATAGAAGGGATCTTCCACCTTGTTTAGGCCTAACATCACAGGGACTGTGCCTACCAGAATCAGTCAGTACAATGCCACAGTACATGCCACAGTACAATCCTGAGCTTGTGCTGTTCCCTTATCCTAAGAATAACCCAGGGTGTTTTCCATTATTTATTCCGGATGAACCAAAGCCATTGAGTTATTGATATCTCTATTATAAGCAAATGTTCAGATTCCCTCATGGTTCTGATACCATCAGTAATTTAGAGGTCGCTTCATGTGCTGTGTGACAGCTGTGAGCATCTCTTCTGATGGTCCCTCAGGGTGTGCCCTGCCCTGGGCTGCTCTGGCTTGGGCCTCCTCATTGCTTTAGGGAAGATGTCTCATCTATCAAAGCTCTGGCACCACCCAAGTATACGTCAGAAGGAAGGAAGAAAACTCATAGGTGATTAGACTTCAATGTCTTTGGGTTTAATGTTAAGACTGTAGCATATTTCAGTGTATGTACCTTATATTGACACTAGGAAGATCTATTAAAGATGATGGACAAAGTAGTCTTACAGGGTGCTGTAACATATTCTCTAAATTAGAGAAATGGGGTAGTTAGGATATAAAAATGGAACATGATAAGCTGACACAAGGAAAGTCAATTCCCTGGCAGTCCTCAGCATTTCCAGGGCAATTTAGGGCATGCAGATTGCAGAACCTGGCAGTGGGGAGAAAACGGATTACATTTCATTTCATGCCTTTCAAATTCCAATAGCAATGATGAACTCTGGACAAAGCAGTTGTTTGGGAATTTATGATCAATCGAGGTTATTGGGCCTTGACCTTAGGTCAGCAGCTCTCTAGGGGGTCATTAATCTCTATGAAATGCTCTGCATCTCTTTTATTGCTGTTTAAATGAAGAATAACTGTGAATTACAAGAGTGTCATTGTCATGTATCAACTGGTTCAAGGTTGATATATCTGAAATATATTTACAGAGGCAAACTGAGCTCTAATTAGAAGTTTGTTCCCACTCACCTGTACCTTGTTTTTTCTGTTGTAGAACTGGTGGCTGGTCTGAACTGAAAGATAATGTGAAACAAATTTTGCAATATTTTTTATGAGGAAGAAAAAATATACTGAAAAATACAATATATAATTATCTTCTGCAATGCAGTTTATTAAACAAAGTCTCTGTTCCCTTATATGAGAGATACACTTTATATTGGCAGCATGAGTCTTGGAGGAGGGGTGAAGCATAATGATAAAGAAAAAACAATGAGAGTGGGTGAATTTTACATAGCGCTCGTCCTAGCAAAAGATAAATGAAAACACGAAATGAAACAGTTTTTAGTAGATTATGCACTCTCAGTAGCAAAAAAAAACTGTTCTGAGAATTCTTAACTTTATGTTAAATTGGTCACAATTGCCAAAGTGATATATACAATACAATTTAAAGGGAAATAAAGAACCAATGAAAAGGGGAAGCCGCTGTGAGCCAGAAGTGTTATTTACTGAAATGAAAAGTCCAATACACCTCTCAGGAAAAAGCTAAGGCAGGATTGTATACACAAAGTGCTTATGGCCCTACACTGAGAAATCAATACGAAATTTCCCAATGTTGAGTGTAGAAATTTGCCTGAGCCACCCTGCTGCAGGGCACCTTTTTCCCCGCATAGGGTTGTGTGTGCATGCTGGACTGGATGCATGGAGCAATTTTGGCAACTAAGATATCACTGACCTCTGCTGGGAGGAATCAGACAGGTTTAGGTTTTGCCATGGGCCCAGGGCTGCTCAGATGTGATGCAGATTCCTCTGGCAGTGGCAGACACGTGTATGTGTGTATGTGTATATATAAAAAATATATATGCACATCTATGTGCAGCAGCATACATCTTCCATCGTTGCTGTCACTGCAATTTCCCAGGTGGTCAAGCTGTGCAAAACAATAAAATCCATCCCAATACTTACAAAAAGAATTTTTCTTTGCAGTGAGGAAGACTTAGACCTCCTAGAGGGAATCATCCCTACCAGTTTCCCATAGGATATAACATCATACACATGTAAATGTACAAGATTCAGGGATCTTTGGGTTCCTAAGAGTTGAAGGGTGGGGATGGGGTCCATCAGCTTGTGAGCAATGTGACTGGAAAGCAAAAGTGTTTTTGATCACTGGAACATCTTCCAAGTGGCTCCTAATGAACACATTGCAAATGCACTGAGCATGAGCAATATAGTTTCAGATAAGTAAAGCTTAAAACTGGCAATGCACAAAACGTGTAGGGAAGAGAGACAGACTGTGCAAAAAAAAGAGCTCAAATAAAGAAGCAGCATAGAGGAACCATCATCTTTCCCATCTCAGTAGGGCTAGCACTGAATCACTTTGCAAGTAAAGAAAAAAGTCCTTTCTCTTTATGCCATCCAGTCTAGGCATGTCCCGTTGGTGGCTCAGAGAAGAATGCAGGCTGGAAACAGTCCCCTGGAGAAAATATTTAGATGGGAAGAGTCAGAGCTTATAAGCTGAATTAATTTTTTCACTTATGATGAGTGGCATGAAATAATTACTGCTGAGAATAAAGCATATCAGATGACCCTGCAACGGAGCAGCAAAGAAAATTCAAGATACCATATGAAATTTTGCTCAATACTAGCTCGGGTCAAAAGTGTTACTGGCCGTACAATTAGCAGCACACAGAACTGGACTACATCTGAGCTCTGCTTTGTCCATGAATTTATGATGGAGCAACAAATCATTCAAATTGAACAAAAAATGTAGATGAGCAGGATTTATTCCCTTACTGAAATATTCTAGCAGCATTCCAGCTACCTATCTGTTACAGGAATTTATTGCCACAAGGACAGAAGATGAATCAGGTGTTAAGACTGGAGATAGCAATGAAGAGACTGATCTTGATTATATTAAAAAAGAAATAACAAGATTTAATGAGATGAGATTTAGTGGGGTTGAAGGAGAGAAAAGAGTCCAGATTACAAGACAGAGAGAAGAAAATGGAGTTGTCCACAGTGATAGAGAGTGCAGAAAAGGCCAAAGGGAAAAAATGTGGGTTTCATCTTGCAGAAATTGCATTGGGATGGTGGATAGATATGCAAAAGCAAATGCCAAAGGAATTAAATGCAAAGCTGAGAAGGAGAAGTCAAGCTGGGTTTGAGGCTCATCTAGAGAAACAGTATTTGAAACTCTGGGAGAAGTTAGAGTTGCCATTAGAGAATATACAAGAGGAGAAAACAGAGAAATGAGAGAAGAAACCATGAGGGTGGAAAAAATTTGTAAATATGCAGTGAGAAGGATACAGCCATTAAAGGAGGAGAGAAAGAAGCCCTGTGGTTTTTTCGGTTCTAGCAATTCAGATGATCACTGAAGATGTTTCTTAAATATGGAAGGAAGCTGTTAGAAACAGACGACACCAACAAGAAAGGGTCAGAGTCAAAAAAAAAAAAAAAGCTGGTTAAACTATACCTCAAAGTGCAGCAGGAGTTAGTCCAGTTTTTAGACAGCAAATAATGAAGCCGCCAGTTAGGAACCATTACTAATCAGCCATGGAGATACATCCCATGCTAACCAAAATTTCCATATGACCTTCATCTGCACCCTCATACAAGGCTGTTTGGCATCCTCCAACTCGGAGGTGGCAGAAAAGAGAACTGTGGCAAGTCCCCATGTGAAAAAGGAAAACCACATCCTTCGTGCTGTACGGTGAGAAAAGGCAGCAGGCTATTTCTTTGCTTCCTTTGAGCTATATGGTTGTTTTTTTAAAAGCAGCTCAGTCTTTGACAAACAAGAGCCACTGTAGGCTGTCATCTTCTCCATCTCCATCCCTGGAGGTGTTCAAGGCCAGGCTGGATGGGGCTTTGAGCAGCCTGGTCTAGTGGGAGGTGTCCCTGCCCATGGCAGGGGGTTGGAACTAGAGGATCTTTAAGGTTCCTTCTAACCCGGACCATTCTATGATCCAAGCCTCCCACTTCCACCTCTTGGTGGGTAACATGGGTCTGTGCTCAGGCAGCAGGATGGGGTCATTCTCCCTATTGTCTCATCTAAACCCAAACTACGCTTCAACGTCCATATATATTTTTAGTTATTCTTTTACTTACCCAAGGGAAAAGACACTCACTTCAATCTTCCCACTGCTTCAAATTCCTACGTAAATACTTTTGGCCATCCTTTATGACTTTAAAGGACTTTTAGGCTTGGTCACAGAGGCATTTAAACACAAGACTGTCTGTCCTTATGCAGGCCAGACCGTGGTACTTTTTCCCCACGTACATTTTTGTCATATCCCATATGAGGGACATCCTCAGAGAGCTTTGCAAGCTCCTGGGGGTTTGTAAGTCCTTACAAGCTCCCTGAATGAGACAGGAATGGATTTGCTAGGTGAGCTTCTCAGAGTCATAATTCAGCCATACGTAAAGTCACTGGAGGAAATATATTTTGCCAAAAGCAGGTGCGCACAAAGATCTCCCACCAGATTTTGGCTGTGCTGAAATACTGAACTAATACCCACTGTTAGGCAGTAATTGTGGAGCAAGGGAACTAGCACAAGATAAAGGGACCAAAATTTCAGCACAAAGCCTAAGGCTTCTATGAGCATAAAACCTCGTATTACCTTACAGCCAATATTATGCTTATTAATAACAGATACTACAGAGTTAGCAGGAAGGAAGACGGGACTAGTGTAGCAAAAGTTTTTTTAGATTTGTTTATTTGATTACCTGGAATAAAGTATGGGTAAAAGCAGTAGGAGCTTTGTACAGGCAGAACAGGGTAGGTTGTCCTCATCCATATTAAAGCAATTACCTATAAAGATATAATATCAGTGATTTGTTATAGTGACTGAAATACAAAGTGTGAGTATATTGCAATTACGTGCTCTTCTTGTCGAATGGATAGGAAAGGATCCTGAATGGTCATATGCCAAAACCCTGTGTTCAGTCTTTGTCTTAGGAGGTAATAGCTCAATTTACAAACCTGATTTTCAATTGGGGAAGGAGGCAAATAAAAAGTACTTGACTGTGTGTCTTCTGTGTTGATTTGAGGCCCTGCTGATATCAACTAAACTGTGCTGAAAACTCAGAGGCAGAAGTTACAGTTTGCTAATTTCTTTGTGATTTAAATATTTGGGTGGGATCCGCGTACAGCTTAGATTTGTCTACCTAGATGTCCATGCTACCAGCTCCAGCCATGTGCAGGACTCACCTGGTGCCATCCAAAATGCCCTATGACACCTCAGAGCTGGCAGATATGACACACTAATTACAGTAGACCCATGCCCAGGTAAGACAGGCAGGATATCCTGCATCATTTAAAATGACACCAGGGTGACACCACAAATGACTCCATAGGGAATTTTGGCCAATTGAAACCCAGTTCCATGTCTGTACAGCCATCGGAGCCTAAACTTTCACTGAGCTGACTGGTTGTGAGAGGAGCATCTCCGCATACATTGTGCCTGGTGCCTTTTGGGCTGCCCTTGGGTATCCCAGGACTCATTGTCATGTCTGTTACGCCCATGAGGATGCTGAAGGACACCAAAGTGTCACTACAACCCTATGCGTGAGTGACTAAATTGAGCCTTGAATCACCACTATGGAAATTTAAGCCTCTCACTGACATGGAGACACCCTCGCCTGGTTGTGTTAATGATCTTACATCCTACCCAAGCTGTGCATGAGTGTAGGAGAGCACCAAGTGTGTGTTGGCCTGTTAAGAGAAGGGTTTACCTGCACCCTGAGATCTGGTAACCCCACACAACAGCTCCATGACCAGCAGGTGAGTACCATGAGGCTTGTTTGCGAATAGGTTTGTGCCTAGGAGACTTTTCTCGTGCCCATGATAAATCTCTGGTGGACTGGCTTTGTGTCCCGGCTTTCCTAGATGTGATATTTCAGAGGTGGCTGCTCAGTGATCAGCAAAATAAAGGTGGGTAGGTCTCTGTAAAGTAAAACATGTGGAGACATGCAGAACGGGTGAGGTATGTGGAGATGTGTCTGACTCCAACAAGACACCACAACACTCGTAAGACCTTTGTTCTTTCTGTGTATATGTACGTATGAGTGTGTATGTGTATATATGTGCTGGGAAGCAAGGGCTTTGAGACATTTGAGACATTACCACACCACCTCTATGTAGAAACCTTCCCAGGCTTCCTCCACATACCAAATCCAGGGACATCCCCAAGTAAGCAAGAACACATCCTGGCTTTCCACCCATTAGTTCTTTAAAGGAAATCACTTTTCCTTGTACTGTAGGAAAATAAGATGTGTTAAAATAGGAAGAAACACTGAATCTCTGTTTTTCCCTTGGCATCTACAGATTCCTGTACCCAGCTCCTGTTCCCAGCGCAAAAATCTCACACCCTTCTGTGTCCCTTATGATACCAGTATGTCGATGGTGTTCCTGGCAGGACAGCTGACTGCTCAGCCTCTGCTGCAGCCTTTTGCTCTGCGGAGCAGTGAATCTAGGTGTCCCTTGTCTCCCCAATGCCATTATAAAACATACATGCCTTTAATGTAAATATCTATGTTTGTAATACCTTCACCCCCCATTGTCAAATGTGGTCAAGACTGGCTTGCACATTCGGAAGCTAGTGCAGGCAATGACAGGATGATGACATGGTCATTTAACTTTGTTTCTAATGTGAAGCAGGATAAAAATATGCATGACAGCAAGCACTTACTGGATACCTAGGGAAGAACAGGTGCTGGTGGTACAGTCATAGCAGAAAAAACTATCTCCAAAGGGGTTGCTGTGGGTTCTCATCAATAAATATCCAGTGTCCTCTGCTTGGGGCAGCTCTAGAAGTTCCTGGGATGCAGTTACCAGCTGCAGTGGGTGCCCAGATGCTTCCTTTATCCCTTTCCATCCTCTGTTAGGTGGGGTTCAAACACTGGATCATCTTTTACAAGAGGTTCCACCTGGGGAGGACCCATGAGTATCCTCAAAATTCTTAGAGTGCGAGCAGGTAACAGGCATGATATATGAGGAGCTGAGGACTTTTACTTCACCTCTGTTTCCTAACATGCCTATCCTGTTCCTCTGTCCTCCAGGGTTGCATTCCCATGCAACCCTGCAAATAAAGGTCTCTGAAATCTCAGACGTCGATCCTCTGCACATGTCTCAGGGGAGTAAGTCTGCTTTCCTGGGTGCCGTGGCTGTGGAGGTGTCTAGAGCTAGGCAGTGGGGAGAGAAGACAGCTCAAACAGTGGAAGGAGCAGGCTGTGATAGCAGGATTTGTCTGTAATAACCAATGATTTATTGCCTTGTTCATTTAAGCTGTATATCTTCCTCGCAGAGTTTCAGAGGGACATTAACAGTGCATTTCTCTCCCCATTCACTTAATTTTCTGATGATGTTTCCTTATTCACCTCGGTGCTTTCCCAGTTATTGGTCTATTAAAAAAAATACATCATTAATAACTTGGGAAAATATGCCTTCTCCCTCCAGAAACACGTCAGTAGCTCTCAAGTTGTCTCCATCTGGCAATGGCTGATGCAGCTGACCCTAACTTTTCTGCAGGCAAAGTCAAAGGCAGTGACGCTGTGGATTGCCTTTGATCCTTACAGTTGAGTCTCACTTGCCTGTGCACCCTCTTTCCCTTGTGCCTGATCTCCATGTTCAGTCCAGTTCTGCTGCTCTTGTTTTAGGAGATCTGAGACAGCAACGAATGGCTTCCAAAAGGTACCCAAGGGACCCCAGCCGTGGACACATCCCATCTTGTTGGGGATTTCCACCCCAGCAGTCAGGTTCCCCTTTCTGCAGATTTGTGCTGCTCTTTGTGGGCAGAGTCCTGTGGACTCTGCACCTTTCCTCTGCTGCAGTCCCTGAAAGGTTAGGGACAGGGCACAGAGAATTAATTTCTTTACATATATAGATGTGGAAGGAGTAAAAGAAAGCCATGTCAGGCTATGGGCTTGTCATGTAAACAGGAGGTGATGTTACTCATGCCTCTGGCAGCTACCCCTGCTGAAGGACTGATTTTGCTCCATTTCCATGTAAGGCAAGGCTAAGGCCACACTAATTGGACAGAGTTCCTTAGAAATGCAACCCGAACATAAAAATCTCGCCTGTCTCAGCTTGTGGTTGCTGTGAAGGCTTCTTTCCCAAACAGACCAGCAAGGGCTCTGGTCTCACAGCCTTCAGGGAGTTTATCTTCTTGGAAAAGCAAACAGGCCACAGGGAAACCCGGGCTCTTTGGGATCCCTGCAGTGTCCTTGCCCAGATATATAGCAGATCCAGAGAAGGTCAACAAAGCTGGTGAGGGATCTGGAGCACAAGTCTTAGGAGCAGTGGCTGAGGGAGCTGGGGTTGTTTATCCTGGGGAAAAGGAGGCTGAGGGGAGACCTTATCGCTCCCTAGAGCTACCTGAAAGGAGGCTGTAGCGAGGTGGGGGTCGGTCTCTTCTCCCAGGTAACAGGCGATAGGACAAGAGGAAACAGCCTCAAGTTGCATGAGGGGAGGTTTAGACTGAATATTAGGAAAAAATTTTACACTGAAAGGGTTATTAAACACTGGAAGTCTGCCCAGGGAATTATTTGAGGCACCATCTCTGTAGGTATTTAAAAGCCGGGCAGACATAGTGCTTAGACATATGGTTTAGTGATGGTTTTTGTCAGAGTTAGGCTGATGGTTGGACTGGATGATCTGAAAGATCCCTTCCAACCCAGGCAATTCTATGGTTCTATTCTATAATTCCATGGCACCTTGGAGCCGCAAGTTAGACTGCCAGGGTCAGCTCTGAATGGTTTTGCTGGATAATATCATAGTACCTCATCTTCCTGCAGCACCATTTTTACCATGTATACATTTTTACAGCAGAGCACCTGTTCACTGAGAACTCAGCTGGGACAACTTTCTCAAACAAGGAGCTTTTAAATCCAAGCCGACACATGCTGATACTCTATCCCAGGAGACTCTGATACTCATCCTTGATATTCATTCTGAAAGACCCACCTTCTCGCAACATGGTGTGTGTTGAGTCCTTTCTGGGAATTTCAGTTCTTTTTATCTTTCCAAGTGCATTGATATTTCCAGGCCTTGAGCTACGCAAGGACTCTGACTCATGGCAACCACCTCTCTTCTTGTCCTTTCTCTGGAGTGCTAGGGACTGGAAATGTAAAAGCTCAGACCTTCACTTTCATATGTCACTATGCATCAGCACCATCCCATCACCATGGAATTTCTCTAAAGTAGTGGGAACCGCACGAGCCCGGCAGAACCTCTTGAGAGGACTGGCAGATATTTTTAATTGTTTAAGAATATCACTTTAACAGCCTTAAATCAGTCAGTGGTGGCGTAGGACCATATTTGTCCTCAAATCCCAGAGGGCTCTCTCTGCATTTTAATGAGGAGTTTGAGTGCATGCGATTTGCTGGTACAGTATATTTTTAGCAAGAAGATAGTCTTCTTTTGTGTTGGCTCAGGAAGGTGAAAGTTTATCATTTAAAGAGCTTGTTGATGTCATCTGTACCTAGGGATTTACCTTTATAAGCTTGCTCTGTCTGCTGCTATATGATGGCTGCATTTTAAAAACTTGCATTGCTTTATAGAAAAATCATATTTAGAAACAACAAACTGCATGCAGTGGTTAATAGTATGAAGTCTATCTAAACCTCTAAGTGATGGAGCAGGATTTGCTTCATTTTTATTCACAATTCTGCAAGGCTGCTCACATTTTGTATTCAGTTCCACTTGTAGAAATCTGAAGCAGTCATTGACCTCTGTGGAATCACACCGAGTTTATACATTGGTGCGACAAGGCAAAATTATTCATACTCTCGGGGTCCTACTTCCAGCTGAAATCCTCCAAACACTGATAAAATTCTGCTCACCGCACTTTCAGATTAAGAGCGTGGCTATTGCTGTTACAGCTGCTGTTTTAAGTAATGCAGTTGTTTATAATACTTGTTGCATTTTATTTAGGGGAGAGTTGAAATGCTACAAGTTCAAGTGAATGGGTCAAGATTATGCAATGGAGAAGTGGCAGAATTTGCTCGGTGCAGAATAGCAACGAGGATAGTCCACAGTAGGCTGCCAGTGCACCGGGGCAGCTTCATCTCTCCTTTAGACATCTCCATTATAATCAGTGCCACAACGCAGACCCTCACCAGATGTCACCAGCTATACATACCAGTAAAGAGAACAGTGCAGAGTTGTGTATTTCACTCTGAGACCAAGTGGTGCAACATGGTTCGTGCCCACACAATTAAGCTCTCTTCCTCCCCCAGGTCCCGGTAGCCATGGCCATGGCCAAACTGCCTCCTCTCCCATGCAGTACCTCAACTGTCCAGATGTTGCCTGAGATTGTTGACATGGGCCAAAACCAGGGAGCAGTAGTCTGGCAGTATGAATGAATACGTGCTGGTGCTCAGCCTATGCCCTCACCCCTTTTTGGTTACCAGAACAAATGCAGTGAGAAAGTTCAAAGCCCATTTTCCTTTCATTCTTCGAAGCTTTAGCTTCCAGCTCAAGGAAGAGAAAAGCAGCATTACTTGGATTCTGGGAGTTCCTGCCCCAAAACTGGGTGACTCCTTGTATCTCAAACAGGGAATGTTAGGTTAGGTTTTTGTCAGATCCCCGGCATATATCCCAGGAACAAGGGTGGCACCCCCACTCATACCTGCAGAACTCCAACTGTGAAAGGAGCTGCTTCTTATCATTCTTTTCAGTCCTTTTCCCAGCTATTTCTCATCTCTCTTATTGTGTCATATGCACCCCACAGCCTTGGGAAAATATTCATCCAGGCTCAGGGCTGCTGATTTTTCAAATTATTAACAGTCCACAGGTCTAAATAAAGCATCTTTCCAAGAAATAATCCTTGAGCAAAACCTTTTAGACCAGTGTCTCAGACTCTCTTGCCCTCTCTTACATGCAACCCTTTCCCATTATGCAAGTCCTGAGCTGTATTTGGTTTATGTAGCAGCCATCATGAGACATAGTGACGTACATTAAGCTTTTCTATACAGCTGCTTTAACTGCAGCATGCATCTTGCCATCTGTCACTGAATGTCTTTCCTTCCTGGACTTCAGCATTTAGATTTTCTTTCTGTCTCCCTTTCTTTCTGCTTTCTGTCCCTTTTCATTTCTTTTGCTCATACTTTTCTGTATCACACACTGTTTCTCCTTTTTTTCCTCGTTCTCATTTCCACTCTAATCTATGCTTTCCTTCCCATTGCTTCCCTTTTCCTTTCCTTGGGTTTAGGCCCACCCACCCCTCCAATTTTCTGTGGCTGGAGAAATGACAAATTTAACTAATGCCAGAAGTTAGCACTAAAACACAATTATAACCATGCCCCTAGAACCGCGGAGCATCTTTTAGCATCCTTTCCGGTACAAAAGTCTTACTCACCAAGGCAACAATTTTATCATCATCTTTCCCTGATTGTCCTCATCGAGGCCAGGTCCTGACCTTTGGATCTCCCATGCTCCCAGCAGTAGCAGCAAGGAACCAGGGTCTGCCTGGCTGACTCCTCACACTTCGTCTCCTGGGACAGGACATTCATTTAGCCCCTGACATCCATTTCTCATCTGACAGAAATGTGGAAAGCCAAAGAGAGCTATCCCATGGGAATAGTCCAGGTCTGGTGTCACAAGATGGCTTATGCCGTGGTAAGTTATCCCTCTAAAAAGGTCCTGTTTCTGTTCTCTCTCCTAGTTCCTCTTCTCCTCACCACTGATTTTTCCTGCCTTGCATGTTCTTTCTCCTTTCTTTCATTGTACCCTGCTTCTCTCTCCGAACATTTTTTCTTTCGTGCAGATTCTGGTACAACAGCTGGGAAAGTCCTTTCTCGACTGTGATGATCATGCTGGTCTTCCTCGAAAGTTGCTCCCTGACAACTAATTTATAGACCTACCCCCACTTGAACCCACTTCAGGCTCCTTAAGTTGGTGTGATGACATCCACATCCTCTGATGTCACCTGCAAGGAAAAAGTTTCAGTATCTCCATCAAGCCTGGGAGCACTTACTGACCAGCTCTTGATCTTCTTCTTCTTCTACTTAAAAAGGAGAAAAAGAGGTGGAGGTAGATGGGACCAGTAAAAAACTAACAGTCATTTATCCTTCTCTATAGAAAGGTCACAAAAAATGCTGGAGGAAGGAGCTGGAAGCTGGAGGGAGCTTTGCATTGTGGGTCTTCCAGAATCAGACTTGAAACTCACTCCTTTTTACCTTATTTTTGACAACCCTAGCACCAAAAGTGGACACACGACAGAGAATTTACAGCAAAGAACTCCTGGTTCTCTGCAAGCCTGTTATTTCACTCCCAACTCCATTTTGGAGGGTTCCAGCTGATTTTCTCCAGAGCACTTCCACATGACAGTGTGGGTATGTGCTTGTCCAGGCTGCTTGACCTGATCTTCATCCCGCAGTGTAGGCATTGCCGTAAAGACCTACAACAAAGAGCAGATGCATGGCCCTCCTCTGATGGAAAAAACAGAAGAGGGATGGATAGAAATATACTATTTGGCCACAGCACGAATATGAGCCTTGGGAGCACCACATAACCATAAAAAATACAGTGCTGTTTGGAGATGTGTTAGTCTAGTAATTTATCCTTCACCCCATTATAGACAGGAAAATGTGTTTGCTTGAGCTGAAACAGCGTGTACGGTCCTGAACATGCATGTCCAGGAAGATGCACTCAGCCTCAAATGGGTGCGGAGAAGAATGACCAGGATGATCAGGCAACTGGACACACTGTGCCAAGAGTATGTGATATGTTTAACCTAGTGAAAACTAAAACAAAAATGTTTCCCCTCGATAACGTATCTGGCAGATAACGTCCAGATGGAGAAAAACAACTATGCAAAGCGCAGGACAGTGTCAACACATGAACAATGCTTCTATCGAAAGGAGAGCAACGAAGCATCTGGAGCACAAGTCATATGAGGAGCGGCTGAGGGAGGTGGAATTGTTTATCCTGGAGAAAAGGAGGCTGAAGGGAGACCTTATCGCTCTCTACAACCACCTAAAAGGAGGTTGTAGCAAGGTGGGGGTCGGTCCCTTCTCCCAAGTAAAAGGCAATAGAACAAGAGGAAACAGCCCCAAGTTGCATGAGGGGAGGTTTAGACTGGATATTAAGAAAAATTTCCTCCCCCAAAGGGCTACCAAGCATTGGAACAGACTGTCCAGGGAAGTGGTTGAATCACCATCTCTGTTGGTATTTAAAAGGTGTGTAGATGTGTCACTTAGGGACCTGGTTTACTGGTGAACTTGGCAGTGTTAGGTTGGGCTTGATGATCTTAAAGGTCTTTTTCAATCTAAATTATTCTATGATTCTAATAAAGCATCCATAGCTACATGTAGATTTGAAACTGGAAAATTGTTTCTTGTCATCAAAGCACCATGACGTGGAAAAGGAGTGTCAAAGAAATGTTTTCCTATAGTAGTTTAACTGCTTTTCAGATGCCTCTTATCAGTTTGTGTATATAGACATATGGTGATGTTGTTGCTAGCAACAGAACACTACCATTTCCCAGAAGATGTCTTTCAGTGCTGTGTCCCTGAGGTATTCATGAGAGACAATAGAGAGATTTAATATGGGATTTGTCTTACCCACGTTTAGCTACCTACAAGATAGAAAATAGGACTGATAAAATCACTATGAGCTTTCGTTAAAGTCAACAGGTCCAACACATATGTCCCCTGCTTTAGGGTGGAACAAGCCACCAATGCCCTTCTCCTTCTGCTAATTATGTGGGGAATAAAGAAGAACATGCCCAGATTACTTCATCTATCTTGCAGGCATCTGAATTTCAGTGAATCCCACGACTGGTTTCTCTGATGGTCCCGCAGTGAGCGAGCACCCCCTTCACAAGGTGTAGTCAGAGCAAAGAGTTGTGTTGCCTCTTATGGGCTGGTTCTGACCCATACGGGCTGGTTTAGGGTTCTGCAAAGAAAGTATTGCTCAGGTCACCCATCTGTGATCACCACTGCTCCGTGGCATGACAAGGCAGGGTCTGCCCATTGGCTGACCTAAACAGAAACAGCAGAGAGTGTGCATCGCAGTGCTTACGGAAGAAATTCTTTGAATTATAGATAGAGACAGCGTCACTGGTTTTCCACTACTCAACTTATTAGGAAACCACCAGCAATGATCAGTGGCGCAAATACAGACAACTCTTGAGGCTCCCTCTTGCGAGATGACTCATGGAGCAGATGGAGATATATTGACTGACATAAACGCTGTCCTAATATCTGTCCCTTGCAGCTGGCATTTGCACAGGAAACGTGCGCCAGCCGATAGCGCCAGGGAGGCTCAGCTGATAGGGAGGCTTGGCTGGCGGTGAGAATTACTGGTGGGGAGGCTTGACTGGTAGAGCAGCCACTGGGCTGCAGACAGTGCTTGGTGGGCAGCAAACCTGCAGGAGGGTGGAGGAAGGAGGAGTCAGCCTTCTCAAGGACAGAGTAAATCCCACCTGGAAGGAGAGAGACGATGTGAAGCAGTTATTGAAATGGGGCACACTGGAGAAATGTCAAGGAACAGGAGCTGGTTTCTTACATCACTGGCCTTGTTTCAGCTGGGACAGAGTTAATTTTTTTTTCCTAGTGGTTGCTGTGTTTCAGATTTGGTATGAAAGGAATGTCAATAATGTGCATTGGTTTAGTTGTTGCCAGGTGATATTTGTGTTTTTCAAGGACTTTTTTCAGCTTCCCATAGAAACTAATGAGAAGCATAGATAGAACGATGGAACGGCCAATGGAGTACTCCCTACCATAGACATTAAGCTCAGCGTATAAATGGTGTTAGCTGTGGGGGGAGGGCATTACTGTCCAACACTGCTTGGGACAGTGCCAATTTTCCAATTTACTGGGTGGTGAGAGTGACTTATGTCTTGTATATTCTTTTACCTTTATTATTGTTGTTGTTGTTGTTATTGTTGTCTTTCCATTTCTGTTACCATTCCATTAGAATCATAGAATCATAGGGTTGGAATGGACCTCTGGAGCTCATCTAGTCCAACCCCCATGCCAGAGCAGGGCCACCTTAGAGCAGGGTGCACAGGAACGCGTCCAGGCGGGTTTGGAATGTCTCCAGAGACGGAGACTCCACCACCTCCCTGGGCAGCCTGTTCCAGGGCTCTGCCACCCTCCAGGTAAAGAAGTTCCTCCTCATGTTTAGGTGGAACTTCCTATACTCAAGTTTGTGCCCGTTACCCCTTGTCCTGTCACTGGGCACCACTGAAAAGAGCCTGGCCCCATCCTCCTGACACCCATCCTTCAAGTATTTATAAGTGTTGATTAGGTCCCTCCTCAGCTGTCTTTTTTCCAGACTAAAGAGACCCAATTCCCTCAGCCCCTTCCCCCTTCTTCTCCCTGCCATTCTGGTGAAAGCGGAAGAACTACACGAGCAGCTGCGTGGTCCTAGCTGTCTCTCAGGGTTAAACCACGGCAGTCATAAATCTGAGGGAAGTTATTTCTGTCATACTATGCTCTATATTTTATGGGAAGAAATGACACAATCTTTAATGCACTGGAGTGTTTTCTTAAAATATATTGGGGCTTTCTTCACAGCCCTCCTGCTTGGGACACATGTCTCCAGCCAAGGTTATCTGAGGTGAAACTCCAGCTCTGGACTTTTATACCTGACTGTAGACAGATGTACTTTGGATGCTTTAAATGCATATCCTCACAATGGGACCTCTGAACTTTGCACTGTTATGATTTTTATCCAAGTGCAGTTTACGAGATGGAAATCTCAGTTCTTTAAGGTATTGTCTTGCTGATTGCCACACAGTCCTGGTTCAAACTTTGGACTTTGTCTCCACACCCATCCCATGCAGGTTCATTGTACACCACAGTACAGTACAGAAATATCGAGGTCTAAATAGTCTGACTGATTTTAACCAATCTTGCTTGGGCCAGGAAGACATCAGCTCCATGCACATGAATTTGACCTTCCTATAGTTATGGTCTTCATACTCACTTCTCCCTCTACTCAAATTTACTTTTTTACCTGTCTCCTCCCATAGAAATTAAGATAATTATTAACATACTTTTCCGTGTTACTTGTTTTTGGGCACTTAGTAAATACTCTGCTTGGATTTTGAAAATACAGCATCAGTGCACTTTGCGTCTTCTTTTTATTTTCCCACCTTTGCTAGAGGCAGCTGGACAATCTCACAGTGTACGAGCAAAAGTCCCCAGAGCAGCAGAACAATCTGACTGTGTTCTGTTACCACCTCCGCTTATGGCACATCTTTTCTGAAACAATAAAATTTGATTGCTTCTTATACGTTTGTGTATGGGAAGAAGATATAATACTGTCTTCTACTGGAGGAAGATTATATTGGCCTTCAAATCAATTTCAATTTCTCATGAGTCTTCAATATAATTTTATTTCATCTTTATTTTGGGGTATTGCATTTTCATCGCTTCATTCTACTTTAAGAATTGGAATTCTCCTGATGCCTTCCACAATGATAAATTAGTTGTAATTGGGAACATTGCTCTTGATGGGAGAGTGGTTTTAGGTTAAAAGTCCTAAATATTTTAATAGAATCCCTTTACTTTCTTCAGTGTGGTGTTGAAGAGTTTGAATTTTTGCTAGATCCCTTTCTTTTCCTCATGTAAATGGAAGTGCTCAGGAATGCAGCCCGTGTGCAGCGCTCTCCAATGGAGCTTGTGCAGAATTTCCCAAAATCTAATTTTCAACCTTACTGCTTTTACGCTCTTGTTTACTGGTACTCTGGTAGTGCATGCATTTGTATTTTGAAAAGCGACATGTCCACATTTGAGAAGGATGCTTTGTGAGAGCTTTCTGCTTTCCTCTGGAAGTGTGAACTCCCCAATAACATATGTAATCTGACTGACAGCAGATTTGATTTTTTTTTTTTTTTGACATAATCTGACATCTTAGAAGGATCCTTGGATCCTACTGATCTGCACACCATAAAGCAAGAAACATTGTTTTACTGTACTAACAGCAGGCCAAAAAATCTGTTCTTAATTTCACAGATGTCAGTAGCGATTTTTGAAATCTTTTCCACATGGTTTCCATGTGTGTCAAAAATAGACAGCTTGTCATTTTAAAAAAGGCTGCAGGCAGTGTGTCAAAGGTTTTGCCTACCACTTCAGGACAAAGTGGGGGTCTCAACGAATCTGAAGGTAGACGTTCTCTCATAATAAGGGTGTTAAGCAAAATTTAGCAAGATGTAGGACAAGAGGGTTTGGGATTCATTTTTGTGTTGTCCCACAGTGAGGAATGAGTTTCACCAAAGCAAGTATAAACTTTGATACAATATTTAGGAACTGAAGTTTCAGTTTCTTGTACTTTAGCTCTGTACTGTAATTTGGTGGTGGAGTAGGGATGGTTGGCTGGTCTGGAATGTGTTCTTTTAAAAAATTCATTCCTGGGTTATTAATGGAATAGGGTTATACAAGACATTAATTTTGAGAAGTTTGGTGCTGACTACCAAATATTTATTCATTGACTTTGTAAATTAAGATCTATGGTCATGTATATAAATATATGAACATATAAAAATAAATCAATAAATAACTATAAGAGTGTGTATGTGCCTGCATATGTCTATATATGCATATATATACACATGGTTTTTCTTAATGTACTACCTGGCTGAAAATACTTAACCCTCTTACTTATTACAGTTAAGGTATTTTAATTTTCTGCTGCTGCCTTTAATTAGTGGATGCCAAATATGAAATACAGGACTAAGAAATGTGTACTGAGAAATCAGCAATGAAACTGGGCACTCCAAAGACAAGTATATTATAGCACCGTGTGATGGTGATGATAATGCTCATTACAAGCCAGAAATTAAACATCTTGAAACATACTGAATACGAAACATGAAGAAAGTTATTTGTTGTGAGGCAGAGTTCAAGCAACTGAGGCATACTCCTCTGTGACTTCTGAGGCTGCTTCCTGGTAGACTGGTTCAAACTAGGTGAATTGCTGAATGGAGATTTTGCCGTGACTATTTATTGCTGGTAAGGGTTTCATACGTTCCTTGCTTTTTGCGGTTTTCTGAGAAATGTCTCCGGCATTATTTCCCTGACTATTGGTTTCTCTTTGCTCCATGACCCTAGTTCCCTATGAAATATGCAGCTGGGTGTGCCTTAAAGTCAGTATTAGTCATGCTTAGCCTAAAATTTTCCCTCTGGTTTCCCATCCGTTGTGTTGCCAAGGTAAGAAAGGTGTCATGTGCCTGTTTGGGTGGGGAGCGGGGCAGGGAAGATGGGCAGATGTCAGGATATCCTTGGCTCCTCCAGCTGCCCAGGAGGTGCAGGAATGACTGCCATCCTTGCCCCTTCTCCTCTGACCAGGTACAAAGCTTCTGCCAACATGCCTTGTTCTGTCTCCAAGACAGTGTGATCCCACCAGCCCTGTCCTTAGATGGGTTATAAACTGTTGGGGTGGAAACAGCAAGGTGTAATCATCCAAGAGAGAATGTGGGAGAGGGGATATTTTGATTTGGGAGCCCTCTTTTATATGTGGGTTTCTCTGTATCAATGTTACTGGTTTCTTTGAATGAGTAACTGTGTGTGCAGTCTTGTTTTAGAAGATGACTTAAGAAGGCATGTTTGCCTTTGGGCTTTCATGAAGAGATCCTGTGGTTCTTTTAAAGATGCTTACTGCTGTCTTGTTCAGGGGAAAAGGTCTTACTTGGGGACTGGTGTTTGGAAAGGTTTGTATAGATGGTGTCTGCCTTTGCCTTAGCACACTGGTGGCCCCAGTGTCAGCACAGTTGATGATAGGTTAGGAATAGCATCCATGCAGGGGCATTGCAGTGCTACCTTGGCTTAAGGCCATGGGAGAACTCTGTGGTGGGTGGTGACTTTGAGGGCCTACTTTTTGCTCATGGCTTTAGAGAAGCCCAAGAAAGTTTGGGGGGGAGACAACAATAACTTTTTTGTTCTTGCCAGTGTAAAGTGCATCACTGGAATTGATGTCTGAGGAAACTCCACCATGTCCATATTTGTCTTCTCCCATAGCACAACCCAAGAAACACCATCTTCTCCCTATTGCCAGGCTGCCCATGTCCTGTCCTTGTGTGCTGCTGAGCTTTGCTGATTTTGAGTCAGGTCTTCAAGATTCCTTCAGGAAAACAGGACATGCACACTTTAGATCAAATGGTCAGAAAATTGAGGCACCACAGACTATGTCGGTAGGTTTTGAGCTCATCTTGCTCTTTGCAAGTATGTAGGTAGATTCTCCCTGTGAGAACACAGGCTGCCATTTGAGCTGTGATGGCCCGAAAAGTAAATGGCAAAATGAGAGACCCTGGAGAAGTGTCTGCAGGTGGACATCGACTTCTTTGTCTCTGAGCATTGGCTTGAATGTCCCGTTCCTCTGAGAATGGGGCAACACGTTCTCCTATGCCATCCCCAACTGGGTTGTCTGCTCATCCATTCATACACTTCCCAGGGCAACTTTCATCTACAAAGCCCAGCTAGCTCAAGTGTAAATCACTACCTTAGTGCATTCAGAAACTTGAAGGGAAAGGAACTGGGAAGAGGCCAGTCTTGAATTGTACCTGCTACTAACTATTCTGTGAAGGTGGTGGTATGACCCGCCACACCACGTGGGTGTGCTCCCTTTGTCATGCAGGTTGGTGGCCTGGTGGAACATGTCCTTCCCACCTGGTCTCTGCACATGGTTTTCCCTTCTGTGGCAACCAGCACACAAAGGTGTGGGAAGGGTTGATGCACGGGCTGGGTTTGTGTTGGCATGGAGTCAGATGTAGCTGAAATGCGCTCAGGGAACAGGAAGGTCCACGAACATGGATGGCCAGATTACATGTTCCTACCCAGGTGCACAGACTGCCCAAGTCACTGTGTGCCTGTGAAAGGCTGGTCTAGCAGCACTGAGCTGTGTCCTCCACACACCAGCTCCATGTCTAGGTGTGCCTGTGCTGCCACTATCAGCTTTATAAAAGGAATTCTCCATGCTTCAGTGTCTTCAACGGTTAGGTACTGTCTTCAGTGGTGAGATTCGAAATTGAAAAAAGAAAAAACCTCAAAACCCCACACCATTCTGAGAGCACTGTTTTTCAGAGCACACTCACATTCCTGATCTAATTCTTCCTGATCTGAGTGGTGAGGGCCCACCAGAAGACACTGTTCCAGCTGCAGGAATAAAAGCCTTCAGAAGATGTACGATGGTTCTTGGGCTGGATTATTTTTCTCATTCTTTCTGGATTGTTTGTCCTTGTAGTTGTCAAGAAAAAAAAAAGCTAACTTGCAGCATGCAAGCAGTAACTCAGCAATGAGCAAAGCACCCTTAAACATCCTGAAACTCTGGTGAGACACTAGTTGCAAGGAGAAACCAAGAGCAAGCAAGGATTTCTCTATAGAGGGGTCTTGGGGCTGGACCTCAGAATGGGCTTGGAGCTGGCCTGCTGGAGACAGGCAGGCTCCTTGCCTCCACAACTGAAAGCTGGCAATAATATAAGAAACATCTGCACAGAGTGCAGATCCCCTCTTCAGGGATTTCTTTCCCCAAAATTTTGTACGTTATGAAACACATCTTTGTTATGAGAGAATCATCCCCGGTTGCATCGACCATGGCTGCTCAGAAGAGGACATATCATCCAACAGACAACAGGCTGAACATCTCGACATTTGAAATCCAGGCAGCAAACGTGAGGAGCAAACCTGCCAGCTGCCATTCTGAGCATTTGTCATGGTTTCAGCTGTGATGGAGTTAATGTTCTTGCTAGCAGCTGATGTAGTGCTGTTTTGGATTTGGGATAAGAAATAGTGTTGATAGCACATTGATGGTTTTGGTTGTTGCTCAGCACTCAAGGTGTTTTCTCCTCCTCGCACTGCCCTGACAGTGAGTAGGCTGGGGCTGCACAAAAAGTTGGGAGGAGACATGGGTGGGACAGCTGACCCCAACTGATCAAAGGGATATTCCATACCATAGGGTGTCATGCTCAGTATTTACAGCCAGGGGAAGAAGAAGGAAGGGGGGGACATTTGGAATTATGGAGTTTGTCTTCCCAAGTAACCATTACGCTTGATGGAGCCCTGCTTTGCTGGAGATGGCTGAACACCTGCCTGCCCATGGGAAGCAGTGAATGAGTTCCTTTATTTCCTTTGCTTGCCTGCTCGGCTTTTGCTCTACCTATTAAACTGTCTTTATATCAACCCATGAGTTTTTTCTCACTTTTACTCTTCCAGTTCTCTCCCCCATCCAAACTGGGGGGTGAGCGAGCGGCTGCGTGGTCCTACTTGCTGGCTGGTGTTAAACCACTATAGCATTCAAGCCCTACATGGGGTGATATGGGTGGTGGGCCAAGGTCCAAAGCTTTATTTCTCAGCTTCAGAAATAAAGGCTCAAATTTTGCTCCTGTGAGCAGGAATGTGACTTGAGTGATCAGGCTTTGGCCCCTGTCTTAGGCAGCTTTATCCTTTCAGCTGTAAAATCAAAAAGAAGGGAAGTGGTGGTGGAAATCTGGCCAGTTTTTCTGAAAGGTGAAAAGGAAATCTGGGACAAAGGAAGCTATTTAATTTCTTTGGCCTCCTTAATCTGTTGACTAGTGGATGAAGAGGTGTAACTACATAATGTCAGCTGCATGCAATTAAATATATTGTTTGCCTTTGCAGATGTCCAGAAAGATTCTTGTATATACACAGCACAACTGTGTGAGAGGTACAGGACTGTGTATCTACATAAGGATAGTCACAGTCAGCACTGGCTGGAAAGCTGAAGCTCCTCGAATAATACTGAACTGTCTCAGGGAATCTGTGCTTGCACTTCGTTTACACTGTCTTTTAAATAAGCTGTCATTTAAACTGGCTCAGATATGGATGCAGGAAATCAAAACTTTAGCCCAGGGATGGTGTTACTACTGAAACAGCATCTGACTCCTCCGAACAGTGATTACACTTGATTATTTTGGATGCATCTTATTTCCGCTGCCATCAGCTAGAGGGGTAGCAGGTCATTTCTATCTTGCCAATCCCAAAGGACCAAGAGAAGCATCAACAGCCCTAAGACAGGCGGGAAAAGTCCAATGCCCGCTCTGCTGCCAGCACAACATGCTGTCAAAGCGTAGAAGAATGTGTACCTCAGAAGGAGATATTCAGCAGCAAAATGTGCACCTCTTTCTCCAGACACTCTTAGGAGCTAAAGCAAAATATAAGCTATGGTAACAGGATATATGATGAGGAAAGCAGAGAATGTATCATGAAAATGAATGGAATAATACATTGCTTAAGATAAAAATGTGATGCTCCCCTGCTCACTGTGACACCACTCCATCAGACAAACATAGCCACACATGGGCCTAAACCAGGGCTAAAAATCAAATATGAAGAGTGGGATTTCCTTGTGCTGAGGCAAAGTTATTCAGGCTTCCAAGAGAGTACTTTATAAAATCTCTCTCTGTCTCTGGTGTAGCTTTGGACTGAAAAATTGCCGTTGTCTAGAAATACCAGTGTTTCCCTGAATGACAGAAAAACACGCATATGAAGTGAGAACATTTGCTGTCGCTTAGGGGTACCAGTCACTTAAAGACTTACTCTCCTGTTCTTATGTTTCCTTCAAACTCAAAAGTTTACTGTTGCTTTAACTTTCCATGCACACAGCTGTTCTTAGATTTTGTCTCCTGGAAAACTGAGGAAACATATCAAAATACTTTTTAAGTGGTAGGTGGTCCCTTGAGGTACCTAGAGGCATTGCTAGTAATTTAACTGTCAGGAGCTTCATTTTTCAGAATAAATATGGTGTCTTTTTTTTACTACATTTTTTCACTATGATACTGCCACCGCAAAGAACCTTGGTCTTCAACTACATGAGCAGGGACATGTAAGGATACCAAATGGAGAAATGGCAGTAAATGGGAACATAACATGCTATGCAAGTGTTGTTAAAGCTGCATGTAAGGATGCCTAACAAGGATGGTCTTGAGTCCTTTTGTAAGTAAATCATAATACAAAAAAAAACTTTATTACTTTATCTGCAGCCCAGATTTTGGCTGATGCTCCCCAGTGTTTTGCTGGTGAAGTGAAGAAGGCAGCAGGATGCTCTCACACCTCCAAGACATTACTCTCTCATGAAATGACGGCCCACTTACAGAAACTCAATATTCGTTTCTTGGTCTTTCTCCCCCTGCACTCTGAGGAGATTCCTTGTTAGCTGTGCAATCAATAAAAAACATATCTTCAGCAACTAGTAAATCTAGTTTATTAAAACACAGATTTGACAGTTAATTCAATTGGTAACAAAGTTGTAGCATGGTCATTAAAAAACAAAAACCACTGACCTCATAAGTGAGATACATAGGTCCTCTAGGTGCAAAATTACCTGATAATAGGGTGCATTTGAATGGATACAGACAAAAACTTGTTAGTGAGATTAGACTGTGGATAATTTTTTTCCATTTCCCTTGTAGCATTTCAGGTGCACAGTGTCTCATCAGAGGCTCCAAGATTGTCACTTGGGTCTGCTGAGGTCTACTCCTGAAAGGGAAAAACTGCAGAAAAAGAGTTTGACCCATTCCTTCCAATTATTTGTCCACTATCCCTCTGCACAGGCTAGCATCTCGATCCTATTCTATTGCAAACCAGTGGCAATATTCCCATTTCCTCCAATATCATGGGACCAAGCACTGCAGGAGTTCACATGGCATCCTTAGGTCAGCTCTCAGGTATGCCACTGAGTTACTGAAATAAGGATTTGGAGCATGAACTTTAGTGAAGACTTATGATAAAACTCTGTGCTTACATCAAAGGCAGCATAAAGTGACTGAAATAGATTGACTCTGCGATTGAACATTACCCCTGTATAGTCAAAAAAAAAGTGACTTTCCCAGTGATTTACCAAGTGCTTCTCCACCTGATCAGCAATGATTTGTTTTCTGCATATTTCAGACAGAGCTGAAAATAGCGAGCTGCAGCTACTTTTGTTTGGGAGCAACAACATTCAGTTTATAGAGTGCTTTCTCCCAAAAAAGTTCAGAGCATTGAGAAAGCATCTTCACTTACAGAAACCTTCCTTTGGGTGGATTTCACAGGAAGGGAAGGCCTTCAGCATTTCTGCTTATTTTCATGTGAGACAGGCTGTTTTCCTGGAAAATATGACAAAACTTCTTGTCTTTTTTTAATTCAAAAAT
Organism: Rhinoptilus africanus; assembly: GCA_013400135.1. Lineage (NCBI taxonomy): Eukaryota > Metazoa > Chordata > Aves > Charadriiformes > Glareolidae > Rhinoptilus > Rhinoptilus africanus. The sequence goes on from VXBO01002037.1 coordinate 119,560, forward strand.
GAGGTAATTAAAAACCAAATCTGAATGCAGTCAAACTGAGTTTGGACCCTGTTTTCACTTAACTGCAAGCAGTCTGATCTCTAGGAAATATATTTTGGAAAACACTCAGGGATTTAGATTTTATGCAGGCAGCCGTTTGTTGAGATTTTCCAAAGAACACATAGGTGTAACTCCCCATTGCTTTCTAAAACAGCCCTCCTCCTCCTCTGCTGACCGTCTTTTCTCCTGTTCCTGGCTTAGTGCTTCCCTGAGTTTGATGTCAGGGAGTTCAAAACAACTGGAAGTTAATCCTATGAAAAAAAGGGACCAGTTTCTTCCTTGGAGCAGGCAGGAGGTGAGGGATTAGGGATGCCTTCGTCAGCAGGTTGCTGTCAGATTGGTTTACTTGAGCGGAGGAAACTACTCCCTAGCTCCCCATTTGGAGAAAATAATTTTAAAAGTTTGTCTTTTGATCCCTGCATGGGAACTGAGCTGCCCAACCTCCGCTTTCAGAACTGAGTGTAAAAACAAGTGCTGCAATGCCCTCGAAGGAATCAGGGCACATGCGAAGAGCTGCAGGATGCTACGTGTTCCCGCATCCTGCCCTTGCTGCCAGCAGTCATCTTACTCATAGCCCTCCATGCCGACACTGCTTACTTGAAATCATTATCTTACTTGACAATCAGTGAAACGTTAAGCAAAATACCTTAGTGGCTGCCTCAGAATGGAAAATATAGAAATGTTAATGTCTTCTGAACAGCCTGAGCCACTGCCGGGTCCTGTTTGGCTCTCTGTCTGCTTTGTAAGTCAGCCTCAGCAGAAAGTATCAGTGATGCTTTACATTTCTGTTAGGTGCAGACCTTTGTCTAGTGTTTGCAAAGGGAACTGAGCTATGAAGCTGTTGGGTATCGCAGCGCCTGAACCAACGCGCCTCTGCGCACACAGGGAAACGGAGCACAGAGAGACGCGGACAATGAGGTGGTCAGGGGAGCAGCCACTCGTTGAGTATTGTGAAGTGAAGTAAATGGACTCTAATATCAAGGTAGATCCCTTTCAATCCCTTGTCCTGGGGACTATGAACACTAGTGGTATATCTACACTGCTAAATAGAAGAGGACCAAGGATGGCACCCAGGCTCCTGAGCTCTAATCATCCTGCCTCGGTTTTGGCCATCCCCAGCAAGCTCTTTCTGAGACACTTTTGCTCTAGAGACGCCTGGCACTGAGCGGCATGACTGCAGGCTGGCTAGCACCACACAGCCTCTGCCGTTGAACAGTAGGAACCCAGTCTATATGTCCCATCAGGCCTGTATATGTATCATTTTGCAATTCTGCCTCAGCTACCTGCGGTACAAACTTCTGATTCTGGCTTTGAAATTTTCGGCAGCGAAGTAATAGAGGATGGGATCGAGGCAGCTGTTCATGGCAGCAAGGCAGAGAGTGAGCACCAGCGCCTTGTGCACGGGCAGGTTGGCCTGGCTGCAGCTGCTGCGCATGAGGTGGACAGTTCGCAGCACATGATACGGCAGGAAACAGAGGAGGAAGAGGATGAGAGTGATGATGATGGTTGACAGCGCCTTCTTGTGAGAGACCGCCTTCCTGCGCTGCGGAGTCCTGGACTTGAGCAAAGCTTTGATTGCAAAGACATAGCAGAAAATAATTGTGCAAAACGGCAGAATGAAGCCCACGATGAGGACGAAGCTGTTCATCATCAGGAGCCTGTGCGTGTTGGAGGGATGGAGATCCAAGCACTTGCCTGAGTCTCTGTACCCAGCGATCTCCTTGCATAACAGAGGGCTGGAGGCTGCCAGCACGAAGACCCATATGGCTGCGCATATTATCTTGGCGTACTTCATGTTGGTTACTTTCCAGCTCCTGAATGGGTAGACGATGGCTATGAAACGAACCACGCTGAGCACGGTGAGAAAATAAATGCTGCAGTACATGTTCACGTACAAGGTGTAAGTCATGATCCTGCAGACGATATCACCAAATACCCAACGTGACCCCAACAGGAAATAGGTGGCCCGAAAGGGCAAAGTGCTCACAAACATGAGATCCGAAAAAGCCAAGTTCTGCATGTAAATATTTACTGAGGTCTTCCTCTGCGAAGGCTGGAAGAAAACATAAATGGAGAGGCCATTTCCAACAGCACCCAGGAAGAAGATAAAGAGATACATGACGGGATAAATGGCTTGCTTGAAGCTGTCAATCGTACATTTGAAGGAGCTGTTAGTGAAGTTGTCACCTAGCGCCATCTCGGAAATATTCATAGTCTGGAGCCAGGCTCTCTGTCTTTCTGCCAAAGTAAAAAGAAGTGGTTTGAGAGCTGGGTTACAGGCTGGGCAGGGAGTTCATCAATTTGAGACTGTGTTGCTGAGGGCAGAAAATGCAAGATGCAGAGCGCAGTGGAAAGTAAAGATTCATTAATGAGTAATTGCTTGTGATGTCCCAGTAGATACACATCTCAAGGCATAAACCCCCATCTCTAAACAGTTTCTGTATTACAGCAGCTGATTGTTGTCTCAACCTATGAAAGCAATGCCTTTTAAAGATGAGTGCTATGTGTATGTTTTAATAGTAATTCTCTGATCTTCTCTGTGCAAAACAAGCCAACTTGCTGACAGCCATTTTGCAGCAGGGAGGTTTTGAGCCCCAGTTACCTACCATGGGATCATCGAAATCTGATCACAAAAGAAATCACTGTCCACTGGTGAGTCTGCATTTCAAATTAGAACGAAAAGCCAAAAGAACTGAGTTTGCCAACTGGACTTAGTGAAATTTTTCTGGTACATTGTCTGCTGTTGGCAGCGTGTCACTGAACTTTCCCGAGCGATACCAGAGTTATATTGATATACCTCAGAACCTATAAATTAAGGATGTTTTGATCTTAAACACTGCATAAATACTGTGCTAGTTATGCATAGTTCCTTTTTTAACTCCCTCCTGCTTACACTGTAGTTCTCCTTCCCTTTAGGTTTCTGATGGCTTTCTGTGTCTCTTTTGCTTCGTTTACCACATTCTCAACTTTTTTTGTGCTTAACGGCTCTGCATCAGACAGTCGTCTACACACACTGCAGCTTCCAGGGCAGCCCATGTTTGCAGCCCTAATGGAAATGGCCTATGAGAAAATGGGCTGTGTTCACAGAGAGTGACATTTTTCCCCTTATGAGGCTATAATTCAATCAAATCAAAACCACTTATCACTAAAACACTCTAAATAGTAATTTTTTTCTCATTAGTTTCTATTTCCTTGCTGAACTCCTGATTTCTTCTCTCAGCCATCCCGCAGCTAGTAGTATTTTGAAAGGAAGTTTTCAGTATCGTTGTTTGTTTAATAGTGGCAAGCAATTCCCTCTCTGCCAACATATTCTAGAGATGGAGCATGGAAAACTTAAGCGTAAAACCCAGAACCACATGGCATTTCTAGGTGCACTAAAAAGAAGCTTTCAATTTGCCCCAGTGAGGATGGTAATGAATCGATGGTACATGACTGCATCTTATCTCTTATTCTGGACCTCACTGGCTTTACGATTTGAAAATAATTTACTCGCACAGGTGCCATCTCCCTAGGAGGAAACATAAGCTCTAGATTTGGGTGCTCTGGACTGGGAGTTACCCAGTGCACTGTAAACCTGAGCTAATTTGCAAACCCAAGCCATGGTGTGGGGGCCTGAGCTATGTTCACGGCAGCCCATGGTATCTTTAGGGCAGTATCTCACAGTCCATCTGGATCCCTTAATATAGCAACCAGATGTGTCCCAGCAGTTGCCTTTTATTCAGCCCACCGCGACAGGGAGCGTGGGAAGTGTAACTCCCAGGCTGTGTTCCCAGGGAGCAGGACTTACCCGCCCTGTTGAGAGATAGGAGCGTGGTGGCTTGGGGAAGGGGGGACATTTGCTCACGCTGATGTCATATTCATCCCTGCAGTGCCTGAAACTATCCTTGAAAAAAATAAAGGTAATAGTACTGATTGAGCTTAGGAGCACTGCAGATTGGCAGTGGGCAAACTGGATATTGGGGTTCAGCAAAGCCTCAGACGCAGTAAAAGCATACTCCTATAGGAAATCTCCTCCTCGTTTGAGATCCTCTTCCCTCATGGAGGGGAGAGACAAGGTATACTTCCTAACATTAAATCTTTTGCAATCTGAGGAGGTTTTGGTTTTCTGCACAGAGCGACTGACTGACATATAAGTTTTCTGCGTGGGATCAAGAACCAGCTTTTCTACGGATTGAAGCTGATCTCCTCATTTTGCAGAGAAACATCGCAGCCCAAGGTACTGCAAAGAGACTTTTGACTGTGTTTTGCTATGGTCCAAGCATCCTTACCTGTAGAAACCACAAACCACAAGAAAATATCAATGCCTGTTGAAGCATTCCTTCCACCAAACACCTCTGTGAAACGTGTGAGTTAGAGGAGTCAAATGAGGACAAAGAACTTGGAGCCTGGGCAAATTCAAAGCCCTGCTGAGCACCGTAAGTGATGGTCTGTGGCCCTACGCTGTCTGCTGGAGGACAGAACTGGGGCAATGGGAATTCAGTTGATGAAAACTCCTGGGTCCCTGAACCCTAGGGAGAGTACTACGAGCACAGAGGCTGAGGCACTTTGCTCAGGCTCTTCACATGAGGTTATCTAACTAACAACTACCACTAAAGCTATTTCGTCCTCTTCATTTCTCCTCACAGCTAGAGAGTTTTAGGAGATTAGATGTGCATGTATGATTGAGAAAACTTAGCATCCATGGGCCTGGCAAGAAAGTCAATACTCGGACTCCTCTCCAAATTACACAAACAAAATGATAAAGCTGTAATGGGATGTCTAAGAGAAAAAGGCTGGAGACCAGCCATCCAAAAGCTGTTAACCACCGTGGTGCCCAGCCTCGGTTGAGGTAGGAACAACCTGTGCAATTGTCATAGGTAGATGCTCCTATTATTTTTAACACACAGATGGATGTAGAAAGGAAGATGCAGTGAAATATGTATTTCACACAGGACTACCTCAAGCAACCACAGAAAAGGAGAGAATTTTATCTCTCCTTGAAGCCAAGAGCTGTTTGTTAGCCAGCTGAAGTGAGAAAATGTCTCATAGACAAACAGAAAGAATGACATATCTAAGGACAGGCAATAAACTTTGTTTTCAGCAAGAGCATCCAGACAGTCCCCTGGGTCAAAAACTGGGTGGGTTTTGGGTGAGAGACTGGACCTATAGGGTCCCACAAAAGTCTTCAGAAGGGAGATTGGCAGTAAGATCTAATAGCCCTCTGAGAAAAAAGAGGAGAGAAAGGGACAATCTGAAATGGGAATCTCTCTTAAGTGGTACTGCAAGACTTCTCTGATTGAAACTCCCTAGCAGGAGATTTTTTTCTATATATGAGTTTCCCTGATGGAAGCTATCGAGTAGAAGCAGCTGACACATGCCCTGAGGCTCTGACAACCACCCTGGCAGGAGAGGGAGAGCACATCAGCTGAGCAAGAAAAAAGGAAGCTTTTCTCAAATAACTGCTGCATAAATAGATTAGACATAGAGGTTTTTTGTTTTTTTCTTTTCTTTACCTTTGTGAAGTCTTTCAGAAACATTTACAGATTAATTAGTATGGATTTTATGAATAAATACTTACCTTTTATTACAAATTACATATATTATAAATTATATCTATTAATAAATATTTTACTTTTTATCTTAGCCTGGCTTGAGTGTGATTTAAGGGAAGGGGATAACAGAAAGACATTCCTTGCCTAAGGTGAATCTAATACCCTTAACAAATGAATGGATGCGCAATCCAGGTGGGGAACTGATAGAGCAAAAGTAAGAGGAGATTTATTTAATTGGAGGTGATACTAAACTAATAAAAGTGCCCTAAAACTACCAGATTTTAAGCTCAGGATGCAGGTAACAGTCTAGCAGCAAAGTAGGTGCTACCCCACAAACTGCCCAGCATGCGGCGTGTATGGCCACCTGCCTGGGACAGGTTTGGGGCGTGTGTGTGCACAGCAAGGGGCTGGGGACAGGGAGGGACAAGGCTGGCTGTCTTGAGGCAAGAGCAGCTCAGCGGGAGCAGGACAGAAGCAGGCCCGCCCAAGAAGCAGACCTGATGAGAAGTCTGTGCAGATCGCTTAGGGGTGCAGAAGAGGATGGTGGCTGTGGTCATTGGGTCACCAATGTGGTCATTGTGGGCACCAGGGGGGGAAGGTGGGATCTTCGGGGCTTGGCTACAAGGCAAGCGATAAGCTCAGGTGGGACCCAGTGTTTCAGTGCATGGATGAGGCAGTAGAGAGGAGAAATTTAGGTATGTAAGGAACTGAGGGATCTTTTGGGATAAAGTCAAGCAATACAGAAATCAGAGACTGCACCGTACCCAGAGTGGATCCAGCCTGCCAGCACTGCAGACTGAAAGGTTTGCAGAGGAGTATTTAATTAGAAGCAACAGGGGATCTGATGAGCGTGGGAGAGCAAGAGGGCTAGATTGACAAGAACCGCAAGGGCAGTGGACTCACATCCAGTGCAACTCTGTCAAGGCCAGGAGGGAAATAAAGCCCAACTGCAATAACTAGGGAAGGCAAACCAACTGCCCACAAATCCAATTGGCTGGCACGTGCTATCTTGAGAGAGTGAACAAAAGCAAATCTCACAGCAAATTCTGCACTGATGCTCAAAGTCAAAAATGAGACGGAGGAGGCTTGGCATGAGACAGCAACCCTGGTGCAAGGGGAACCTGAGAGACCTGCAGAGAGAGGATAATCAATGAGAGCCTGTGTTGCCATGCCACCAGCTTTATGGTAATGAGAGTGTAGGATGCACAGGTGGAGGAGTGGCACTGTACATGAAGGACTACATAACTTGCAACAACATAAAAAATACTATGACTAAAGAAAAGGACTACAGAGTCCTTGTAGGCAGACATCCCATACTCTAATAATAAAAATATAGCATAGGAATGCACTACCAAACTCCTCATCATGATGATGACGGTCATCTGAAAATGTTAAGTGCGAGTAGGAAGCTGAAAGCAGGTAGAAATAAGCAGGAGATTTTGGGTGCTGTTATAAAGTTGCGATGCTGCAGCAGATATAATGCCCATATTCAACAAATGCCTGATTCCTAGAATAATTTGTCCTGCAAGCAAATCCACACAAAATTCTGTTCTGCATTTGATCTCTAGTGCTGCACAGGTCCTAGTTCAAGCAGGTTTTGGTGGAGGGAGCCCTGTATTGGCCATCACAGTAGAGATAGGTTCGGCAGTGTTGTGGGACAGAGAAGCAGTCCTAGAAGGAAGAAGCCTTTTGGGACTGTTTTAGAAAAACAAACAGAAAATTCAACAAAACCTGTGTTAGAAGTCTACATTCCAAAAGAAATTGACATTTTAATAAATATTGAGCCCTTTGTCTATCAGTAGAACAGTTGGCGAGACTATTATAGGAAAAAGATTGCCATTTAGAAAGCAGAAGGCTTGTCCAAACGGGGAGAACGGGAAAGCCTGTATCACGGCAGATCAAATACGGAGAGGAAACCTACAACATTAAAAAAAAAAGGGGGTGGGGAAAAGCACCTGGTAAAGGATGCTCAGGCTGATAGTAAGTTTTGTAAACCCACTGAAAGATGACAGACTGCTAGGGAATTAGTAGGCCTGCTAGATGGCAAATGATGTCTTAGGGACATAGGCCATAGGAGAGAAACTTGGTGAATTCACCCTTCCCCACCATAGATGTTGGGGTATTTTCATTTATGAATGGTTGCACTCAAAGGGTTGCGGTCAGTGCCTCGGTGACCAAGTGGAAACCAATGATGAGTGGTGTTCCTCGGGGGTCAGTACCGGGACCAGTGCTGTTTAACATCTTTGTCGGCAACATGGACAGTGGGATTGAGTGCAGCCTCAGCAAGTTTGCTGATGACAACGAGCTGTGTGGTGCAGTCAACACGATGGAGGGAAGGGATGCCATCCAGAGGGACCTGGACAGGCTTGAGAGGTGAGGCTGTGCGAACATCGTGAAGTTCCAGCAGGCCAAATGCAAGGTACTGCACATGGGTCACGAGAATCTCAAGCACAAATATAGGCTGGGTGGAGAATGGCTTGAGAGCGGCCCTGAGAAGAAGGACTTGTGAGTGTTGGTAGGCGAGAAGCTTGACATGAGCAGGCAATCTGTGCTTGCAGCCCAGAAGGCCAAATGTATCCTGGGCTGCATCAAAAGAAGAGTGGCCAGCTGGTTGAGAGAGGTAATTCTACCCCTCTCTCTACTCTGCTCTGATGAGTTCCCACCTGGAGTACTGTGTCCAGCTTTGGAGTCCTCAGCACAAGAAGGACATGGACCTGTTGGAATGGGTCTGGAGGAGGTCCACAAAGATGATCAGAGGGCTGGAGCACCTCTCCTATGGGGACAGGCTGAGAGAGTTGGGGTTGTTCAGCCTGGAGAAGAGAAGGCTCCAGGGAAACCTTATAGCAGCCTTCCAGTACTTAAAGGGGGCCTACAGGAAAGATGGGGATGGGCTCTTTATTAGGGAATGTAGTGATAAAATGAGGGGCAATGGTTTTAAACTGAAAGAGTAGAGATTCAGATTAGGTATTAGGAAGAAATTCTTTACTGTGAGGGTGCTGAAACTCTGGACAGGTTGCCCAGAGAACTGGTGGATGCCCCATCCCTGGAAGTGTTCAAGGCCAGGCTGGATGGGGCTTTGAGCAACCTGGTCTAATGGGAGGTGTCCCTGCCTGTGGCAGGGGGGTTGGAACTAGATGATCTCTAAGATTCCTTCCAACTCTAACCATTCTATGATTCATGCCTGATGCAGCAAACAGGTCAGAGGAGCCAGCTCCACTCAACGGATGTGTGCAGGAAGTATTAAACCGACCAGCTAAGTGAGAGGCCGATAAGTGATCAGAACCAGATGGCATTCATTTGAGTATCTAGAAGGATCTCAAGTGTGAGACTACCAGCCAAGGCACATAACCCAGCATTACAATCAGGTGCTGTGCCAGGCGCATCACCACTGCAGCTTTCGTCTACAAAAAGGTCTTGAGAGGTCAGCTCGAGGGCAATGAGTCAGTCATCTTGGTGCTGGGAACTATCAACTGCTGAGACCGATTTCCACCTCTGGTACATTGTGGGGGGTCTGTAATGAAGAAGGAAGGTGCTACACTTGTTGAAGCACTGGGCTGCTGAGAAAGAGTCAGTACACCTTCTGAAAAGGGAGATTCTGCCCCACTCACACCCTGAAGGACTGTGAGGATGCTGGATGCAAGGGGTCCAGTGGTCATGGTATATGTACGCATTTATACAGTTTCACTTGTCAAAGTCTTTAACAAAGCCCTGTACCAAGGGTTTCTTAAGGAACAAAGTTTCCAGAGAGCTGGAAGGCATATTCTTTTGTTGTTTGAAAGCAGGCTGAAGGGTAAGAAACAAAGTGTGGGGCTTAATGAATCAGCAATGGGGTCCTCTAGTGTTTGGTACTCAGACCAGATTATTCAATATCTTTATCAATAACCCAGCGAAGATGGTTATCCAAGTTGTCAGATGCCATGCTGAAAAGGCAGCAGGTGAGCGCTAGTGTATTTTAATGCAAGGTGATGTATGATGGGAAAAGGTCAAGGTTTACAGCGCCAGGAAGGTGGTGGATAGTGCGGGAGCACACCGTTATTCATAAGGTCCCACAGTACCGGGACTTGGCGTCCTCAGCAGACTTGTTGGGAGTTTCCTTTCAAATAGATAAGAGAGGGTGCCCCTCTAAGCAGCAAGGAGTGGGCAGCACTGGGAACTTGTTGCCACTGCAGGCAGTGAGGGCAGGCAGCATTGGCAGGGTCAAAACAGGATGGGACAAATGCAAGGACAATAAACAAGAAACAGAAGACCTGGCAGGGATGTACTCCCCAGTGCCCACAGATAGCAGTCAGGAAGCTGGGGAAATGCAAGGGAAAACCCCTCTGGAAGGTGATCAGGCAGGTGATCAGGCTCTCATGTTGTCTCTAACCAGCCTCTCCTAGTGCCAGTATCAGAGATTGAATGCTGGGCTAGATGGACAGCCAGCACATTTCTTACAGTCACAATTTGCTCCTAATTCCAGGCAGTGTAACAACACAGTTGACTTCACTGCGTTACCCCAAATTCTTGCTGGTGAAGTGAGATCGATTCCTGTAGTGACATTAATACAGAGCTTCCACGCTGCATGGCAGAAAGCTGTTACTGGGAAAGCGGGAGCAGTCAGCAGCCCTGGGCTGCCCCCAGTTCTAGTGGAGGGCTAAACCAAGAGCAGGCAATCAAGTCACCCAGCATCTCAGCAGACAGTGGGACTGATTTCTATGCCATGCCTGGATGGAAGGACATGCTCCTTTTGGAGAGGTGTGGTGGAGGGGGGCTGCTGCTAAAGGGGTGAATATGAAACCTCTACTGTCTCTAAGGGCATAAACATGAAGCTCTCAGTTTCCAAACAGCTGATCTCAGATTTGCTGCTCTGAAACACTCTGTTCACTATAACGTAAGGACTTATCAAGGAACTGTTTTTAAGAACGTCTGCACATACAAATGTAAATAGGGAAATCAGACTGTTCATTCAAAATATAGTTCTCTGCTACGTTAATCGATAAGTGTATAGATCCTCTTACAGGCCAGGAAAAAGAGATGCTCTCTGCATTTATCACAATAACCCTTTGTCTGAAGAGGACCCCAAACACCACAGTCTCATGTTCATTGCACAAATAGGAAGGCAGTTATGATATCGCTGCTATGTATGAGATTACTTGCATTTGCCACTGCACTTCTGAGAAAAACAGAAGTTCTCATGCTTTTTTAAAGTTCCCATTGGCTTTTCTTCTAGCACTCACTTTGCGTTTCAGGAGCAGTGTTACCGACAGTAAATGTAACAGAATGTAATATTTAGAATTAACACTGAATTCATCAAAGCATGGCATTTTATTAACCTTTCTACATGCACAATAATTAAAAAAAAAAAAGTCTGACATTTAAAAACTTTTATTTTAAAAGTTTGCCATAAACCAAACATATATTTTTTATCTAGTTAAAAAACTAGACTCACTTAATCAGATCCACAACTTCATTGTTATCTTCCATCTGGAAAACATTCTTAGTTACATAAATCCAACTTTTTTACTGCCAAAAATATTTCTCAAAACTGGCTTTGTCACAGAGAAGTTTAGTCAACGATCATAGCTTCTGGCAAATAAAAAGCTTACTGCAAGTAGTAAGAAATATAAGTAGCTTGTATTTTATTTCTTGCAACTATTTTTATCTAAATCAGAAAAAGCAGACAAATCTTGTCCTACCTCAGCTCGTGCGCCTTCTGGTGTGTTCAGTATTTCCTTCTTCTGCTTGCTGTTGCTTACAACTTTCAGTTTTGTTAGTAGAAATGAAAAACAGAAAAACTTGATGGAAAACCCAAGTGCTATTTATGCAGAAGCCACAGAAAAGCAATGAGTTGTAGGAAAGGGACATAAGTCCTGATTAAAAGACCATACATCTTCTTAAAAGAGAAATGTTCTCAGCTCAAGGAGTGGTGCTAGCAATCACATGGCAATCTTTCATAATTTTCACCCAATGAAAGAGACTCTGCAGCTACGTGGTATGCTGGGAAGCTTTCTGGATTTCTGTATTTGGGTCCACACTCACTCCACACATATGTGCTTTCAATAATCGGAGTTGCCCAAAATATTAAAGGAGATCTCCATATAAATCCTCCACATGGATTGTTAGAGATGTAGTTCTTGGAATTGTGGAGAGGACATGCTGGGTTATTTCCCAGGCTTTTGATGCAGAAAGCAGAGGAAGAATGAAACTGTAAGCAAACTTCTGAGAACTGATGTGTAATCTCATTCAGCTCACAGTTCAAGGCTGAGCTCACAGAGCTGAAGGACTAATTTTCCTTGAATTTCAACAAGGATGGAACACAGAGCTCTGCTAGGCCATGAGCAAGTGGCTGCAGTGACTTCTTTACTGCCCCTTAACATTTTAACCACTTCTCGGTGGAGCAGCGCTGACTGCGCAGATAAGTATCTACACATACTATAGGTACAAGAGTTTGGCTATTCCTCTTCTGTGCTGTCAGCACACGCAGGCAGACCAGATGCTTTCAAGTGCTCTCTGGCTGCTGTGTTGTATTTCATATCAGCAGCTGGTTAGAAGACCACACACAGCTGCTTGTCAGAGCTCAGAGGATGGGGAGTCTCCCAAAAAACCTTCTCACCACCCACATATATAGTTGTCTCTGCCCCAAAGTGCTTTGGATAATCGGATTTGTATTCTCTCCTCCTTTGGCCACCTGTGCCTGATCCTCACTTAGGGCAAGGGCTCTTCACTCTGATTGTATTCATGGACTTGAAACGGTCCTCTGGGTGTGCTCCCCATGCAGGGTCATGGTGGCAGTGTGCAGTGGCTGTGAAGGCTGGTGTTACCAGAGCTTACAAACCCCTATGACCAGGGAGGAGGTATGTACAGTGGCAAGCAGCTCCGTGGGCATTTTTTTAGCATGGGGCTGAAAAAGGACAGGGAAAACCAGCTTAGCTAGTAATTCCTCTAACACTTTCAGTCTCCAGGGTGAGCACAAAATCCATGAGTGATGTTTTTGAACATTTGTCAGCATTCACGTTGACAGTGCAAAGCAAGCTTAAAAAGCTTCCTGGTAGAGATCCAAGCCAAGTGAATTTTTAAGGAGCAGCATGATGAGTAATTAGGACCCTTCTGACACCACTCCACTGGTACCTAACTCAGACATTGCCAAATCTTGTGGCACCTAAGGCTGTGGATAGATGTCCTTTTCCAGCTGTGGTTGCTCTGGCTGCTTAGGTTACTGTCCCAGCAGTTTCCCTATCTGCCAAGGTCTGCCTGCAGAGCAGCTCGTGTATGTGTCCCAGTTCTGTCACTGAGGCATTGTAGACACTTGAAAGAGGAGGTCTTTGCTCACCCAGCCTATGCAGACTGAAGCAGTGTAGAAATGACCCCACTGGCAGATTGGTGGGTGGATGAGCCCTTTGGGAGGAAGCTGTGACGTGCAGCAAGGAGCAACACAGGGTTCAATGGCTTCAGCCAGTGCAACCACAGCCAGAGGATAGCTATGGCCTCGTCATTCGCTCAGGAGATGCCCCAGTAACTGGGACCACATCTTATCTGCAACTGGCAGAGACTAATTTAGGCATTGCAGTAACAGCCTGATGACATCTCCATCACATGGCACGCGGAGATAATCACTCTGGGACTGATAGGCAGGCTGTTCTGAGATACACAAGGTCAGAGACAAAAACTTGTGGAAAAGTTAGACATCGATCACATTTTATTTTCCTGAATATGTTTTGAGAACATCTCTCTCACTATATGATAGAGTTATCTTCATTGCCTGGGTAATTTCCCATATCCTCCTTCTTAAACACCCCACTTTCTGGAGATTACTGTTTCCTCCATTTTATAAAGAAATTCTGTATTTTACTTTTAGCCTGGTTTTGAGTAAGTGGGGTTGGCTGCCAGCTCACCCTGCACCTGACGAGCTAGATCCGGAGTGACTGCTTGGGATTTTTTAGAAACAGTCGCTGGATGACTCAGCTTCCAAGGGGAGTTTATTACATTTCTTACTAATAAAAACTTCAGTAATTCTGAAGAAGACATCTCAGAATATCAAGAAGGATCAAAGGCTTTCATCACAAGATGCTGTGCGCATATCACACATTCAACAGTTAACAGCCTACATGGTTTCTGAATTTTTAGTCCCATAAAATGCATAGCAGTCCAGGACGCGGCAGAGTGCAAACACCACTATGGGCTGCAGCTACTCTCCGTCCTGCCTCTGTTTCTGTTCCCCTTTGTATTTCTGGCTCCATGATAGCCCAGTTTCAAGACTGAAAAGTAGGAGGGGTGACTCATCCTTTTTCTTCCCCTTCCTCACAAACCCACCTCCCCTCCAGCCCTCCACAGGGGCATTGCCTGCAGAGGAGGTCTCCAGCCCATGCTGGAAACCAAGGCCACTGCTGCAGGCTCTGAATCTTCATTGCGTCAAGAAGCTGAACTTCAGACCTGAAATAAGCACTCCAGACCAGGCAGAAGCAAAAATTTAGACTCTCCTTCCCCGGTTCAGCATTTTCCGATAGGCTGTTCTCATGGGCTGAGCGCTACCTGGTGGGAGCACCGGTTGAGGATCCTGTCTCCCACACTGCCTGTATAGGGGGCACCTTGGACTTCCCAAACACACATCATGCTATCACCTGCTCCACAAGGCCAGGCCTCTGGCCACAGATAGCTCTACGATGCCACTCTAAAGTCAGGTGGGCTTTCTGCCTGAGGACAGTCCATTTTCTGGTGCATCCCTCTGTCGTTGCACTCTCACCAGGCAGTTTGTCATCCACTTGGCGCCATAGCAGAGGGGGCTGAGAGCTGCCTGAAACCCACCCAGGTCTTCATGCAGGAGCGCAACCCAACAGACTGGTGCAAGCTCATCAGATCCTGGGGCACGGACACATTTTCACACCAGCTGGGGTAGCTTGGCAGCCCCACGGCCATGGGGACTGTGCATGGAGACATGGCAATCCCCAGCACCAGGGCAGCTGGGGTGAGACATCGAGTGTCCCAGGCAATCCACATGAAGGAGTCTGCGTATTTTTCCAGTCACTCAGTCAATGTTTTGCTGTTTGCAGGCATGAACTTCCGGTGGCAGAGTTTCACTTTTTTCAAGCCAAGAGATTTTTGGTAAAAATGGATCTGTCAAACAAACAGAAGGGATTACCTCCACTGAAGATTTTAGCACTGCATGTCTTCAACACGGCAGCTTAGCCTACTAACACATATCTATTTCCAGAGACTGAAATTATAAAGCCTACACTCATTTTCTGTGCAATCCAGAAAAAAACAGCATCCCATGCTAGTAGCTCATCTGCTGTCAGCCATAAGGCTGGATAGAGGGGAAGATGAAAGTGACAGCTGCATGAAGAAGGGGGAAGAAGCAGGGGCAATTTTAAGAGGAATTATTCAGAAAGAAAAAGCACATAAGGTTTTCAAGCTGTTTCTTTTGCAACATTAGTAATAACATCAATAAACTGTGGTCCTTTCTTAATTTTTTGCTGGTCCTCATTAATATACTGTTGCGGGCAGAGGAACATTAATATCTAGCTGGAATGGGAAAAGACATCTAATGTTGTCTGTATAAACTGTTCTTTTTTAAGTACTAAAACTGGAAATGGTTTTTCCCAGCCTGTCCAAAGGTAGCTGTGAGCCTTGGGAAGAATTGATTGTCTCCAAAAGCCGTGGAGCCGATAGCAGCTGGGAGCATTAATGCTCTTCCCGGAGAATAATCGATACACTCCTCAACTCTGAAAAGACTGAACTGGAGCAGGACAAAACACCCAACACTTTCTAAGGTCTTCATCTAAAACCCACTGAAGTCATTGGAAAAACTAGTGCCTTTTTGTATTAAAACTTAAATAAGACAGCCCCAGAAACTCTGACTGGAAAAAACTCCTCCCTTTATTTTTAAAAATGCTAAAAGCATTTCAGATCTAGCAGGTGCAAGGTTGTCAGCATGCCAGGTATATTCTGTCTTCTCTACTTCTGCAGCCATTTCTCTAGCTACTAACCACGATGACGCTGAAGTGACTTTCTGCTTGCGTTGCACATTTTGAATAATTGCACAGTCTGCAATTGCAGCCTCTACTCTTTATGGTTTGTGTGTTAGACATTACAGGATTGCAAACTGATGTGATGATGACAGTGAAGAATTTGAAGGATTTGGCAACGAGTATAGTTGTCTCTATCTTAAGATTTGGTCTCCTAAAGACTTGTCATTTGTGTAAGTTGGCAGGTGAATGCAATTCTGCAGTTCCCCACGCACTCAGCTCTGTGTTTTGGCCTGTGTTTACCCCATATTAAATGCTCTGTGAACCCTGTGTTCTGCTGAACTCTCCCTTCATACAAATATAGACACTCGAAGCAAAACAAGTTTCCTTTCAAAGCAAAACAAGCTTGCTTTCTTCTCTTTTTGATGACTCTTTTACAGTAACCCTGCCCCAACACCTGGATAAGGCCCAACAACAACATTCTAAAATCAGACTGACCAGATGTAGGTGCTCTGCATCTTGGCTAAATAACAGCTAAACACCACTGCAAGTTATAGCCTGGAAGTCCTTCAACATAAACTCCAACTACCACCAAATCCACTTTCATATCAAGGTAGTCATCGTTTATTCCTTCCAAAAACATTGTCACAGACAATGTTGTGCTTCACTGCAGCTCCATTGCCTAACCCCAGCACCTTCAGGCAATTCTCCTTTTTCATTATAGTCCCTTTGCGTTGCATTTCCCATACATTTCCAGCGCTATTTCGTGCTCTCTCTGTATGGGGAGGGTTGCATATGTCCATATACAACAGGTGTAAGTGCAGCTGCACGTATGCATTTATATGCATGCACTCAAAGAAGTGTACTGAGGTGCAAGCACTTGCAGAGAATCCATTTGTGTGCGTATCTATTTGTAATATAAATGCACATGTACGTACACATGTTCAATAAAAATGTTGAACTTGAGTGTCAAGGCTAAATTGTGTTGTCCAGAACTTAGGGAACCATGGGAATAAGTGTGGGGCACAAGTCCCCCACTCTTTTCATCCAAGGCTGATGGCTTTCATTTGCCGGAGGTCCCTCTCCCCAGAACACGTGGGAGGTTCTTCCTCCAGGCACTGGCTGCAGCTGACACAAAAAATAAGTTTACATTTTTGTCCTTGGTCTGGATTTTAATGATGTTTCTTCAGATATAACTCAGGTGGGGTTAGATCTCAGTGGCCGTGTTTTCTATTGTACTGGCTTTGGGAAACAATTTAGGGTATTGTGTGCTGTTTTATACTTTTTAAACTGTGTTCTAAAATGCCTTATAAAGGTAGTCTATATATGGTATTTTGAAGAAGATAATAACATGACCTTATGTCCCAGTTTTTTACTCAGAATTTTAGGAAAATATCTAGGTGTCTGTAACAAGTTATAAATACATTCTGAAAAATGTCCATTTATATATGACACTTCCAGCCTTGAAAATTGCTTGGATTACATATTCCTTTTGCAATTAGTTTGCAACCACTGTCCCTCCAGATAAAAAAGTGAATTAATTTAAGCTCATCTTTGTCACAGACTACATGCTTTTGTGACTTGACTTAGTGAAATCCTCTTTACCGGCATATAGAGCAAACGAGACTGTCTGAGCAGGGCTGGACACGGTGGTGATAAGGTGGGGAGAGAAAGGCGGAAGTTCTGCAGCAGCAGGTTCCTCCACTGTTACTGGATGGGGATCATTTGCTGCTAAGGGGAGACCGTCACCCACACATCCCACCCTGCTATGAACTAGAAAGCTGTTGGGCTGGGCTGGTAAATGCAATCATTATCATTTACCTGAGATGGTTTATTCTGAACTCTGTGTTTCTTTGCAGAAGACAAGAGAAGCCCAGGGTGTGCTGTCACCCCACACATGCCTGAGTATGCAGTCCAGGGGAACCCAAGCACCCGTCTTCGTGGTTGATTGACACCAGATGACCTTGTTCACCAGCACAACAAGTGCTTGGAAGCAGTCTGGAAGGGTCTGAGCAGCCTGACATGAGCTGGCTACACTACCAGGTCACTGTCAGTCAAGCTTGCACGGGGTTTTAGAGCAAGACTGGGAGATAACTCACTCCGTCTTGATTAAACTGCCTCATATTTTGCTTTCAGAGTCCTCAGTGCAATGAGGACAGGCTGGGCAGAGGCTAACTGGTCTTTTGCTGCAGGAAGAAAATAAATACACGATTTAATTCAGTTTTGTTTGGCAGACATGTTTCTTCCCCTTTGTTGTTGTTGCTACAAGACCAAAGCTGTAATTCTCTTGAAATCTGGCGCATGACACAATGGTTTTAGTTTTATGTAACGCTCCCAATACCCAGCGACTGAGCGCTTTAGAAGAGAATAAACAAAATGAAGGAAGCTGTTTGTTCAGCATGTTCCAACACCCGTCCATCTGCCTCCCTTTGTACTCACAGTCCCTCAGCCACAACTTTTCTTATCTGCTACTGTCAAAAATATGACTCATTTTTCACATAATAGACTGAGGGAAAAGTAGAGAAGTTTTTATACATAATAAAGATTTCTCTTGCCCAGGATCTCCTGCATCAGCTCGTATTTTACTTCTCATTAAAAAGAATGACAGCATGAAAACGTACTTTTCCTAGCCCTAGTTAGCTGCAGTAGGACTCACAGTCTGCGCCACAATTAGCTCTGCTTGACTCTTCACAGAACCAGGCAAATGAAGCTTTGGTAGAGCTAATTTTAGGACAAGGAATTTGTCAAATTCCCAGGCCACGAGAGGACTAAGTGTTAGTACAGTTTATACAATTAGTGAATTTGGTGAATGGAAGGAAGCCTCCTCCCCTCTACCCAGGCATCTTGTAAGCTCAGCTAACACGCTTTCATGGCTGCAAGGAAGAAGCCATTCCAAAGTGGGGACACTGGCCAAAATGTCTGCCCGCCTGGATCTGTCAGGTTTTGAATCTGTGTTATAAAGACCATAAAAACCATATCCCTAAGTAGATGAAGTGGTTCCCATGGGAAGTGTCTGTGTAGTCTGCTCTATTGGTGACATCTTCAGTAACCATCTCCTTCCCACAGCCTCATGCTGCACTTTGCTAGCATCAAGGCTGATACTGGTCTCCCAGGTTAAGATGATGTTTTCCTAGCACATTTCTCCCTGCTCTTGCTTTCCACATGCTGGACTGGTTTTACAATGCCTCGCCTGGCTGATAGACAGAAGACAAAACACACAGCAGGCTGCCAAGATATTTCCAATTCAGATGAAATCTCACAGCTTTTTTCATACAAATCATAGAATCATAGGATGGTTGAGGTTGGGAGGGATCTTAAAGATCATATAGTTCCAACCCCCCTGGCATGGATGGAGACACACCGTCCACTAAACCAGGTTGCTCAAGCCCCATCCAGCCTGGCCTTGAACACTACCAGGGATGGGGCATCCACAGCTTCTCTGGGCAACCTGTTCCAGTGCCTCACCACCCTCACAGAAAAGAATTTCTTCCTAATATTGAATCTAAATCTCCCCTCTTTCAGTTTAAAACCGTTACCCCTCGTCCTATCACTACATTCCCTGATAAAGAGTCTCTCTCCACCTTTCCTGTAGGCCCCCTTTAGGTACTGGAAGGTTGCTATAAGGTCTCCCTGGAGTCTTCTCTTCTCCAGGCTTAACAACCCCCAACTCTCTCAGCCTGTCTTTATGGGAGAGGTGCTCCAGCCCTCGGATCATCTTTGTGCCCCTTCTCTGGACCTGTTCCAACAGGTCCATGTCCTTCTTGTGCTGAGGAGTCCAAAGTTGTGCACAGTACTCCAGGTGGGGTGTCACCAGAGCAGAGTAGAGGGGGAGAATCACCTCCCTCAACCTAACCTGCTGGTCATGTTTCTTTTGATGCAGCCCAGGTTGGGTTTCCCACAATGAGACCCTCGTATGCATCAGACAAGCATTGCTGCTGCAGGAATCTCTCATGTGTTAGACCCATTTCCCTCCAAGGAGAACGTCACTTGGCAAGCAGATGGCGGGAGAGATCCAGCAAACCCTAAGGTCCCCTCCCAAGTCTGCTGGAACCCCCGACCTGCACACATGGTGTGTGTGGCATCATGCTGGGCTGAGGAAGGCTCTTACCAGTGTACATGATCTCTAGTCATCTGTAGGATGCCTCTCATCAGCAAACTGATCTTTCGCATTTCTCAGTGCTGAGAAATGTATTTTTTCTTATTGCTACAATCACTAGTACCCATCCACAGACAGAAGTGGGACTGCAGCCCATCACATCTGACAGAGATGCTCACAAACTTTGCCAGGTTATTTAATGATGCTTAGGTCATTACAGAAAGGCACCGGCTTACGTAAAGAGGAAACAAATAATATTAATATGCTTTAAAATCAAGGCAGCTGTTTAGCTTTTAGATCTTAACATGACTTGATAGAACTACAAGACGCAGTCTCTAAAAAGCATCACTCCAAAGAAAGCTCCAAGGAACGCCACCTTTAATATGCGTTTTGCACTTCATTTGCTCTATTCTACACTTTAATTTCCTAGGCATCTCTTAAGTGCATTCAGTAGGATAGTAAGTATAATTCCTAATAGCTAGCTAAATTACTTTTGGCAAATTTGTATCAGCACTCATATTGTATTAGCACCATTACGTTATAATTTAAACCTTTCATTTCACCACTAATCAAAGGCAATTCTAGCAAATAACTCAAATGTTCTAATTTAACAATCATATCGTATCTAACTTTCTTTTTTAATAATCAAGCATGGTCACTATAATTTCTGTAGGCAATAGATAATAGAGTAGTTTCTACATATCAGTATAGCAGCATCATTCCCTTATGTCAAGCAAACTTCTTAGGTCTAAGTATCCTCTGCTTGCATCTCTGCAAAGCTTAAATACTTCTGTTGGGTCAGCAGCATTATGTACAATATCCTCCAGATACATCCCTAGAAAATTCTGCTTCCCTTTGATAGGCAATCCTGAAAATATCTGCTAGTGTAAGCAAATTGGCTGTGGGAACAGCATACTCCCACTTTAGGGATGTTTTCTGGTTTTCATTTTTTCAGCTCTTTAGTGCACAGATCCATCACCTGTACTGCTAAAATATATTAGAACTGGAATTGCAAGACTAAAGGGCTAAAATTAGGCAAAAGCTGAAAGCACAGTTTTACCACATCAAGAGTTTACAAATGAGTGACAGAGGCTCGTTTCTGTTTGATATGGCAAATTGCAGTGAAGCTAACACAATATTTTAAAATTAAACCTTCCTTTGCTTCAGCATAAGAAATCTTAGATAGAGTAGAATTCACATCTATAAAGATACCATCCAAATTATGTTTGACTGTTTCTTGAGATACAATACACAACGTTTGCAGGCCATAGCCATAGAAACAAAAATATTTTGCTTCCCTTTATGCAACTATTCAATGGAAGAAAAAAAAATGTAACTAGTGATAAAAAGCTGGCCAGGACATATCAGCACACTGTTGGGTGACTGTTAGGTCATGCTTGTGTTCACCAGTGACATGAGACACCATAGCTAGAAAGTAGTGACTGCCTTGGTTATGCACAGTGGTAGCCTTATTTAAATTATACAGAATAATAAGCTCTGCAATAAGAATTAGACTTGCATCTCAGTCACTCGTGTGTGCCTGGGAAAAAGCTCTTTCTGGTCTCAGAGATGAAAATATAAGAGCTGATACATCCAACATACTGCTGTCAGTTCGCTGTTTGGGGTTTTTTTTTTAAAAAAAAAGCTTTATCCTGAAGCCTGCATTTCAGAAGATCAAACCTACAAATGTACACACACGTTCTTCACATCATTGCAAGAAAAGATCGGATGCCAAGAAAGGCCACACAAAATCAGTTAAAATGCTCACTTTGCCTGGCACCCTGCCTGTGCCAGGAACCAATCAAAGAGCCTGTGGAGCAGTTAAATAAAAACTCAAGTATGTAGTGATGCTTCCCCACTCTTTCAGCTGTCAACAATTCTTACTTAAGGATTTGCTGCAGAAGAACTGCCTGGAGATTTAATAATCCTTGATGGATTTTTCTTCAACGAATTTGCCCATGTCAACCTTTGGCAATCCAACATCTTGCACAGAAAAGTTCCTTTGCAGAAGTACATATCATAGAAAATATTTGCTGCACAATTAGATCATGTACATTAGACATATGTACATTATAACTACCTACATGAAAATCATGTTCTTTCATCTTTTTTGAACCTGCTGCCTGCTAGGTTTCTTTGATATTCTTTACTTCTTGTACCGAAAAAGGGCAGAAAAAAGTTGTTTCTTCCTGCATATGATGAGAATGTTGCCTGATTCAGAATGAGGATATACCTAGATTCATAGAATAGAATCACAGAATTGCCTGGGTTGGAAGGGACCTTTAAGATCATTGAGTCCAACCATTAACCTGACATTGCCAAAACCACCACTAAACCATGTGCCTAAGCACTACATCTACCTGTCTTTTGAATATCTCCAGGGATGGGGATTCCACCACTTCCCTGGGCAGCCTGTGCCAATGCTTCACAACCCTTCTGGGGAAGAATTTTTTCCTAATGTCCAATCTAAACTTCCCCTGGTGCAACTAGAGGGCATTTCCTCTTGTCCTATCGCCCATTACCTGGGAGAAGAGACACCTCCTTTCAGGCAGTTGTAGAGAGCAATAAGGTCTCCCTTCAGCTTCCTTGTCTCCAGGCTAAACAACCCCAGCTCAGCTGCTCCTCATGAGACTTGTGCTCTAGACTCCTCACCATCTTCACTGTCTATTCTGGACACGCTCCAACACCTCAATGTCTGTCTTGTAGTGAGGGGCCCAAAACTGGACACAGTACTCAAGCTGGGGCCTCACCAGTGCTGAATACAGCAGGACAATCACTGCCCTAGTCCTGCTGGTTACACTGTTCCTGATACAGGCCAGGATGGCGTTGGCCACCTTGGCCACATGGGCACACTGCTGGCTCATATTCAGCTGGCAGTCAACCAATACCCCCCGCAGCATCCTATCTCCAACAGGGGCTGAGAAAGAAGTGTAGGAACAAGGCAGACTTACACAGTACTTCCCCTTAGTATTCTCCCACATTACATCTACTTTTAGAGACAATTTATATGATTTGTTTATATTAGGGAAAATTTCTTTTCTTTATGCTGAATCTGGCTTCCACTGACTTAATTTGATGGCCCTTCAATGCTCTACAGAAAAAAGTGATGCATTTGGAAGTCAACATACAGCTTTCTGGCATTAACACAGGTGAAAGGTTTCCTTTTATTTCCAAACTCCACATGAATACAGTTGATCTCTATTCACCCTTTGCAGGCCACATGTGGTTTTGTAGACCTTTGCCATATCTCTGTGTCACCTCTGTGCCAGGTTGAAGAGTCCCAGCCTCCACACTCATTCCATGTATGGAAGCTAGGTTGCACATCTTGGTCATTTTTAACCCTAAACTTTATCCAATTTAATATTCAATGAGCAGGGGAGCTCAATGCTGCATAGAACGCTAAAGTCACCGGTGAATTACAGATTTACACAATGTTATAGTAACATGGGTTTTTTTGTCTGCTCCTGAACATTAAGCTGAACTCTACATAGAATGAGTTCTCTTTTTTGAGACAGCAGTCAACTCAGAGTCCCTGCATCTTATTTTAGAAGGTAAAATTGCTGGACAAGGAGGCTTCTGATGTGTATCATTTTGCATCTGTCTCCACGAAATTTCATGTGTCTTTTAATTGCACATGGTTCTTCAAAGTTAACCCTTGCCTTTGCTATTCTGCAGAGTAGCAAAGTATTCTGCATATCATCTTCATATTGTATCTCCTCACTTTTTATCCTCTTGTCTAGATTATTCAATTATGTGGAACAATAAAGTTCCAGCAAAGATCTCTGAAACACACCGGTAGCATCCTCTTTTCACTTTACAAATTGGTCATTTGCTTCTACTCTCTCTCTCCTGTTTATTCACACAGGGACCTTCCCTTCTATCCAATAGCTCCTCAATTGCTTGAAAGGCCTCTTGACATTTAGATTCTTTAATATCTTTTGAATGTTGCTAGGTATGCTGAATCCAGATCTCCTTCATTTTCATGATTTTTCATTCAGAGGACTCCAATATATTTGTGTGACACAATTTCCCATTGTAAAATTTCTTCCTCACTATAAAAATGTTCTTTCTCACTACAAAAAAGTTATTCCTCACTATATCTGGTTTCTGCACTAGAACCACTAATTCTCAATGGTTCTTTAGTAGCATTAATAGTAATTTGCCTAGTACATGTGCAAGGTTTCTCAATTAGTGTTTCCATTTTTCACATTAACTGTCTTCCATTCCTTTGGTACTAAGACAGCTGTAAGTGTAAAGTTAGACATGACAGTGAGAACTTCAGAAATTTCTACCTGGAACTCCTTTGGTGAGCTTTGGATAAAGACCAGCAAGTAATGGGGACTCATTAATGTTAATTCTGTCGTTTGTTCCAAGGCATTTTTAGTTAAAATGGAGACATGTCCACTGACAAATCCTCCGCAAGAAGGGCTACACAAGCTCTTCCTCACAGAACAGATCCAAAAAGTACAAATACATTTGGTTTCTTCTGTCTGTGGCTTTTTCTTCCCTGAATCCTTCACACTTCGATCGTTGAGCTACTCTAACAATCCTCTTAATAGCATCCTGGTCTGTATGTGGTATGAGGATTTACTAATAGTTTTTAGTAAATAATTTCCTGCATTATTTGGAGTTTGGGGGGGTTCAGGAGGGGTTTTTTTGGCCTGCCGTGCTACATTTTTGTGCTTAATTACAGCTTACTGATCTTTCCATTCACCCTATTTGGGCATGAATTTAGCTGTTCGAAGGAAGCCTTCTTGTTTATAATAGCATTCCTTTTAATTATGTTTATCTATTCTGCCTTCCTTCTGTGCTTTCTCAAATCTTTTTTGATTAGCAGAAACCACTTGCTTTGTTTCTCTACTATGGTATCCTTAACTGGTCCTGAAATTGTGTGCAGAGATTCAAAGCCCCTGTAAAGACCTTCTTAATAAACCTCCTCACTTTTGTATAGTTCCCCTTTGTAAAATTTAACAGCTGTAAGGGGGTTTTACTTGTTTTTTGGGGCTTCTTTCAATCCTGAAAGTGTTGCAAAGTTGTTCCAAGTACATCATGGTCATGACTACAAAATGGCTCTTCCACAATAACAGTCACTATATGCTAATATTGTTCCCTCATGAAGTCCTGGGCAACCTACCCCAGCTGACCCTGGGTCGGACAAGACAATAACCAGAGATGCCACAAATGTTCCCTGACAACAATAATACACTAGAAAATAATGTAATACAAGTATAATCACACTCATAATATCATCATATAATATTACATGCTAATGCTATATTTTTCCTTCATAAACCTGGATTTCAATCTGCAAAGAATCCATGTTTCTTTGTGAACACTTGGTTAACCTGATTAAAGTTTTCTGTAACAAGGAGCAGATCTCCATCAGCACAGGTCTCCTCATCTTTCAGAAACACTTTGTGTCCTGTACCATCATGAGTCCAAACAGTTTTCTGATATACCTATTATACTGATATCCTCATTGAAATTTTCCACTGCAGTCTCTCTGTCCCATTGTCCAGACTTCAGTTGTTCTTTGACATTTCCTATTTGAATATTGCAATATTATGTCCTGTCCTTACCTCAGTAAGACAGAGTTTCCATGACTTTTCCTCTACTATGCTACATCTCGAACTACATGCACTTCTGTTTAAATATTGATCTGTTACCTTCTCAAGTTAAGTCCCAACAGCATGATTACCTTATGGCTGAAATCACAAAGTTCATCTGTCTGGTATGTGCTCCCTTTACTCTGGAAGTATCCTCTGTTCCCAAGGAATTTTTATGCCTCTCCATTATACCATTTTCTCATGAAATTATTGGAATTACATCTCTGCTGCTTTCTGGTCTTCCACAAGGTGCCAGGAGCATTTTGGACAGTAGAGCCAGAGAGATTCTGATACTCAGCTTCCTACCAAACACTGGTCACAGGTACCAACACTTCTCCAGTACTTCCTAGAAGCTGATTCAGATGAATTTTGAGGTTCACTTGGCAAGCATGTCACTGCTATGAACTCAGATATTTCTAGGGGTGATGATCAAAGGGACCACTGCTACAGCTTTTCCTCCCTACAGCAGGTATCTTTGCCTCCAGAGGGTTAATCTTATGCAAGCAGCCTAATTCTGAGATATACATCTTGGGGGAGGGAAGGGGGGAAAGGCACCTACTTCCTTCTGATTAGGAAGGGAAATTCAACACTATCAGAGAACTCCTGGAAGAAGATTCAACTTCTTGTGGTTTCCACCTTAAGGTAGAAGTATTTCAGTATTAAGTTACTCCCGAAGGATTTATTTAAGGAATTAATTCAGGACTTCCTTAACTTAAAGGGTATTAATTTTAACCTGATGCAGGAGAATCTGTTTTTACTGAAGTACTAGTAGGCCACACCTGGTCTGTGCTGGAAATTGCATGCCTTCCTAAGTGGGGTAAAAATTCCATGGAAAAAAAAGGAAGATAGCTACAAGGAAATTTTAAGAGAGAAGGTTTCTGGAAGGCTGCAAGGGATCCTCCTGAAGTGCAGGAAGAGGCAAAAGGAATCAGGGGAAAAGGGTGGATTTTTTTTTTTTTTTAATAGCACAAGATGATTAATTCAGACGTGTTTAGTGCTTGTTAAACTGTAACTGGAAGGGCTCAGAAGGCAGGTAGAGATTTCTTCCAGTGGCATCGCTAATCAGACAGGCTGAACAGCAAAGCACACAGATCAACACTAAGACCTGAGCTGACAGCGATGAACAATTCTCTTGTAGGAATTATGGTTTATTCATAGCAATGATGCCCACTTATGTTTGGAAAAGTATTAATAAAATGTGGACAGCAATAGAAAGAGGTGGACTGCTGTTCACAGAGCTATGAAAGAATATTGACATTTCAAATGCTTATTTCTTTTACAGGACCTAGGCTGGTAAAGCTGGGCTTGGCAAAACCTTAGATGCTATCATTCAAAATAGTCCTGGGAGAGGATGAGGCCTTTGGTGCCCAGATTAACTTATAAGGAGGAAGAGTCAGGTTCTTTGAAGGTTGTCTTGGGCTAGAGCATCTGATTGCTGCACAGGGAAAATTCAGGCCCCAGGAGGACAAGATCCAAGGCATGGAAATTGCTGATGGTGACTTCTTAAATCAAGAAACAAAGGAAATACTTGCTTTGTTGACAGATTTCATCCAGTTATGGGAAAGGTATCAAAGAAAGTCTGCAAGAGACAGACAGAAGCAAGAATATATCAGCTAAGCAGAGATTAGCAGGGAAGGAGAGCTGCTGTGCAGCGGAAGAAAGGAGGTCCCAACAAAGTGTGGTGCCCAGTGAGGAGAGAAGCAAAGACAGAGTCATTGGAGACGTAAGGAAATTGTCACCTCACGCTGACTCCAGGTCTACGCACTGGATGTTGGTGTTGGCTCCTTGCTGGCAGGGGGGGCACATGGGAATGGGACGGGACTGGGTCCACTGGGGGAATCCAGTGAGCAAAGAAATATCCTCAGCTTCCGAGACAGGTGAAGACTGGCAACAGGGTCATCGGCATACTGTGCCCCCTGAAAGCCATCCCTGGGGTCTTCCCAAATACAGAGATGAGGTGGTTCTGACATCAATTTAAAGTAAAAAAATAAATAAAATTTAAACCTTAGATGTTATTTACTGGAAAAATCCCCAGTGAGAAATCTGACAAATAGAGATGCCTGGGAAGAGCAAGAGTCTATGCTATTTTAAGAAGTACAGGCTATAATTGTAAGAGTGAAATAATACATGCCCAGAGATATTCTCAGAGACAAAAAATGTTCCCATACAGTCTACAGTGTTAAATGGTTAAAACAATCTGGTACTGTGAGTGCCAACCTGTGCTATCTCAATTTCCATGCATGATTTGGCAGTTACCAGGGTCATTGCAATAGGTTGTTTGGAAAAGACAGAGGGTCAGAAAGATTGAAGGTGTCAAAGTTTTGCAATATGGACCTGGACCATTCAGTTCAACGTGAGAGAATGGTTCAGCACACTTATTACTAGTATAGCTGTAGCCATGGGAATTGCAATAGATCCAGGAAATGAGCTGAAGAATAGGAATGACTAAAACCTATTATAGCAGACTCATCTTCTCTGGTAATTCAAAGGTTCAGGACAAGAGTTGAAGCATGATCTGGTTGGTAAACAGCAGATTTCTGAGTAAATGAGATCATGAGAAACCAGACAGATCTGAATTGAGGGAAAGGCTCCTTGGCTACAAAAACAATTTAGGGTTGCTCCTGAAGCAGGGAAAAGATATTGAAAAATATGCTAACAATTGCCTACCAAGCAAAGGCACAAACACTAATTGTAAAGAGTGAACCATTCCTATTTTTAGTACAAATATCTTGCCACAAAGAAATTCTACAAAACCACTGCCATTTTGGCAGGGAACGCATACTGATTCAGCAGTAACAGGGGTTGAAACATTTCTCATTAAAAGCAAAAGAGAGAAAAACTATGTGGAGAACTCCTGGAGAAGGGAAGCTTTCCCAAAGGAGTTGATTTTGTGGGAGACATTACTAAATTGTACCTCAAGTCAATGGTGATGAATGAATTAGACAGTGAGTCCCTATTCCCTTTTACCTTTAGTGCAACGAACGTGCGGAGTACAGTGTCAGGGCTATGACCTTGTTTGATTCCATTGCAGCAGAGAAAACAACAGCATCAGAATACCAATAGACAATATTTCAGTTGATACAAAGGGTGCCTGTTTACACTTCCTTTTTGGTGATGCACAAGCGCTTGTCTGTTGGCATAGTGTGATACTTGGAGTCCAGCTAAGGAATGATTTGCCATAGCCAAGGTGACTTACAGAGCTGGGGTAAGTAACATATCCCAGAAGTACAAGCAAAAAGCACACAAATGGAAGTGATGGCCAGTCTTATAACCCCCACAACAGTGGCTCTCCGGTCTGAAAGACCAGGTATTTTATTTACGTAACCTTCATCTTGATTCAAGAGCGAGGCTTGAACTGACACTTATGTGTCTCGTCTTTGTGACTGCACATCTGTCAGGTGATGGAGTGATGTTTCTCTAATCAAGGTATGTGCATCAAGCCAAGTTTACAAGGTACAAATAGTTTTCATAGTACATAAATTACTGTAAAGCTCCCAAAAGAAGCTGAAGGACCAGTCTGAGTTATTTTAGAGTGCTGGGCTACCTATGCAAAACCAAACCTTTATCTACTGAGATCCACCTGGATGTTTTTTGTTTGAAGGCTGGTTGTCCTTAGCAACTTACTAGCAAAAGCAACAAAAAGCCTTCAGGAAAAGGCTTAATGACTTTGATCCAAGTAATCATAAAGCTAAAACTCTGCAGCTGTCTAGTGTATGCATGGCCCAATAGGAAAGGCTCTCTTTTTAAGGCAAAATTACTTATACACTAACAGATGTTCTTTGGAGTGAATCAATATGCATTGATTTCTGTTACAGGTGAACATCATGGCCTTGCCAGTGACAAAATCATGAAAATGAATAAAAGGTAAGGTTATTAATTTTGAAATAAGTTTGGGCTATTGTCTCATTATGATTGTCTGCCAGATGAAGGTAATGTTTAAGGCACTTTATACAGCTTGCCTTTCCAGTGGAAAGACCTTCTACTAAGCGGTCATCTTCACAGAGATATAGAAAACAAGCCTAGAAGTTATCAAGAAATAGCTAAAACACATCTATTTGAGGAAGTATCTAGAATTTTCACTTAGAGCGCTTCCTTCCCACACTCTGGCATATTGGTAACAGCACTGCCTTCCTGAAGTGTCCAGGGAGATGAAAATTGCAAAATATAGAAGTGTTAGTTAAGGGAAAAGGACACTGATTCTCAAATGCAGTATTTTCTTTTGAAATGTATGTGTTTCTGGTTATTAACTATGTCTAAATTATATGGCATCTTATATAGTCCCTCCAGGACCATTCTATTTCAAGTAATTGTTATACGGCATCCAGCATGTCAGCTCCCAAGCCATCACAGCGAGACTTGAGGACAATGTCGCAAAGGTTCATTACACATTTGCTCTCTCTCCTTGCCAGGTGCTAATGAAGAGTGATGGGCTTTGCTGGTTTTATTGTGGGTGAGAGATTATATGTCAAGAATGATGTAAGAGGTGACAGGTCCCTGTCTGTCAGAAGGGACAGAGTCTTCAAGCTGGTATTTCCTTCTGCTAGTGCCAGAAAGGAGCCCAGGAGTGCTGCAGCCCCCTCAACTGAATAGCCCAGCAGAGCTGGAGTGGTCCAAAGAAACTAGACTGTGGTAGTTCAGTTTCAAAGGGCCAAAAATGTGGATGCTGGACTTCTTAATGCAGTGCTCCTTGCATTTCAGGTCTCCAGTTCAAAAACGTCTCTACGCAGACAGAGAAAAAAATTCTGAAAAACAGGTCCCCGTCTTGATTTGAGCAAAGAACTGGAGGCAGGGTTATGATTTCAGGAGATGCATTTTAGTGTATCTGCAGTTTTATGAACCATAAAATAAACATATGCAGAGACTGCATTAAGAAGTACTTCAACACCCTCTAGAGGAACCAGAAATGAAAAAGAAAATAGTTTAGACCTGCAGTTAATTCTGATGAATTGAACAAACAGACTAAAATGATTTTGAATTACTCGAGTAGTCTTGAGAACTCTCATTTTCCTGACCTGGTCCATAAGTGTGTCATATCCTAGCAGCTATTACATGTTTTGGTTTTGTCTCAGAAAAGATGTTGCCTTCAAGACTACAAACCTTCCGCACTTGTCATTGTATATTTCTTCTTTCTCAGTTTTAAGAGTGGATTGTTCCTATCAGGGAGTTCCTGAAGTTCTGGACATTGAGGTGCTGGAGCATGTCCAGAATAGGGCAATGAAGATGCTGAGGGGTCTAGAGCACAAGTCTCACGAGGAGCAGCTGAGGGAGTTGGGGTTGTTTAGCCTGGAGAAAAGGAGGCTGAGGGGAGACTTTATTGCGCTCTACAACTGCCTGAAAGGAGGTTGTAGAGAGGTGGGGGTCGGTCTCTTCTCCCAAGTAACAAGTGATAGGACAAGAGGAAATGCCCCCTAGTTGCACCAGAGGAAGTTTAGATTGGACATTAGGAAAAATTTCTTCCCCAGAAGGGTTGTGAAGCATTGGCACAGGCTGCCCAGGGAAGTGGTGGAATCCCCATCCCTGGAGATATTCAAAAGACAGGTAGACGTAGTGCTTAGGGACGTGGTTTAGTGGTGGCTTTGGCAATGTTAGGTTAATGGTTGGACTAGATGATCTTAAAGGTCCCTTCCAATCTAGATGATTCTATGATTCTATGATAATGTCAATGTTTGAAAGTAAATTTAGTTGAAGCTGCCCATGCTACATCTAAAAATCAAGTGTGCCTCTTGTCCAGCATCTACTAACACCATTGACAAAATTTAGGTACAGCTTCCAAGTAGAATTCTAAACCCTAACTTCTTTTGGAAGTACTGAGCAGGGCTTTCTCCATCCCCATTAGCTCATATTGTGCCTCAGTGTACAAGATCATTGTTTTCACCAAAGTGGCTTCCTCCTATCACAGAAGAGGAGAGAACAAGAACATCTGTCCGTGAGATAACGCAGACTTCACAGCCAAATCGCCAGCACAATGAAGGCTTCCTCTGGCATGGAGTAAAGCCCTGAATGCCGTCTTCCACAAAAAGAGGTTATGAGCTTCAGACAAGCACAACTTGGGAGCATCCCACAGGCCCTACAGGCCTGTCTCCTGGGCTATGGGAGAAGGGGAACGACTTTCCTCAGCGATTTATGCTTGAGTGTGGGGAAGAAGTAGGGCAGGATTTGGGACCTCTAACGCAATGAGTCAGGATGCAAGGCACACATAATCAAGCAACACACATTTTATTTCCTCTTCTGCCACCAGGCTTAACACCTCTGCTCTCCTTACTCACAGACACAGCAGGCAAAGCTGGGGCTCTCACTGTATTCTCCTCAGAAAGCCCTACAGAAACCACACACGCCTCTGCATGCAGTCTGGCATCCTCAGCCACCGAGCCTGCAAGGGAAGCTGGCCCAGGGCAACTCAGCAGGAGACAAGGAATATCAAGAGACGCTTCAATGGCTGTGGCCTCACAGACCTTACTCTGCTCCTGACCTGTGGCATAACGAGGCTCCCCAAAGAGGGCTGCACGCTTCCCCACCTGCCCAGGGGGGACATGCAGGAGAAGGCGGACACTCATACACCCAACACACACTCCAGGGGAAATCACAAGGGAATAATTAGGGCTTCTTGTTAAGATCACTCTTGTTTGGGTTTTCTATATCTATGTATCTTCTAAATCTGACTGTGTGCTGCAATATTCTGTGCCTCAAAGTCCTATCCAGTTGGACTGCCTCTACCAAGATGTGGGAAGGAGATCATGAAATGAGAGAATCATAGGATGGTTAGAGTTAGAAAGGACCTTAAAGATCATCTAGTTCCAACCCCCCTGCCATGGGCAGGGACACCTCCCACTAGACCAGGTTGTTCAAACCTCCATCCAGCCTGGCCTTGAACACTTCCAGGGATGGGGCATCCACCACTTCTCTGGGCAACCTGTTCCAGAGTTTCAGCACCCTCACAGTAAATCTAATCTAATCCTAATATCTAATCTAAATCTCCCCTCTTTCAGTCTAAAACTGTTACCCCTCAGCCTATTGCTCCACTCCCTGAGAAAGAGTCCCTCCCCATCTCTCCTGTAGCCCCCTTTAGGTATTGGAAGGCTGCTATAAGGTCTCCCTGGAGCCTTCTCTTCTCCAGGCTGAACAACCCCAACTCTCTCAGCCTGTCTTCAGAGGAGAGGTGCTCCGGACCTCTGATGATGACAGACATTCAAGCCAGGACAGGCTATGGCTGTGAACAACACCTACTCAAGCATAAAAATCTCCTCAGGCGCATACCTGTTGTGAGATAAAGTTGAGTCCCTTGGCACTGAAGCAGCACTGAAGCAGGAGATGCCCTGTCAGGGTGGCGCAAGGTCCGCGCAAGGCCAGATGTGCCACTGTGTCTTCCCTGGAAAAGTTTGTCCTTGCCAGCAGCAGTGGGGAGCTCAGTTGTCCCAGCGTGTGGCAGCTCTGGCACAGCAGGGATGGCTCAAGTTTTTGTCTGGGGTATTGCCGCCAGTGTGGTACCAGTATAAATACAGTCAGAATACCTGCACATCCAGCCACAGTGCCCAAAAGCTTAAATACCTCTCGTAACATAATTCATTGGCCACAAACCTCCACCCCCTTCTTGTATCTGGCCTTAATAGCTTTTCTTAACAGATTTCATGTAGCATGAGCCACGGGATGGCAAAGCCTCTATTAGACAGACCTGTTCATAGTGAAGCTTCAGTTCATCTTTGAAAAGGTCAGACTTCTCCCTTGTGAGTTTGGAAAAATGAACAATCGTGTTATAAAAATACTAAAAATACCTAAAACCTGACTTGGAATCACTTCTCCAAGAGGTGTCAATGCTGCTTGCAAAGTGAATTGGTCTTGCGTGAATAAAGAGAGTAGAATTTCAGGCACGTTGGTTCCTGCAGTACTTCTTAATGAGTTCTTTGGATGCCTATTTGTCATATAATTGTGCCATTTGCTATTTGATTAAGGGTTTTTTAACCTTTCCAGTAATCTATTGAATTCTGTGTAAGCTGTGGGTGTGAGCATTCTTTGATCTCCGTTTATATGTACACAGTTTGCTAAAATCCCTGCCAGTTCCTGTTAAAGGAAGAGAGCAAGTTGTTACCTGTAGAGTGGTTCATATGACACTTTGCAGTCATCTGGATTAAAACAGTAACTTTTGTTTACCAAAGTGGTTTCAGGAATAAAATCTCTCAAAGAAGCCATTTTCAGTCTGAACTCAGAACTTCCTTTTATATACGCAGCTATTCTCTCTCTATATATTATACATTAAAAGAGAGAGTCTTGTTATGTCATACAATTCGAGCATATGGGCTATTTTTAGGGACACAGTGTCACTGCAGGATGGCAGAAGACTGTATTTTCTACATGTTGCACAAAGGATGTTCAGAGAAGTGCACATGTAGAGTCTGTAGCTTATTTGCAGGGTCTGTATCTAACCGCCTACAATGACTCTAATGCTGAAAGAAGAACACAGAAGAGAGAGAGGAAATGTAAAATCTCTCTGATCAGGCAGGAAGAGCAGTGCTGCAGACCCAGGTGAGCATCCTCCTGTGGGTCTCCTGTCCAGTGAGTGGCGGTGATGATGATCGTGTTATTTTCCTACAGCTACACACACTTCACTGGGATCCACTTGAACACCCTACTACTTGTTCCTGTTCATGATGCTCTCAGCGATAATGGCAATATGCCTATTAGGTGCAAGCGTTGCACATTTACTTCTTGTTAAATTTCTGTGGTCAGATTGGACAGAGAAATTTATTGGACAATATCTATGGAGTATTTAAATGACTTCTATCTGCTTTATTACAAACAATATTTTGGGGTTTTTCCTAACGTAAACTAAAAGTCTACAAAGGTAAGAAAGAGAGGGGGAAAAGGTGTTGGTCTCATGCCAGCGGTAGTTGTTTCCAGTGAAAACCCATCATAATAACATCTGGTTTTGCAGATGCAAATCCATGAAAAGAGCATGAAAACTGACAAGAGCATGACTCCAACAAGGGAAACCCACGGCTTCAGAAGCTCTGGAAAATGCTGCCACAGCAGCTTCGGCGAGAGGGTGCAGAGCTGTGAGTAAAAGGCAGGCTACAGGGCTGCAAATATCAGGCTCTCGGTGTCACCAAGGCTGTGGCTCTGAGATATTGAAGGTGCAGAACAACTCCCTTGCTACAATCTGAGCAGAAACACCCAGAGCACATACATTCGCTGCAGCAATTCCACCTCCTCCCTGCACCACCCAGGCAGCTCCTTGCTGCTAAAATAAATTTCAGCATCAAAACAGTGAGTCACACACAGATGTTTTCAGTTCAGCGTTGATGATGGGGAATGAGATCCTGAAGGAAAACAAAATAATATGGACTGTGATTAACCTTCAGGTATGCTGCAAAATCCTCCTTCTTTCAGCACTCCCACTTGGAAGGCCAGAAAATCCCAGTTCTGCTGAGGACACTTGGGTTTTTGAATAATATATGCTGTAGAAAACCTCGTGACAGATATGGATTTTGACTAGCAGAGAAATATCATCAAAACTCTGTTAGCAAGGGAGGATGTGGTGGTATGCTCTCCCTTCTCCCCACCCCAGCTCCTGTTCAAGCCATGGCCATCAGTGGAAGTTGTTACGAAATACAGATGGCACTTGAATAACACGGGATCGCATTTGAATTACAGGGGATCACTGCCATCACGCGAATATGACTATAGGGCAATTACCTTACTCTATAAATAGTGGACAGCCCAAGACCCATTTGAGCTCTCCTACACAGCAGTGAGCTGCAAAACAGGATCTCCCCTTGAGTGGGGACACTCACTTAAGGTTCTGCTCCTCCAGGCTGAGAGATTCCTTGCCACAACAGACTCTCGGTAAGTGACTAATAGCATGCTAAACTTTGAAATCTTAGCTAAGTGATACAAAGGATGGATTGCACATATCTAATCCTTTAGACATAAACCGTTGACCAAGGCTGGGACTAGGAGTGGATCCATCTGCACCTCGACTCCTCTCTGAGAAGGTGTTTAGAAACCAAGGGGGTCCTTCCTGAACCTTGTGACTCAACAGGAGGGTCTCCCTGACGGACTGTCTGACCCTGGCCTCTATGCAGTAAATAATCAAGTGTACCCTGACATCGAATCTCGTAAAACACTGCTTTCACTACTAACACTACTAGCATTCACTACTAACTTTATTAAATCAATTGTTTATGTTAATATATATCTCACTGCTCTCTTACAGGTGAAGTTAATCACTCTGCTCGTTATACCTGGCGTAGTTTGCACGATGTCAGGAATTATTACTGATTATTTATGGAGTGAACCCGAGCCCCAAATTCTCAGAGGAATGGNAATACAGATGGCACTTGAATAACACGGGATCGCATTTGAATTACAGGGGATCACTGCCATCACGCGAATATGACTATAGGGCAATTACCTTACTCTATAAATAGTGGACAGCCCAAGACCCCTTTGAGCTCTCCTACACAGCAGTGAGCTGCAAAACAGGATCTCCCCTTGAGTGGGGACACTCACTTAAGGTTCTGCTCCTCCAGGCTGAGAGATTCCTTGCCACAACAGACTCTCGGTAAGTGACTAATAGCATGCTAAACTTTGAAATCTTAGCTAAGTGATACAAAGGACGGATTGCACATATCTAATCCTTTAGACATAAACCGTTGACCAAGGCTGGGACTAGGAGTGGATCCAGCCGCACCTCGACTCCTCTCTGAGAAGGCGTTTAGAAACCAAGGGAGTCCTTCCTGAACCTCACGACTCAACGGGAGGGTCTCCCTGACGGACTGTCTGACCCTGGCCTCTATGCAGTAAATAACCAAGTGTCCCCTGACATCGAATCTTGTTCAGCCACTGTCACATTTACCATGGCACTTTGTTAACTCACTGTTTTATACCAATAAAGTACGTGGTTGGGTCT
>VXBO01002038.1:27728-43521 GCA_013400135.1 Rhinoptilus africanus
CCCCCCCGCCCCCCCCATCCCTCCCGGGGCCGGAAGGTGGCGAGCGGGGAAAGTGGCGATGGGCTTGCACGACGAGCATCCATCACCTCGCTCTGCCGCCTCCCGCGGGCAGCCCTCGGCTGCTGTTTATTTTGTTATCAAATCAATTAAGCTGCCGCTCTCGTATAAAACGGGGGCGGGAGGGGAAAGGAGGAGGAGGGGGTTTGGAGTAAAACTGTGGCCACTCCTTTGACATCGTCTCACCAAAGCAAAGAGCTCCTCCTGTTGGAAAAATGTTTTCTTGCCGGATGGGAAAACCCCCATCACGCAAGCGATTTCATTTTATTATTTTATTTTGTGTTATGTAGCTTTATGTTATATTATTATTTTTTAATTTTATTTTACTTCATCTGTCGGCAGTCCTTGCACCAGCAACCACACCAGGCACCCTGTTCAAACCTTCTCGTGTGGTCCGCTTCTCTGTCACCATCACGTCTGGCCACCAGTGCAATTGGGAGGCCTGGTCAACCGCTGATCCCAAACCGGTGGAGCCTTCCTGTGCCTTATGTAGGGACCCAGCCCCAGTAACACCAACGGTGCCCCAACAATACTTTGCACCTTGTAAGTAACATTTGGCAGATGCAGGATTTCTTGGCTTGATCCAAAGTTTCCTTCAATCTGCAGAAATCAGTGTCCGGGGCACCGGAAAGATTCATGTTGGCTCTTGGAGGCTATCAAATCATCTTGTACGCAATTTCTA
This sequence comes from Rhinoptilus africanus, assembly GCA_013400135.1. Classification (NCBI taxonomy): domain Eukaryota; kingdom Metazoa; phylum Chordata; class Aves; order Charadriiformes; family Glareolidae; genus Rhinoptilus; species Rhinoptilus africanus. Next base: position 28,468 of record VXBO01002038.1, read on the forward strand.
ACCTATACACTACTAAGTTCATGTCCAGAATTACCTTGAAGTTTTTTTAAAACCCAGTTTCTGTTAAATGAGCTAAGCTGAACCGGGTAGCTGTTTAATCACAACTGGCATCTTTTGGGGAAACCTCATCAGAAAAAGCCAAGTATTTGATGAGCAAAGAGATTCTCTCGGAGCCTTGTGATTTGCTGGGAAGCACCCCTCTGAAGGCGGGATCTGTCTGGAAGCATTGATCTGGCTGCTGGAGGAGAGCCCCTGGCCAGCCTGCCCTGCAAAGAGTGGGGCTGCTGGCTTTCGAGCAGGGGCTTTTGCCCCTTCTCTTTAAATAAGCTCTGCTCCTTACCACTCAAGTTACTGCCGATGATTTAAGACTGTACCCTACTAAATAGTGATGTATCATATAATGTGATTATTTTATAGTAGTGCAAAGAGGACCACGATCTCCCCAGTCACAGAAGGCTATGGGTGGAAGAGGAGGCATTTATCCATTTCGTCTCTCCTAGCTGAGGTGATCTCACTGGGGGACCAAGCCCTGTAACGGGGCTACTTTAACCCCAAGGTGTGTTGCAAGATGGACCTAGACTTCTTGTCCTTCCCTGCCTTTCCTCAGGTTATAGGCCTGCTTACTCCAACCACCTCCCCCCACTCCTTTCCCTCATTCGCTTCCTGGGAGCCACAGACACTGAGTCTCTTGGGGATCCCTTCTGCTTTGGCATGCCACCGGGGGAAGGAAGAGTCCTATGGAGGGTGCAGAGCTCCTGCAGCTCCACACTGCTCAGGCGGGAAATGTATCTTGCAGCTCTGAGCAAGAGTGGGACCGCGATGGGGGGAGTATGGGGAAGGTGGAAGGCAGGTGGAGGTGCAGTGAGGCTGGGCATTGCAGAGCAAGGTGAGGTGACGGGGCAGCTCCCAGCAGGTGTAAGACGGTGCCTGTATTGCACCAGCTGGCTCCTAGTCATCAGGGGTCATGCACATTTTGAACTGTGATACCACTGGGATAGCAATGCTCATTACGGACACTGACATCGGGAGAAAAATGGTGCTCTTGCTCCCTCCTCGTGTTGTAAGTACTCTGAAGAAAGAGCTCGGTGCACTGGGTCGGTATCTTATGGAAGGTGCTTCCGCAAATAGCCACCGATTATGAAAGCCTTCATTTTTGGGGCACTACACCCTGTGTGCAAAAGCAGGTGCACTCACACTCAGCAGCTTCTTAAAGAAAAATACCCTAGCTTAATTTTGGTCAGCCATAAATGGATAAAAATGCTGAGACATGCAGGGTAGGTGCAGTAGTGTTGGAGGATGGTGAAAACTGTGAGCAGCGGGTGCGCACTAAGATATTTCCTACTGCTTCTGCACGACGAGTTTACCCATTTTAGAAGAATTTACTTCGCTACCTTTGCAAAGTACAGCTGATTTCTGTTGTTTAACCAACGACTGCACTCTCTCAGGCCCTTTGCTTCTCCTATCCAACACTGCAGCAGCCCGGAGCTTCATGAGGTGCTCTGGCTGTATCCTAGCCAACACACAGTGTAACGGCAAAAAAGCACTCTGGTGTATTTGCACCGACGTGGGAAGAGAAGTGGGAGGGGGAAAAACTTTGTGAAGCCAATAGTTGTGACCTTAAGGTGTCAACAAAACAACAATTTGGAAAGAATGACAACAAAATATTGTTTTGTTATGTTTTCATGGGCAGTCCTTACTGCCACCCTTGTCTTCTCTCAAAATTGACTGAAAAGAGAAGGAAAAAAGTCTCCCTTATACCAGGCGCTACCAGAGCCGTATAAAAAAAGTCAACGACATCGGCCGTGTAGTCCTCAGCCAGCTCTCGCAATCCGCAAGCATGATTTCACCTTCTCCACACTACGTCAGCCACATCCACCACCCACAACCCACACGTCACCTCCCTCCCTCCCCACACGGAGCTGCGTAACCCTCAGCTCAAACCCCGCGGCGTGGTTTCCCAGAGGAGCGGTTGTTCGGATCGGCCGTGTCCCGTGAGGCAGCCGGGGTCCAGGCTGTATCATCTCAGCAGCTGTCGGAAGGGCGCTCTTGTAAGAGTGCCATGGGGGATGCAGGCCGCTGGTTTGCTTGTCAGCGGGAACCGGTCGTAGGAGACTTCATGGTTTCGAGAAGTTCTCACCTGCCCGCCGTGCTGCTGTGCGCGTTAGGCGGTGCACCGGGGCAGCACGGTGCTGCCCTTTGTTTTCTCGGCTGGGGAGGTTTTGCTCGCAGGGCTTAGGTTAAAGGTTTCGAGTGGGAAGGGAGGGAGGAAGCCTGCGGGCTCTAGAAGCAGGTGGGGTGATGTGCCGACGGTGAAACTGCGGTTAAGGGCTACAAAACCCGAGGGAAGGCTTGGCTAGGGACTTCATGGCTTTCTAATGTTTTCGTTGGTGGGATGTGCCATGCGCAACTTCAACGTATTTTTAACAATATTTTTGGTTTGGTGGGATTTCTGTGCAAACACTGACAGATGGCATGGGTGGCTCATGTATTTTCGTCTCTGTTCCTCCTGTAGTGTCTTGCAAAGCCCTAAATCTTCACATATCACCTCACTTTCTGTATGACCTCTTCACTTGACTCCGCTTCTCTGTCTCCTTTTCCAGACCATGTCCTGAATTAATTCTATATTCTGTTGTTCCTAGAGCCCAGACGAATCCTTTTCTTCTCTTTTCTGACCCTTTGTTCAGGTCTTTCACTGCTCTTTTATACAGAATCACTGGAGATATGGGCACCAAGATGAAAGTAAAGGTGCCAAGGGAGCAGGGAAGGAGAAAGGGGGTACGTATGGGGTAGTAAGGAGGGGCAGCCAGCATGAGGAGGGGTGGTCAAGCTACTGAAGTGTAGGTACGGGCTTGTCTATAATGTGCCGTGAGGGGCTGCAGGACTGACAAGCTCCAAGGGGGAGGGAGATGAGAGCAAACTGTCTTTGTAGCCAGTCTGGACCTGAGCAGGGAGAAATGCGGGAAATGCATGCTGACAGAGCCTGGGCAGCCCTTCACCCCTGAACATCTCTCATTTAAGCTCTCCCTTCCCTTCCGTGATGCCCCACACAAGCCCACCGCTGCAGCTGCATCCCCTCTGCCTCTGCCAGCCCAGCTGACCGTAGTGCAGCTCACCAGTATGTTGGGGGGAGAGACTGAGGGAGCAGAAACAGGGTTGGGTTCCCGAGGGGGAGGAGGTCAAAGCCCAGGAGACTGTACCCCTGCCGGGGCAGCCCTCAGAGGGAGCCCCTCGCTCTTGCCTGAGCTTTGGGGTGCAGTCAGGGCTGGTGGGCACCGGCACAGAGATGCAGGTCCCTTGGCATAAGCGGGGCACGGAAGAGTGGAAGGTGACATGGGTGAGACATCCTCAAGGAGAGCTTCTCCGGCGCTGCTGATGTGGTGCAGTACCTCAAGGGCCTGGGGCCAGGCTTAGTCCTTTCCTCCTCTGCTGCAGAGACAGGCTGGAGCACTCAGGGCTTAGCAGGGCTTAACCGCTTACACACAGCCAGCGCTCAGCCACTCGCTCGTCACGTCGTGTGTGCACGCACACATGCATATCCCGCTCATCTCACTCCCCCTGTTACCTTGAAAATCTGCCTCCATAATTTCTGTAATCAAGTGGGCAATGCAAGAGGTGGAAGGGTTTTAAACCCCCCTTGCTGGAAAACCCAGCCAGTCCCGTTGGCTCAGATCTGCCACCCGGAGCAGGAGGAATGATTTGCCCTGCCCGAAATTTTCAAGGGACAAAGCAACAGAAGCCTTGGGATGCCATCAGATCTTCCATCTGTAAAGCCTGGTATTTACAATTACTTAGAAATAAATGTGAAGGAAAATGAGCATAATTTAGAAATGGGTAGATGTGCTGGGAAACAATGTGTTAACCCCTCTCTGATTTATGCAAGAACTAGTCTCTAAAATCTGGAGATTAAATCATGAAAGTTTGATATAGAGGCATTTGATTCCTGATTTGGCTGCAAATTCCAAACCAGCTTTAACTATGGCCTCAATACTGACATCCTCCCTTTTATTTGATTTAGCACAGCTTATTTTAGCTGGTATGCACACCAGCTTCCCCTAATATGAATCCCTGCCATAAGAAATCACTGACATCCCTTCAAAATGCAACAGAAAGTGTTTGGTCACCGCTTGAGAGCAGAGAAGGTATTTTAAAGGGAGAACACGACTGAAAATTGGATGTGGAAAAGGAAGGATCTAATATTTAAACCGGGCTCTGAATTCCCCTGGTTACAGAGGCAACAGGAGCGAGATTTGGCCCTTGCTTTGCACTGTCATACGCACCTCTGCAATTACCGTGCCTTTTTTTGTGGTGCAAGCCAGAAGAGGAACTGATTCAAGCTTTCAAGCAACAGGCTATGCGCTATCAGCATCACAGGGTGGCTGGTTTGTTTATACAGCTTCTAATGGAGGTGATGGATTAGCCACTCTTTTTGCACCATATTGACACTAAAAATGTTTCTGGCCTCACCTTAAAGGAAGAAACTATCTATTTGCCTCCGTCTTCAGTGCTCTGAACCACATGGCCAGAGCCAGACAAAACACAGGTGTAAGCCAAATTACAGTAATGTAAATATTTATGGGAAATCATTGGAGTAACCTTTTTGCTTCTCCTTTGACAGTTCAGTGTTGCTATAGACCTTAGCCTGTATGGGACAGGTAAGAAGGCTGTCAGAGCTTAGTTAATCATTATTTTAAATGCCAGATTTTTAAAAAAATGTGAAATTTCACCAGGTTATGGATTATTGGGCTCTCCTTTGTCAGCAATTCTTACTGAAGACAAGCTTTAATGACATTCATGTCCAAAAATACTTTAAAACCTGCTTCTTGGGGAAGAATATAGACTCCAAGTGCCTGACCACAACAGCAAATTGCTGTCAACGACACAGCCTATGCATATTTAGGGGGCCCAGCTTTGCCCTCTCCTTGACAGGATAGTGGGTTGCCTTGGGGTTCATCTGCTCCTATCACTGTCATGACATATTCATATGGGGCCCAGCTGCTGAAGCTGACACTAAGAAAGAAAAAACATAAAAATAATTGGTTGATGTTTATATGGTTCCTTAGGCTACACCTGCACAGGCCTTTTCAGGGCTTGCTATTTGAAGAATCATTAGCCTTACATATATATGCTGTCCTATATCTTAAGTAATATGCCCTTCTACTGTTTACCTGTAAATAATGCAAGTGCAGAAAAAGCCTCGTCACTACTGAGCACCTCCCAGTAAAATCTGGCTGCAGTTTAACGTCAATACTAAAAGCATCATAACATTTTAGTAAACCCGTTCCTGAGGTGAGATTGATTCTCTTAGATTTGCTGGGAGATTAAGCATCTTTTCAACTCGAGAGTTTTAGAAACGCTTGTTGCTGGAGCCAGCAGTCTGACGGTGATGAAGGCTTTCGTACCGGGACTGAGCTTGTTCTGGATCTGCCGCAAACTAGCCAAGAAAAAAGAAAGACGAATTGTGTCCCACCACAGGCATCTGCCTCAGGCTCACTCCCTGCAACAGGGGCATCTGGGATCTCCTGGCTATGCAGCTGTCGTCATGGTGAGCCCTGCATCCTCCAGCGCTGGGGCTGGAGGTGATACCCTGGTCTTGCCACGGCTCCCTGTGAAGGACTAATCTAAGGGCTCAGACCTCAGCAAGGAGCAGGGAGGACGATGGTGCTGCACCGTGTACAGTAGTCATCCTGGAGAAGAGAGGGGAGCCCAGACTGGGTAAAGTGTACGGCAGTGGCCGCTGCCCTCTGAAGTGGTCTCCCAAAAGGATTTGGTCTGAACGGTGCCGGATCATAGCGGTAACAGCAATAACAAAGCAATGATCTGAGTATCCCCATCACAGCACTGGGTCTTAGATATTATCATTAACCTGGCTGATACAGTTATAAGGAAAATGAAGTGTGTACCTACCGTCTTTCATCTAAGCGATCAATTCAACTGAAATGGGTAGCTACGGAAATAAGTAGAAGAGGATGCCTGTGTGTATGGTAGGTAAGGGAAACCACATAGACAGCTACAGGAAAGTTGGCAAGCAAGCGGTAAGCGTAGCACCACTCATAGCGGGACTGAGAAACTGCTCAGAGAAAGTGCTCTGGGGTTAAAGTGCTTCCAGGAAAAAAAAGAAAAGTTGAAGCTGTAGGCAAAGAAATTGCCTCCTCTTGCTTGATTCCTTCTGTGTTCTAGGAATCAAGCGGTTGCAACTAAACAGGGCTGCACCAAAAACGTAACTGGCTGTTTCCAATTTCTAATAGGAACGAATGCTACGTTTTAGCCATGCCGCCCACCAAAAAGGGCAACTATGCATTGAAAAACATGCAAAAATATAGACACATTTTCAAGGAATGAGAATTGCCCAGGTTCCTTTTTGATAACTCCTGAGCTGCATTTTCTCTGATACCTTGCCTCTGTTTTTGCGAGGAAAGCGCAGCAGGAACATCTTGCAGGTTAGCCATAGAGCAAAATGCCCTTATTTATGGTCTTTGAGGCTCACAAATGCTGAGCCCCTGCCTATTCTAGAGAAGTGGCCTCAGGGTGTTGCTGCCACCGGGTCACTCTGAGCCAGCATAAGCTCCCCTGCGTGCAGGGCTCTGGCTGTGCCCAGCTCTGCCTTGGCTCCTGTTGCTCCCGCTGGAGTCGGCACCGTCAGCAGCATTGGCAGGCCCTCAGCTTGGGTTATGTGCTGAGGCAATATGCTCTGTATATAGCAATATGCTATATGTGGATGGTATTTGCTTAGGCGGTATGTTACTAGTATTGGGAAAGGTTTAAGGTGGAGGGGAGGGAAAAAGCACAGCTCCTTAAAGTAGAGACGCACGCAGCAAAGACTCTAAGAAGGAAAGCCCCGTATCCCCCAAAACACAATTTCAGATCTATTGTTAGAGTAAAAAGGCAGTAATTATGACTGGAGACCGATTGCGCACTATTGCCAGGGAAGATAATTCTCACCACAGATACACAGCTAGCTCTATTTTTATTCTATCATTTCCTTTTTCAGCATGCTGAAAACCTCAGAGAAGAGCAAGTGGCAAACAGAATTCAGAGGTGTCCAAGTAAAGTTACTTTTGAGCAGAACGTAATCCATCAGGATACCATTTACAGTGTCTATTCTAGTAAAAATCCCCAAACTACAGTTTTTTGGAATTAAAATAAATATTGATATAATATGTAATATAGGCAGCTGGTTTCTGGATTGTACCGTGCTCTCATCTATCACCGTAAGTAGCTTTTAATGTAAAAATGAAATATACATTCTGCTGCAGCTACTTATGTTTTGTGCTGGGTTGTTTGTTTGTTTTTAACCATCTTGTGTTAGATGGGGAACATGAATTGACTGTCAAAGGGCGATGTCGTATATACATCTTTTACAACCGCTAGCCTGAGCAGCTCCTTGTGTGAAATTGTGCTAAATCAGACCGTGTTGTTCTTGGTGCGTGTCATCAGCGCCTACAGAACCAAGGCAGGCCATGGCCAGGCACTGGGACTTGCTGGAATGTGATGCCAGAGCCCGCAGGGGTGACAGGGCCACCAGGGATTCCTGACCCATTCGTTGCTGCCCATTGACCAGGCAGCTCCAGCCCAGTGCTGCCTGACTGCCACACCAGTTCAGTGACCTGCTCGAGTTCCGTTTGTTACCCCAGCTCATGCATTAGTAAACTCTCGGATTTACCTCGGCAAACCTAGATTGAAACAAAATGCAGAATAGGGTCACCCTAAACATACCCAAACATTATTTTTGGGCCAAGTGAAAATGCTCAGTGTACAAAAAAGTAGCATCACAATGCGGAAAATCTTCACGTGAGATAGAAATATACTTGTTGTGTAAGATGGAACTTGTATTTGTGTCATCTGAGCTACCATTTGTTTTAGAATGTAATAACCCATAATCCCAGCCCAGAAATAAAGAACATCAAAGTTTGTGCTCTCCACAAGTATATTTCCGTACATCCTGTAGCCTCCTATGGTGGAGCAGAGAAGACAAAAGACTTGTTCAGAGGGATCCATGGTTTCTTCCAGTGTCTGGAGGGTCCAGCGAGAGCAAGCCACATCAGGACCAGCATTGGTGAGGGTCAGCGACATCATCAGAGAATCAGGGGAGTAGATGCAGAGAGCTGCACCATCAGTAGGACGCGTACAGAAAACTTTCCAAAACTGCAGATGAGAGACACTGGAGGCAGGTTTAGGTAGCTGGGGTTACCGAGGCGCTGACAGACATCTAAAAGGAGTCATCTGTGCCATGTTGCACATTTGGGAAACAAGCTTTTTTTGGTGTTTAGGACAATAACTGCAAGGACACCTTCACAAAGCTTCACAGACTGCTGAAGACTGCTTTGCTTCTCTGGGTTAGAGAAATAACACCACTCTGATTTCGCTGGAGATTTTTTTTTTGAGAGAGAAGTGGAACATGTTTCTCCCTTTCCTGACTGGTACAGAAAGACTGTTTTCTCTTCTAATTGCCATTTGACAAAAAAATGGAAGAGCAAACGAGCTACGTTTTTCCACTGTGATGTTCCTTGCTTCCTTTTATACCTTTCTCTCTGAAAACCATACGCATCCCCCTGCCCCCTATTTCCCAAGGTTTTCCTGGAGATTGCGTGTTATTGTGGGGATTAACGCAAGGGAAACTTGAAAGCAGCAAGAGAAGCCTGCAAGCTCTGTTGGGTATGAGGGGTGGGCTGTTATCCCTCACACCTCCTTGTTGCAAATCTCATTTGCTGGTGTGCTAGTGAAAAGAAAACCTGCCCCTTCGGATCAGTCAGGGGAGAAAAGAGCCAGTGTCAGGGTTGGGTTTAGCAATAGAAGGGACTGACTTGGCTCCCACACCAGGCAGCCCCTTCCTCTGGCTGGTGAGAGCCTTCCTGAGAGCTGCTTTGTTCCGCTCTGGGCTTGGCTTTCCTATCCGCAGCATCTCCCCTGCCAGGGAAAGGGCCTGGGCCAGGCACCCTGCTCCCACCCCTCGGTCCTGCTGCCTGGTGAGGTGGGAGCTGCGGGAGAGCAAGGTCTCTGTGGAGGCAGCTGGACCTGGGCTGAAAACCTGAAAGCTGAGGGGAAGGAAAGAGGCATCTGTCCTCTGCTGTGGAAAATCTGCCTGTTGGGTCCTGTCCTGCCTCTACCCACATCAGCAGGAGCTTGGCCTTTGGATGAGCCTACTATTTTCTGAGCTCCTTCCGTTAAGTTCAGGCTAGTTAGTCCGATCCATTGTAATAGTCCATCCCTGCTCACAGACTACGCAGGAGCAGGTTTCCCTTTGCACAGGCTTGTGATTTACAGCTCTTGAAGTACCAATGCTCTTTAGCAAATTAATTTTTCTCCACAAGCCAGTCGCTGAGAGCATTTACTACTTGCTATTCATGCAGTATGGTTGATCACTGTATCCCAAGGTATTGTCCCTGTTCCCGGGACTGGCCCCACCTCAGCTCTATAAACCGGAACCCCCTCTCCGCTCACAGATTGTCCACAAACATATTGAATAATTGTTCCTTGGATCCATTGTGCTCACCAGGAACAAAAAAAAAGAAAGAAAAAAAGGGAGATTTCCAAAACAGCTTCAGAGCTGCTTCCGATACTCAGGCTCTCGCAGGCACAGGGTCATGCCAGTGCATTTTATTTCCTCCAAGCACTCTGGGGAATAAAAAGCCGATGTACCTGGCCACTGGTGAATAATATATCTAAATCATTAATAAATATCATAATAATAATCATATAAAATAAATAAATATAAAAACAGAGATGGCAAATGGCAGCAAAACTAATGAGGAGGCTGATTCCTGGGACTGAGGTGAAAGCTTTTCGGTAGCATTCACCTTGCTAGGACTGGAGAGTAACGCTTAGAAACCAAACCTCCTTCCCATCCGGCACAAGCAGTTTAATAGTACGTTACGTAGACTTCCTGAAATAGCTGCCCCCTGATTCCTCAGCAGCGCTCGGGGAGGGGGTGGGAGGGAGTATATACGGATGGTAAATGCCACCGCAGGCTCCCCTACGCAGGCACCCCCATCGATGCCAATTTTTGATCCAGCAGCACAGGGCGGATTAGCAGTGGAAGATTAATTCCTTCCTGTCATCTCCCCGGGGAGGTTAAATGATCTCAGGAGCAATTTCTCTTGCTAGGAGCACTGTAATCCTGAAGCAGACTGCTAACTGTTACGGTTTATGTGGGGCTGTAATGATGGCAAGGAGGTTCCAAGTTTGGAGAAGGGTCATCGGCCAAAGAGATGTTTATTTAATTAAATGGTGATTTCTCACAACCCTTCTCTCATGTGAAACCTGCAGCTCGGAGGAACCGTTTGAGTCATTTATAAAATGTCTGAAGGAGAAAAACCTTAATTAATTAAAAAGGGAGCCCTACCGAGTATGAGCAGTTGAACATGGTCCATGGACTTGGCCCTAGCGACGCATGCTAGCCATCTGCATCCTTGCTCCACTTACCCAGCACAGCTCCTTGAAAGTGAAACTCTGCTTAATGCCTCTTTGACTCGGTCGTACAGCCTCCCTGCACCCACAGCTTCCCGTCAGCCTGCTCCCCTGCAGCCTGCCACACCAAACTGCGCGGAGCCTGGTCTCCAACCCCCGGGAGAAGATGGCCCAGAGGAAAACAGACCAGCTGAGGCTTGCAGTGTGGCACCTCTGCTCCTGGTCTCCCTTGCTCTCGATGCAGGAGGCTGCCTCACCGGTGGGAAGAAGACACGGGAGTACTCCCCGCCGCAGGATCAGGGATAATAGTTAAAAATTTGTCACGGCGCTGTTCCATCTGCCTTCAGAGGACGAGGCGGCCTTTTCTGCAGGCCACTTCTGCGCGGCGAGGAGCGTGCCATCACATCACTGCTGCAGCGCAGGGAGCACACGTGGGGCTCACTGCTCCCTGCCCCAGAGCGTGCGCTCGCAGGCAAAAATAAAACACGGGCCAAGAAGCGAGTAGTAAGGAGGAGCTGAAGAGAAGAGGGGATGAGAGGAAGGCTTCTGGTAGTCGTGGGTATGAAAGGGAGTCTCGAATAGAGACGGTTCTTGGCAGCGGGAAACAGAAGACAACTCTAAGTGGGGAGAGCAGCGTGAGTGACATACAAATGGGAGCGTGGGAGCAGCCAGCCCCTGCGGCTGGAGCAGCCGCGGGAAGGGGAGGGGGGGCTGCAGGAAGGACGAGTGGAGCCGCCGATGGACTTTGGATACGCCTGGCGCTGGGGGAAAGAAAGAAGAAGGTGGCCTGGAGTCTGTGGGCACTTTTGTCGCGAGGTGTACCAGCGTGTGGATCTGCACATCAGCCAGTCCAGTGCAATGCCAGCGCTTGCCCTGGAGGTGTGCGAAACAGGGCTGGCAGAGGCACGGGGAGCATGGCATTCAGCGCAGGCACCACTGGCTTAAGGGCATTTGCAACCAGGCAAATTACCCCGGCGTAGCCGGTTATCCCCCAGCAGCCTGTTCCTCTGTTGGAGTTCTCATTCAAGGGCCCAGCTTCAATTTAAGCCTTGCTTGTAGGGGTTTAATGTGCACCTGCAAATTACTGGCTATTTAAGAGCTGTCCCTGCGCAGAATTTGTATCACTAATTTAAATCAGATTAAAAAAACCAACCCTGCGGAGACTTCTCTGTAGGTACAGCATTCAAGTGGATGCCAGGGGTTTATTTTGCCCTGTGTGTTTTCAGGTGTAGCGTAAACTCATATACATCAACCTGCACGTGCCTATTTGTGGAAATGGACTGTTCTAACTCAACCACCTCGCCACCCTGCCTTTGCAGAAATAGTGGCAGGGAACATCAGGACAATAAGGACAGAGGAGGGGGAGGCAGGCAAGGATATTTTGAAGTGAAAAGCAGAGTGAGAGATGTGATGGGGATTACAGAGCTGAAAAGCAGACCACTAAAACCAAGGGTCTGATCCCGTCCCCTGCTAGGAATTAATAGCAATAGTTATATGTATCTTGTGCGTGGGTATGGAATTGAGTCGGTGTTGCAAGGGATGAATTTGGGGCAGCAGCAAAGACAACAGCTCGGAGGGCTTCTTTGCTGACCACATCTTCAGTTCCAGTCACTTTATGCATTAATCCAGCAAAGCAGTCAAATATATGATGAGTTGTAAGTGTGTGAGTAGTTTCACTGATTGCAAAGGCACTGCTGAGTTGTTTTAAAGGTAAGCGTGAGTTCTCTGCTGGCTTCATCTGGCTTTATAAGAGCTGGATACGCAGCCCCTAAATTAGCATCTCAAGTGATGCCCCAACACTGAAATACAGTCACTGAGAATTAGAACAGAGGAAAATCAGAGAGGTGCAGGATGGATGTTTTTTAAATAAACTATGTATTAACCGTTTTACGGTTTACGTGTGGATTGCTCCCATGAAGTTGCAAGATTACCGCTACTCCGTTAACCTAAAAAATCACTAGTGGCACCCAGTGGCTAGAAGGTTAATCAAAAATTTACCTTTGTCCCTCATGATTCCTCTTGCACAAAAGTTATCATTTAAATGCAAACAGCGCTGTCTTGGTATTACACGTATTAAATCCAGACGTAGCTATTCTTGAGTGAGGTTTCATCTGGAAGGTATCTGCTGAGTAATGATTGCAATTTCTGTTCACAGAGGCATTTAGACTGCAAGGTGAAATGCTTAGGCTTCTAGTACAGCACACGGCAGGCTACAAACCCACTGCATTTTGGCACGGTTGTGGGATAGTTAATGCTTATTTATTCTGTGAGAGCGCTAAACCTGCACAAATGAAAATTATGCCTGTTGTACGAGTTCCAGGACTTTCCTCCAGAGAACACTTTCCAAAATTTGCTGACTTTCAGTACTTATGGAATTTCAAGAGCCAAGTGATCCATAGGAAAGTTAAAACCCAGCTAGTAAATGAAACGAGCAATTAACCAAACTGATGAGAGGGAACGCCAAAACTCCATAGCCATAGTTTCTGGATCTTTAGCCTCTACTTGGTGCATATATAATGAAAAAACGTGTCTTCTAAAAAGCAAGTAAAAGTGACCTGGTTTATTACTGAATGATACATTAAAGGGGCTTAAAGTACGTGCCCGATCCTGCAGGCTGCGGTAGATGATTTCAGTAGGACAAGTCGCGTGGCTTGAGTTTGTAGAGTTTTATGAGTTACAAGGTTAGGGTGCAGGCAGAGGCAGTGGCTTGTTACCCCTGTTCTCTCTGCGGGCTGTGCTGAGGTAGAGTCCCCTCACACTGTGTCCTGCTCCTCCGCCACCCTCTCCTCCGGCTGGTGGCCCGCAGCAGGTCAGAGCCACCCTGTCCTCCCCTGATGCTTCTGCTGTCAGGCTGATGGCAATTTCTATCAAAACTCACAGCTGTAGCTGTACACCATTTTCTACTCCCCTGTCTCCCTGGCTGTCAAAAGCTGGCGTAGCAAGAGAGGGAGAAGATGCTAATCTCATCCCTGCTCTGTTTTAGAGGCAGGAATCCTGTGTGTGTTAGGAGGATAATGCCAGGGGCCTCAATTGTTGGGTTTGCTGTGGCTCCCTGCATGAGCAGAGAGGGGCAGCAAAGCCATTTCTCCTGGGGTCTTGAGGAATGGAGTGGCTGAGCAGGAGCCGCTTGCTCATACTCTGCCAAGTCACCCTGTGGCATCCAAACAAGGGCTATGGTGGGGAATAATGGCCTACGGCCAGAAGGTTGCTGCAGCCTTGTTATTCCCAGCCATCAGAGCAGCCTTTCGGGGCTGAGAGACACTCGCACCAAAGCCTGAGTGGTCCTGTGGCAGCCACTTTTCAGAAGTCTACTACCCAAGAGGAGGTGGAGAGCAATGCTCCCTTCCTCCTGACACCAGACCGCTGGTTTCTGCTGGGCCAGTAACAGCCAGTTTTGCCTACAGCGTGATGTTGTGTGGGCTGCTATGGCTTCAGGGAAGCACAGATTTCATTCCTTATGGTCTTCATTCAGGATACCTCCAGAAAGACTTACTTGTGGCATTTAGACCTTGCTGGGCCAGGACTAATAAGGAAGTAGCAGTCTTTCTTTCTGTTTCAGCCATTCGGTACATTCCCTGCCATCACAAGGACCTAGACCACCCTTCCATCTCCTTTTTAGGGGATAAAACAAGTTCTGGCTGCATGTCACTTACTACAGTTTGCAACGGGTTGCAGGGAAGTGTTGGTGACCCTGCTGCATGGGGTAGATATTTTGCAGAGCCTTCCTATGCCTCTGATTCTTGGCTTTTCCAATACTGCAAATAAATAGAAATGTAAGTCTTTGGGCAAGAACCTCCTGACAATCAGCATCAGATCTCTGCAATCACAGATGTCATCTATCTTTCCCTAATGTAAGTAGATTTCTCCTTGCAGAAACTGGATAATCTCTCTGTGCCTCAGTGTCCCTGCCCATAAAATAGGTACATCCCTTGCCAAGCACTTCATGATCCTCCACTGGGATTTACCAGAGAAGTGAGCATTAGCTTTTAAAACTCACATACCCTTCCGAACAGTCTCCTTGAAAAGTTTTTACACTACCGTCATCACTCTCATCTCTCAGCACATTCCTTAACCGGACTGCGTGGTGTTGCCTTCATTCTTCCCCTCGTCCCTGTGCCCTTCCCTGCCTTCTGCCAGGGCAGGTGTGAAGTGTGTGTGCAGCAGAGTGCTCTGCCATGGGTCATTGCTTTCTCTTTTTGGTCGCTTTCTTTTCTTTGGTTGCTTTCTTTTCTTTCTCCCCAAATAAAGAAGTGAGTGGAAATGCAATAGGTGTAAAATTTGCAAGCCAAAGAGCACATTCCTATGTGCGTTGCTTAACAGGAGGCTAAAAACTCCTGGCTCCTCTTGTCTGTGCAAGAAGAGCTCCTCATCCAGCTGGTGAGTATGGAGTTTAACCCATGTGGGCATACTGGTATAACAGGGTTCAAATGTCCTTTCTGGCATGTCAGCACCTCCTGCCTCAGCCTCAATTATATACTTTCCAGATTTTCATTAAGAAGTTACAGTTCTGTGTGATGTCTTGTGTTTGGAGGTGGCTACAAAAAGCTGTTGGGCACTGGCTGTTTTCTTAATACAGTAATCAAATGCAGAAGTGCTAAGCCATTAATTCTCGAGAGAATTTGTTTTGGTTTTGCTTCTTGCCTTTTTTTT
>VXBO01002038.1:43571-131046 GCA_013400135.1 Rhinoptilus africanus
TTTTTTTTTTTTTTTTAAAACCCCAAGAGTATAAAATCCAAAGAAGACTTAATACAATTATTCCTAGGGGATGGTGTTCGTAAGTGTTGTGACCATCTGGGCATACAGCTGGCTAAACATAGCCACTGCTGCCATCTCCTCCAGGAGGGATCCTTGGAAGGGGCAGAAAAGGGCTAAAACATGACAAAAGCCGACCTCCTTTCAGTAAGAGCATCCTCCCTGTTTTGAAAGTGTGGATTGTTTGGCCTCCCCCAGCCACGGAGGCTGCTTTATTGTGTATTTATTACTCAGATGAAGGCTGGAGCCAGGGTTCCTTGGCCCATTTATAAAGCAATTTAAATGAGATGGCTGCTCTGGGCGTCAGTGCTGGGGACCAGGCTGAGCCGCCGCAGCAGGCGTGCCAGCGGGAACTGCCCTCAGCCTCAGGAGTGGGGATTTACGGTTCATGTGCAGTTCAAGCACGGCTCCCGCCCTGGGATTATGTACGTGGCCAGCGCTGGGGCGTGCGAGACAGGCTGCTGGGTAGTCCCAAATCCTGCAGCCAGGGAGGGGGAGGACTGCTGGCACCAGGTTCCTGCCTGCCCAGGAACTGCGCTGCCTGGCTCTGGGGCAGCAGGGAGCCCCGGCACCTGGGAGGTAGCGCTCCATCTCCTTGATCCTTGTCTCTCCCTGCTCCATCCCCGCGTGCTGCCCGGGCTGGCAGGGCTGACTGACCCCCTGCAGCCCCAGCGGGGAGGGCGTGCCATTTTGGAAGAGGTTCGTTAGCTGAGCAGCGTGAAGGGACTTGCACCCTCCTCGATGATGCTGTTCTCGTGCCAGAGTGGGCCACGCTGGCTTTTTGGGCAGCTGCCTCTAACCCTGCGGTTTCACCGCTGCAGTGCATTGCGGCGGGGGGGAAGAAGCCCCAGTGGGACTGGTGCTGGCCCTCCTCCCCACCGTCCCAGCCCAGGACCAGGCAGCAGCTCCATCCCACCAACCCCAACCAAACTGCACCGTCTCTGCACCTCGGCTGTGGTGTTTCAACGTGGGGCCTTCTGCCTCTGGCTGCGAGAAATGGCTGTATTTCAGCAAATCCCACAGCCTGCCGGGCCTCACAGCGAGATCAGCATGGCCCTGGGGGGGAAGTATAACTTGAGCCATAAACACGTTAGTAAGGAAGAAAAGGAAATGTGAATGAACCATCGGTGGGTCTAAATCATCAGCTGCGACTAATTTATACCACAGAAAGACTGACATATATGTTCAAGTCAGGAAAGCCCAATCATTTTTTTTAAAAAAATAACAATCCAATCTGTTCCTGCTTACAGGTATATCTTTCTTATCAGGGCAATCCTTCAAAATCCAGCAATCAGCAGCAATGCCTGAATTCACTATCGATGCACCTTTAGCTCTCACATGCCTTCTACACCGACATCACGCTGCCTTCAAAGCCCCCAGACCTCCTCTTCCCCAGCCGTGCTTCCAGCATCTGCAGCAGCCTCCTGGGCACTCTGATCTCCACTGGCACACGGGGGGGCAGCAGTCCCTTCACCATGTTTTTCACAGGTAGGACCTTAGGAAATGCCCTAAGCTTTCAAACGCAATTAAAAATCACCAGGCAGGCACCTTGTGTGTTGTAACATGCCTAAACAGAGAGAGACTAGGTTTCACAGATAACCTATCAGAAATAAGACCCGCTGTGTCAGGTTGGATCAAAGATCCATCTAACCCATCATCTTGTCTCCAACAGCAGCTGGCCACAGCTGCACAGGGGGAAGTACAAGCACAGGACACACACACACAGTGATCCCACTTTCAGAAAAGTCCTCTCAGCCTCAGCAAACTTTGGATCAACAGCTCCTGCCCTACAGTATTGTCTTGGCATATTTGACTTTCGGCTCCGGAAGAGAGGGGTGTTCCTGATAATGGAGGATGAGGATCAGGGACTGTTACAGAAAAAAAAAAAAGGTCATATTTGTCTTAAACAAAGGAGCCCAAGATGGTAGCCGACTTCATCTCCACCACAGAGGCCCCTGCTGAGGATGCCAGCCCCATGGCGCTGCCAGAGCACAGTGGGCCATGGTTACACATCAGAGGAGTCCTGCTTTCCTGGCTGTGCTGCCACATTTGTGGTTTTGGGGCATTTCGGCCAAGATTGGTTTCAGAAGCACTCCATACCTTCGCTCTGTGTGCAGAAGACAACTTTCATATCCTTTCATAATAAAGCCTGGTTAATCTCACCATTTATTAGAGTCCTCCTTCCTCTTTCTTCTTCCCCTTCCCTTCCCTTCCCTTCCCAACATTATGTCAATAGTCATTAGGCCCACACAATTAACTTGCAAACTTTAAGCCAGGAAATGCAAGAGTTAAGGCTCTAGGACAATGTTTTCTTGGCACACCTGTAGTACTTTCCCATTTACACCTTTTGGATGTGAATCTCTCCAGCCCAGGCAGCTGCTGGAGCATCCCTCCAGCTGCCACACAAGGCAGGGCAGAGGGCAGCACCCCACGGCTGCTGTTTGCCTTTAGGAGCACTCCTGCTTCCACAGGTTTCTGTTGATACTGGTAACAGGAAAGAAATACAACACCCAAATCAACATTTCGTGCATTTTACATGAACCTTTCAAAGCTACGCCATCTTAAAATTTCAGTTTATTGTCTTTATTTTCTTGCTTGTTAGTGCCAGAGGGAGAGAAGAGGGGCAAAAATCCCCTTTATTTCTTGAGGAGAGCTACTGTGGGAGCAGCTGGATGCTGCCACGTGGGTCCTACCTGGCAGGCAGTGGCCTGGAAAAGTGTCCCTGTCCCACTCACACCCTTCACAACTCTCCCGTTTTTCTGGCAACACCACTCTGCAGCACTGGGTGAGCAGGGCAATGGCATCCCCGACTGCAATGAAGCTGCTCAATTCCTCTCATGGAACAATACAAAACCCCTCCCCACATTTTTTTTTTCTTAATTAAAAAGAAGGAAGGAAAAAGCTTCAAGCTTGCAGAATATTTATAAATAGTGCTGTCAGATCCACATATAAAGTTGTTTCTTTTTTTTTTTATTTCTGCATACATTTTTATTTTTCCTTTTCTGGGAAGGAAATAGTCTTATTTCCTTTTTTTCCCCCTTCCCCTGTGGCAGGGAGGACCAGGGAGTGTTACAGAAGTTTCTTGCTTTGTTTTGCTGAGAGAATTGCAATGCCTCCCAGGTAAATCGTCTCGTCATCAGTCAGGCTGAGCCGAGGAGTTTGTTATTAACACAAAAATGCGGGGAAAGTAATTTTTCATTTTTACTGAACCTAGAAGTGCTTGAACAAGATCCCTTCATATTTTTCCTTTCAAACTTTGCTGAAATACAATGTTTAAATGCCAGCATAAAAGTGCCACGCTGAAGAAAGTTAGGCAGGCTGGAAAAGAATAGCTATAATGGAAATGGCAGCCTGAACAGTCGTGACAAGTGGGATAAATCTTCCAGTCTGTGGATGATTTGTTAAGCATTTTGCAAATATATATACGTATTGCAGATATATGTTGTGTGTGTGGGGGGGTATAATCAAT
The DNA here is from genome assembly GCA_013400135.1 of Rhinoptilus africanus. Taxonomy (NCBI): domain Eukaryota; kingdom Metazoa; phylum Chordata; class Aves; order Charadriiformes; family Glareolidae; genus Rhinoptilus; species Rhinoptilus africanus. Next base: position 47,098 of record VXBO01002038.1, read on the forward strand.
AAAGGGTGTGTACGACAGATGGATGGATTAGACAGATAATTATATGATTGTGGGTCTCCCGTTATATTTATGTTCCCCCATTAAAGCCGCTTGTGAGTTCTCCCTCCCCTCCTCACTCCTGGAGATAAAGGTCATTAATGCCATCAGCCATCAGGTACGCTTCACACAGAGGCAGCCAGCCGGAGATCCTGACGCCTCCTTCGGCAACACGGCACAACTCAGTCCCCTTAATTTTAAAGGAAAATATAAGCTGGGACAAAAAAAAGCTCAAGTTTTTCACTGCCCGCTGCAGTGGGCTGAAGGTGGGATAGTCATTAGTTGTGCTCGCTGAGGAAGCGGAAAGGCCTCTGCATCAATGTCCTGGTTTGAGCGACACAGGACTCATTTCTCTTTCAGTAATTTTACTTTTTGGTAAGGTCTCGTCTAATGTTAGGGAAAACTGCAATTTTAGATGATTCTAGTGAAAGAACTTGTGAAAATATTTACTTTATAGCCAGCTAGGCTATGTGGGATCCAAGGTCTTGGTGTTTTCAAGCCTTGCCAGGTGCAGGGATGAGGAGGAGGGAGACCTGAGCACTTGACCCAGGCTGGCCATGGGTTTCATACCATGAACATCATATTCAATATAAATTTGAAAGTTTGCTGAGGATTATTCCTCTTCTGTGATGGCTGCAATCCTGAGAGCTCTATCCTGGTGCCAGACCCCTGAGCCCTTCCCTTCCTCCCGAAGCTGCAGTGCTTGCAGTGTCCGACATTTGCTGTCCCTCGTTGGGAGTGCACAGCTTCCTGCTGATAGAACTGGCTGGGTATAATTCTTGTATATCTTATATTGGTATCGGGATCAATACTGATTCTTTAGTATTGTTCGTGTTAATTATTTAGTATTACCCTATTAAATCAGTTTATATTTCAACCCTCAGGTTTCCTTTTTTTTTCACGATTCCCCTTCCTGGGTGGGGAGGGGTCATGGGGTGATAGAAAAATTGTCTAAACAGCAATAAATTGTTGTAGGTTCTTCAGAACATAACAATCAACCAGAGGGTGCCGGTGTGTGGAGGAGTAGGATGCACACCCGCACGGCTGGGCTGTGCTGGTGAGTGCGGAGCTGGTCCCAGGGCTGCACCGTCGGACGAGCCCACAGCCCCGGGCCAAGCCAGGAGCTGCTCTGCTTCTGCTGGTGGCCTCAGCCCAGCAAACGCTGGGGGGTCCTAGCTGAACTGGGCTGGAAAGCCTGGAGAAGGCACAAGAACCTCCCTCCCAGAGATATGTCAGCCGGCTGCCCACAGCCTGGCAGGGTCTGGCTGCCTTACCCCATCCTGGCCACAAGCCACCACCTCCGAGCCTGGCCGACTCACCGGGAAGAGGATTTCGGTCCACACCCATTTAGTCACGGGCGTCTGAGATGGAAGTCTCTGACTGTAATTAAGGGTTGGACGTAATGTAACCCAGAAAGGTTGCATTCCTGCCACCCCAGCCTTCCCTACACAAATACCTCAAGTCCACACAGCGGGCTGAAGATCCAGCAGCGATGGGGACAACCCGCTGCTGGGTCTAAGCCAGGACGGCAGACGATATCCCGGCCCCTACTTACACCAGCCAGCTACGCTGCTCCAGCTGCCTTCCCCTCCATGACTCACCTGGGACTGAGGGGTTGGAGGGGAAGCCATCCCTGTCTCCAGGTTCGGTGTCACCAGCTCCCTGCCACCAGCCCCTTGCCCCTGGCAGTACAGACCTTTCTGGGCAAGTACAGGGCACAAAGAAAGAGTGGAGAGGTAGCAGCAAGCCTCAGCAGTGCACCGATCCCTTGGGGTCACACTAAACAGCCCCATCTAACACTTCTGTTTGACTCTTTTAAGCCATTTCTGGAGCTGGCTGAGCCCCTGCCTGACTTCAGGTTAAGGGAAGCAGAAATGGGGCACAGAGCGATGTTTTCTGGATTCTGGGGGAAAAAAAAAAAAATGACCACCTTGTTTCCTGTTTTGCAAACAGTGAAAGTGAGGAGATGAGGTGGGTAACTCCAGTAGTCAGCACTGTGGTAAATAAACTGGCGAGGTGGATGCTGGCCGCTTGCCTCCAAACCAAAGTCTCCAGTGGACTTGCCTTGCTAGAATAGAAGTCTACATTTTAGATGGAGACTAGTCTTTAGACTTCTAATTAATGGGTTTTGAGTTCAAATATTGAAAATAAAATACATGACCTCGGGCTGACATCCTGCTACACCACCAGCGGGAAGAGATGGATTTGGGAACCAGCAGTTTCTTTGCTAGACATGGTCTTACGAATCACTTGTAACAGATGACACAACGTTGGCCACAGTCATTTTACCTCCTGCCTCTCTGCAAGCTGCAGCTCAGCAGGGCCCACGGGTATACCCCCGTGCATCCCGTCCCCCAAAGAAAATACAAAGATTGGTGATCTCTCTGCCCCTGGTCTATTGATGGACACAAATGATCAGTTTAGCACTTTCATTTCCGCACTGGGAATAGGGAGATTAAAATGCCACTATCTCCTGATTGTAATGCTTTTTATGCAGGCCCTAGGTAAACAACTACTCTAGTCAACAAACCACTGTTAATAAAAATTGCTAATTAAATGAGGGCCAGTGGTTTGCTTTATTGACATAAGTATTTATTGGCTTTTTCTGCTTTCTTGTATTTTGGCTCTGTATGGTTTGCATTTGCTTTTGTTCTCTGCTGCTGCTTGTCCTTCTAATTACTGCTTTATAGGGTTTTTTGTTGTTGTTTTAACCACCCTGAGTCCGACATAAGGATCTGCCTTATATTAAGCTTGGTTTTTTTTGAAAAGAACTTCTCTAACACAACACAACGCACGCAATGCAACGCAACACAGTATTTTGGTGTTCGTAAGGAACACCATACGTTTCTTAAATCTAGCTTTTGCAGTGTATTACTAGCCAAGATAGCTTATACTTTGGGATAAGCTTTCTTTGGGATAACTTTGACTTTTTAGCACAAATTTGTCTATCTCCTCAAGAAAGGCAGCCTTAAACCCTGTATGAAAGGAGTTTTTATTCAGCTGAGCTTATCTGTGTTAATTCAGGATATGCAATTGACTACCAGATAAAGAAAGGCACCCAAACTGCAGCGCAGCAAGGGACTCCAATGTATTCAGTCATCCTGCAGAACATGCAGACCATCATCCTTTAATTAGATGTTTCCATAGAATTAAGTGGAATTAAGTATTATTAATTCTGTGGAATCCCACACTGGACACAGCACGCGGGAATGAAATGGCACACAAAAGCAGGAGGATGCGGATGTCAGCTGGAGTGCCACACTGCTTTATCCCTCAGAAGACGCTGGTGTGATAGTGAGGTCTGAGCATCACGTCAGCAGAAGAAGTTTCCTTGGCAGAACATACCCCAAGGACCTGACACTGGTGCTGGTTGCCGTGGAAGCTAGACTTGCACTAAATCAACTTTTCCAGGTCTCCCATATGCTATGTACTATCCAGACTGCCTTCCTGCTCAGATACGCTGAGAGGCTCACACATACTATAGCTTCTGCCAGTGCAAGATTTTATTCTAGAAGGCACCGAAGACAGTTACCAGCTTCACATCGTGGCCTTTTATGGACTACAAAAGGGAAACCCAAGTTGTTGTCAGAAGATTTGGTTTGCAGATTGATCCTGAGTAAGCTCTGGATGGGAATGCAGGGATATCATTGAACCAACACCACTGAGAACGTAAACAAAATTGAATGGAAGTGAATATGATGTAGAGCTTGTGTCCTTGAAAGCTAATTTAAGCTCTCTTGTCTCTGGTTAAGTTTTAAACATTTCTGGTGGGATGAGGAAGACAAGCAGCTGCAGTACAAAAGATAAAGGCTGAAGCCTGATTAATACTGGTGTTTTGAAGGAAGAGTTTTCACAGCCCATCTGGGAATGATTTATTCCCACTCAGAGAGACCACCAAACACAGAGCCACTCCAGAAGTCAGCAGCCCCAAAAATGATAGTCCTCAAACTGGAGTGAAGAGGGGGGCAAGCACTAAGGATATTCTGAAATAATCCCTCCAGTCAGCAGGTGAATAACAAGAAATGCCAGTTAATAAATAATACCAGGAACTTCAATTCTGACCATATTCTTAAAAATAAATGACAATATAAAAGGCATTAAAAAGAGGTAAATAGGATCTGAGTGCTAGGCAGAAAGCCTGGCACATGCCAAAATATCGCAGAACACCTTTCAGTCCCGAGGGAGATCGCAGGTTTGAACACATGAAGAACTTCTGCTGGGTAACAAATTATCAGGTGCCTGCTGATCCATGGCAACTGTCCCTGCTGATTCGCACGGTGGCGTATGTGGGATAATTTGAGATCTCCGCACCCTCTGTGGAAAACAGGAGAGGTCTATGCTAATATGAACAACCTCACATTTGCTGCAGCCCAAGAGCAGTCATGTGGACAGTTGTTTTCTACCAGTTGACTGGTGGCAGCTGGTTCTCCTGTGGTTTCTTCTTTCTGTGGCTGAGTCTGGATGAGTGTGTCACTGCCTGTATTTTGGCCATATAGGCTTTTCGTACTGCAATGCAGTTCTTTCCTCCCTCCTCAGGTAACCAAGTCAGTAAGCCCGGTGTTGCTTCCCAATAACGAGACTGTTCCTTTACAGAGATTAAAGGGATAAGCAGACCGACCTGTGGTGAAAAGTGGTTGGGGGACCCTCTGACAAATAACCGCCATGGTTTTGACATCACTGTGGCATCCTTCTAAAATGTAGGACCTATGTGGCCACTGATTTACCTTCTGTCTAAGGCTCTACTTGGTCTGTAGGGCCTGAGCACATCTCTTTATTGGAAATAAGGCGGTGAAGAACATTTGTTATAAAACCAGGAACTGCACAAAACTAACATGAATTTAGATTTCATTACAAACATGGAACCTGGCAAAGATTAATTGAAACATTTGCCAAGGGCTGATCTGAAGTTCGGTGAAATCAAAGTGGGACTCTAAACTGACTTTAATAGTCTTCGGGTCAGGCTGTAAGGCAAATTGGACAAGTTTCAAGGTCCCTAGGTCAATGGATTTTTTTTTTTTTAAATCAAAACCACACCACACTATTAGTTTAAAAGACATTTCAGCCATCAGACATAGAAATCACTTGGTACCAGTTCAACAGGAACTGGATCAACTCCTGCAGACCATGGAGTGCAGTCTGTAATGCCTGGCTCCTTGGACATTAGACAGACCTGGCGGAAAATGCCTGTCTCTTTGGCGAAGGGGTAAGGGAGGAACCAGGCACTAAGTACTGCTGGGTCTGAAAGCCCCAGGCCTCAGCTGGGGTGATCCATGGCAGGGCACCCTCAAGAGATTGCCCTCACCGATGGAGCTCCCCACTGCAGGAGGAGGCAGCCTGAAGACCTACAGGGCAGAAAACAAAGCTGGTCATCTCTTTCCCTATGTATTTGCTTGAGGGAATGGGTGGGTGGGTTGTTTATCTTGTGGGGAGGAGCCTTTTCCTTTTGACTCTTGGGAAAAAAGGAACCGCTTTGTGTATGTTTACTGAAAGTTCGATGTGTTCCCCTAGACATGAAGATAGGGCACATCCGTATAAACCAGGGTGGAGAAAAAATAAAAAAACAGAAAGAAATGGGCTGGGAGAGCTGCAGGGACAGTGTGTGTGTGTGCGTGTGTGCGCTCAGCCAGCAAGGGGAATGACACTGACACTGTTTCAAAGGAAGGTCATCGCGTAGGCCATAAATCTCAGACACTTAGAATTTGTTTCATTCGTCTTCGTTAACTCTTTTTTACAAGAAGTTCAGCAACTATCGGAAAATTCTGAAATGATTATTTATTTATGTGGCCCTGCAGCTGTTCATGGCTAGTGATTTAAAGTATGATGCAGCCAAACATCAGCATGACTGGCCTGATGCTGCCCCTGAGGGACCTCTCCTTAGCAGGGTTGCCGGTGCCTGCAGTGGTTGTGTGAGTAAAGGCTGGGATGCCCAAGCGAATGGTACGGGCATGTGCAATATGAATGGCCAGGGGCAGCACTGGTGTAAGCATTCCCTTCTCCAGCGGCAGGCAGAGAAGGAGGAGAGCCTGCTGGGAGGGAGCAGACCTTTGCCATGGACTTGCACCCACCCCCAGGCCTCCATTTTTGGGCGCTCTGGAGGAAACGGGTTTCTGCTTTGAGGCGGTGGAGTCATTCTTACGTCTGCTGCTGGTCTAGTTTTGCTGCTTTGACCCCTCTTCCCATTATCTTTGGGCCCAGGAGGTTTTGCTGAGCACCAGATGTGGTTCATGAGTCAAGTTCTCCAAAAATCTTTTGCTTAGAGAAGAGGGGGGAGGGGAGAGTTTTGGCTAATTGACCACAATTAACGTAATTAGTACTTTGCAGTTTTTCCTGTCCATGCCTCTTTACCTCTGAGATCTTAGTTTATCTTAACATCTATTGCCATTGTTAATTACTTTCAGTGAGCCTGCAGCAAAAAAGAGATACGTCATTCTCTTCTGTAATTGGCTGCATGAAAATATTATAAAGAGACAAACTGACCGGACTGAGCATTAAGTAAAATTCCAGCTCTGCCATTAACTTGCATGGAGGCCATGGGAAGTTATTTCACTTTGCTCTGGGATGTTTTATTTATATAAAAAATAGAAATAGCAAAAGGTCTGCTCCAGCCCCAACTACAATAATAGAAGCTCAGCTTTTGAAAAATTCCTGTTAATCACACAGGGAAAAGCTATTGTGTTGTTTAAATAAGCAAACTAAACTGAGGAAAATCACTGCAGCCTCCTCAACAATTGAGAAGCAAATTCTTCAGGCCCATGTTAGATGACTCCGAAGCATCCTGATCTCAGCATGCTTTCCACCACTGCCTCTCTTTCCACCAGAGCACTAGATCGCCTCCATCAGAAAGTCCAGGTCCACCAGAGGTCAGAGAGGACCTTGAATTATACGAAGTTCTAGTTTGCAGTCCAAGAGCTCCCTCCCAAGCAGCTGGACGCTTTATATCAGCCCTTGCTTGCTAACTAGGAGGATTAATGACCACTTTCCAGTTCCACCTTCTGCTACCAACCACCGACTGTCATGCTTGACTGCCTCCGTTCCCAAGACCAGGGGGCTAGAGACATCTAATGGCAACTGCATGCATAGCAGAGCATCTTCTCCCTGTCCTCTAAAACACGGGATACAGTATTTAACTCTTTCAGTACCTCGGAAGCACATGTGCTCAAGACCAATGAAATGCCAATGGCTGTGTGGGTGTCTGACATCATGGCATCCCACTAGGAGGAACAATGAGTGGTGGAGATGACTCCGAGGAAGAAAATGGATGGTAGTCCATGAACGCATTCAAAATTCGTCCAGGTGCCTGCATATTGCTGGGCTCCATCTTGTCTCCATTCTCCTCTTTCTTGAAGGGTGGAAGAAGGATTTAAGACAGGAGACGTGCATGAATGAGGTGCTATAGTATTCTTGATGATACCCTCACACTGGAAAAACATCAAACTGAACAAAACATATGGTCTTCAATGGAAGAGAAGGGGAATAAAACAACAAAGCCCTGGAGATTAAGAAAAGGGAAAAAAGACTAGGTTGAATGGACAAATGTCCATGTGTTCTGCCTTCAGAGTGCCCTGTGCCCTGAGTGAAATGGGCACACGACATGAAAGCTGCAAATTCCTGAGCTCAGGAAATATAGTATTTCCTGTCTTTGCCAAACGGAGAGAAATAGATGCTGTTGAGCAGTTCAGGTAAAATACACAATAACAAGTATACCTTCAAGAAGATGCTCAGTAGGCTGGGTGGTTTACTGCCCTGCCTGGGAGGATCCCTTGGGAATGACACAGTTGATGACTCAGGCCACATGAGAGATTCAGGATGGGATTTAGAGGAGTGCCTTTGCTTAGCAAAGCCAGTGATTTATATACTGGCACGATGTGTATGTCCAGAAGCCTAATTTCTGTGCAAAACCACCCCAAAGAACTTCAAAACAGGCTAGATAAATAAATGGAGATCAAACAGGGGCACAGTTCTGAAATACTGAAAGCCGCTACCTTTTTACAGAGAAATCCCCTTTTTTGTATAGACCTAAATGCTGATGCGCAGTGAGCTTGTGAAATGCTTGGGGATTTCCAGGCATGCTGCAAGTGCTCAGCTCATCTCTGGAGATGGCCCCTTGCTAGCAGAGGTGGGACAGGACCTGGAATAGGGCGATGCAGAGTCTGGGCCTGATCGCAACACTGGCCCATTTCGTTGGGACATTCCTGTTCCTAAGACCAGAACAGTGATACTCCACGTAGTCCCCAAGGGTGCTGTGGGACTAACCACAGCCATTGACAGGTGAGTTGTGGAGAATCTCACTCAGCACTGGAAAATATTCCCATCCGTCCCTCACCTCCCACGATTGCTCTCAGAGGCTTCAGTGTGGTCAGAGACAACTCAACTCCTTCCCATGAAAGAGCCAAAGGTATAAACTGACTGCTGCTGTGGAAAGCTGTGGGCAGTTACTTCGTAAACCGCTGAGGCAGGAGTCATGGAGGGTTGCCTGTCAGCCTCCCAAGTAATTAGTATCCTAGGGCACTGTATGATATGCAGCTGAAAGGCAGAGGAGCAAAGCCCAGGAGCAGCTGTGGAGTACACTACAATTAAAAAAAAAACCCCAATGCCCAAGCTACCTAACCCCTGAAGTTTTTAAACTACAACTAGGGCCACCATGATCCCAGTCTCGTAGAAGCATCCAGACATCCCTTCCACCCAGGGTGACTAATGGGGGGGTCCCAGGGAGCAGGGTGGGAGAACAACCTCCCTGCTTGGTGGAAGGTCACCCTCAGCCCTTCCTCACCAGCCGTGCTCCTCTGACTGCTGTGAGGCACCATCCTTTCCCTCCCTGTGTGTCTGGTGGTGTTGTCCTTACTTGCTGAGAAGACAAGGACTGTGCACATGGTTTCCTCCAGAGAAGGTATTTAAGAAAGTTGTAGCTGCCACAAGTAGCCATGACAGTTAAATAACTGCTGCCCAGCACATCTGGATTAGCAGTGGAGTTACAGCCCAGCTCTTCCTGACACCTAACACACAGTCTTTTCCTCTAAGGCTGGTCAGAAACTAAGTGGCAAAACAGTAGTGTGACAAAACACAAGAACATATTTGGCTTTGATTGCATCATTTGCAAAGACTTACCATTGTTTAAATTTTATTTCTGATATCCAGCTATAAGCTATCTGCAGGGAGTTTCGTGGCTTGTCCAAGCAAGGCCCATATAACTCAGTGGCCTTGTGTCAACTTCACCGAATGCTGGATACTGCTTGGGCTGTGAATGGGTCCTTTAATAGGTACAGCTGTGAAAACATATTAGCTACTTCTCTGTAGGCCTGTTTTTTCTGTAAGAAAAATATAGTGTATTTGCAGAAGAATGGAGTTTCAGATCAAAGGAAGCCATTTTCCATTTCAAGTTGAATTTGAGAAATAGTTATGACCTAATTAAAAAAAAAAAAAAAAGAAGTGGGAATGTTGAAATTTTGGCATATCTAAGCAATCTTGCTACTTTTTGGGGAGTGGCATTCAGCCCATCGTGGCTCAAGGGATAAAGCACAATCCCAGAGTGTGGGACACTTAGATATACAAGTCTAATCTGCTTATTTTGAAATGAAAATTATAACCAAGCTATTCTCCCTGCCAGGCACATCTCCTAGCCACCAAGTGGTCCAGAGGGATGTGCTCTCCACGTCCTGGCAGAGCTATTGCACTCAGCAGAAAGAGACACTCGAACATCCATTTTAACTGGAGAAAGAAAAGGAATTTTAAAGTCAGTAATTAAGACATTCATTTGTTGTTCCAAGTTCTGGGGAGCTCAAACATCGACTCAGTACTCTGTAGGCTACTGTGGATAGTGCTCATGGGGCTTGAATCAGGAGACAGTCAAACAAATGGCTTTCTGCAGTGCGGATGATCAGATTGAGGTGAAGAGAGAAGGACAGCTTTTCTCTGGAGTTACATGAGCACTGTCTAAGACTTGTGATCTAGTTTTTTGTTTCTGATCTCCTCCATTCTTATTTAAAACATCCTAAAAGAATTTTTTGTTCTCTAAAAAACCGACTAGGTCAGTCTCATTTTTCCTTCAATTTTTGAGCTCTAACACCACACCGAAAAAGTGACTTTTACTGCAAGCCGAGTCCCACATTTTCTTGCCTAAGAGGCGTGCACGGTGCTTCAGTGGTAAGCTGTCAAATTCCGTGGGACAATACCACCCTCTGCTTACCTCCTATTGATTTTGAAGCTGGGAACTGCTGTATGAAACTGATAGGCTGGCTGGGTGTTAGCTTGAGTCTTGAGGCAATTCAAGGGTAAAATGATCTAATGCGACAATATGTGAGAACTCAGCATTCAGGGTATTACCGTTCTTGACTAATTGCCAGTGCCATGAAACTGGCCTTCTGTCGATCACAGCCAAGGAGAAGGCTGACGTGGTATCTCAATACACACACAACTGCATAATCTGTGGCTTCCAGTAGACTTAATGACCATAGAGAAGATTTCAGAAAGAAAAAAACAAGGCAGTGTCTATGAAAAAGGATAGATAATAGCTGATTCAACCAGGCTTCATTAGTGGAGAAAGATGGCTAGCGATGGGATGAAAAGAGGCTCTGATATTTTCTTGAGCTGAAGTCCTTTTGATCTTAAGCATGTCTTGAGATTTTGGGCTGCTTTCTTAATCTTAAAATGATTTAAAAAAAAAAAAAATCCTTTTTAGAAACAGGCTGCCCCGGTCTGTGCCCTACTTCCTGCACCTGGACACCGGACAAAGATGTTACGGCTTTCAGGAAACAGCACGTTTGTCAGTGTGCAGCCCCCAGCCGAACAAAGGGCCGGATTCATGAATGCAATATCAACCATGGAAATGTTCCACCCCGGCCCCTCGCCGGCTTCTGACTCAATCTGTTGAAACAAAAAAATGAATTGTCATTGGATTTTGCAGGCTTTGAGGTTCCTCAGCAGATCAATACATCTTGAATATGTTGATGGCCCCTAATTTGAATGAAACTGCACAAGAATCGCAAGAACTCGAGCTTAGGTTGCGAGCCACTTTTTGGGGGTTTGTTTCTAATAAGGAGAAGTCATAGAAACCTGCTACCAAAGGAGAGATGAGAGGCAGTCTCTGCAGCAAGGAGAGGAAAGTGCGCAGTGAGTTACAGTCAGATCTGACTTCGCTCCCACACAGCAGCACCACTTCAAAATTTCCCTCGCCCTGGTGGAGCAGGGTACCCTTTTGACAGGAACTTGGTGTTCGTTAACGGTGTTTGCTCTGCCTGACATGACATTTAAAAGCTCTGGGCCTGTACCACATTTATTCAGCATTGTCATATGCAGCAAAACATTTAAGCAGTTATTCAGCTTGAAGCACCTAAGTAGTCCCACTGTCAACAACGGGACTGCTCAAATGCTTAAATTTATGCACGTGTTGAAGTACCATGCTGAATCAGGGCTTCAAACGCTAATAGCTTGCTGAACCAGAGTAATCATTCCAGTCTTTACCCCCAGAGCCTTACAAATACCCCCGGCACGCAACATACAAAACTAATTTTGCTTAATTGGATAAAATTGTATCTGTACACTCAGTGACCTCTGAGAGTTTTGAAAACTAATTATGCCGGTGTCACCCTGCATGCCTATTTCTATGATTAGCCACATCCACCTATAGGATACGTGGCACTGTCATCTGATATGCTCTGTGATCTGTCCTAAAGGCTGGCACATCTCCAGCTCCGAGTGGGTTTCCTCCACAGTTGTCACGCAGTGCGGTATAGCTACCTGTGATAACTGATGAGCAGACAGACGTCTTCTGCACTGCCATTTTTAATGTGTTTCCCTACATACCCCTTTCAAAGACTAATAATTTCCGCTGGGCAAGAATACTGTCAGCCTGGCATCAGATAAGTTCTCAGGCAGAGCGCTCTACCCTGCATTGCCTATTTTATCCAATAAAGACTTTTCCATCTCTGGTCTACTGCTTATAATTTAGACTTCATAAATTGACTTGCTAACACAGTCAGCTGAACAGAAAAAAAAAGTAAGATGCTGACGTATCTTCAGACTCCTTTCAACTGACATAAAACACTCATTGTCAAAATAGGGTAAGTAGAAGGGAAAATGTATTGGCAATTAGAAGCTGAATTTCAATTTACCATCCTCCTGCCCTTCCAGTACTGTGACAAGAAGTAACACTTTGGTCATTCACATGCTGACACAAGATAACATTTTGAGACTGGAGCTGAAAAGAAGTTTGAGTTTAACCTTCCTTATATTTTTTTTTTCCCCCCAAGGTGGGGCTAATTACTCAACCTACCTAACCAAAAAACTTTAAACTAAAACAGGGCTGTGGACAGCACAGGCAGCATCAGAAGTATCATCTGTTTCCTCACGTGTAAGGACAGCTTTTCAAAGGTGCTTATTCCCTCTCCCCTTTGCTCCTTTCTTCAGCTCCGGTTGGTGCCATGTGGCTTGGTCCCTCCTCTCGAGAGAGCCACCGGCACCTTCCCAGGCAGGCTGCAGCAGCCATGCCCAAGCACGGAGGATGCCCGTGCACAGCTGGCAGGGTAAAATGGTCCCCAGATGTTTGAAGAGTACACAGTGGATATCCTCCCTGCAGGCAATATTAGCAGCAAATATGGGGAGGTAACTGGGCCCCTCTGAACCTCCCCCGTGCCCACGGCACAGTTGGGTGGAGGCAGGGAGGGCAGGAGGACACCCCTCATCCGCCCGGTGTCCACATGCAGTTTGCATTTTCCACTTTGCCTTGGCTCAAAGGAGCATTAATACATGTATTACTAATGAGATAAAGCATCCAACTGCCTGCTGTGCTGGCTGAGGGAATGAGCACCACTTTTACCGCTCCATCTCTACTAGTGCGGAGCTAAGGGGACATCTGCCTCGGCACACATGGCCCCGTGGAGAGGTTTGCTCCTCTTCTGCCTGTACATCTGAGGCAAGCGGTGCTTTCCCTCCATCAGACCGTTATTTGCCACAGCCCGAATCCTGCAGACACTTAGGCACACACAGGAGACCCCACAGAGGAAAGTCGGCAGCGCCCTGAGAATGAAGGTATTCGTGGATGTGTTTGCATGAGCGAGACCCAGAGTTCTTGTAATTTGGGAAAAATAAGCACCAGCTCCTGGCTGTGCAATAAAAGAGTGCTATACCCTCACTCTGCTACATGTGCTCATCATGCTTTGATAATTGTCTCTGAAATTAAGTTTAATAACAGCTAAAATGTTTCAAGAGTTTCCTTGGCAGTAGTTTATAGAAGGTGTTACCTAGGCATGCTGGAAAAGAACATAAAATTATACCATCAAACCTCTGGGAGAAATAACATCTTGGATTTGTTAATTTTGGACAAAGTCTAAATTCTTCTGCTGGCACAGTTTTAAACTATAGTCATACTTTACAGCAGCGATAAGAAAATTGGCTAAAAAAGGGTAATGCCCCTTTTGGATCCTAATGAATCTTTTGAGTCTCATTTGTTTAGTTTAATGAAAAAATAAAGTTAGCATGGCCATATTCCAGTCCCAGTAACAATATCCTGTGTTGGGATAATGAATGAATCCCGTCAGGAGCAGGTGGAATGCCTCCATGGCAGGGCAGAACCAGCAGCCACGCAACAGCCCTCAGCAATGCGTGACTCTGCCCAGCTTCTCCACGTTTAGGATGAAACAAGCATGCAAACAAGATGGAGCTGGGTCCTGAGGACCTCCCCAGGTGGTGTGAGATTGTGGTGGGCCACTGACCATGCATGGATCACCAGGAGAGGTGTGCGCAGGCTGGTACCTTGGAGGCCAGCACACTCGCAGGTGGCTGTTCCCACTCCTTGACTCTTGTCACACTGGCAAGCCAAAGGCTGAAAAATGACTGTTTTACAGACTTTTGTAGCCAAGAGAAAACAGCTTTTACCTCTAAAATTTGAGGGGTTAAACCAATAGCTGAGTTGGAATGTCTTCAGCACATAACACAGGCAGAAAAAAGTAGAGATGTTGAGATAAAAGTAAATAAATACTTTTTGTTTCTTAATCATAGCATGTTCGCCAGGTATTTGACAACTGGGTTGAGCCTTCAAAGTCATAACATGTTGCCTGAAGATGTGGCTTGATTACAGCCTAGACATGAATGTATAATACCAGTTTTCAAGGGGCCAATTAGATTCAGTATTTCATGTAACTGTTCCACGAAGAGTGAAATTATGCCAGTGTATATTGTATATTGATCAGTTTGGTTTTTAGAAGCTATTTCTCAGTCTGATGACAGTGGCTTTCACAGGCAAGAATGCTATCTGCAGAGACTGCCCCCCAGCTTGGGGTATGGCTAAAATCCTGAAAGCCGTACTGATTTAATTACAACTATTCAAAGAGAGTGAAAGATTTTATTCAGATTTCCCTGAGATGGAAAAGACGGGGGTAATGGAAATTCCTTTATCATCCCAACTGCAGGGGTTGTGACCGAGAGCACGCTCTCATTTACTGTCTATACAGCTGTAATTAAATCACTCCAGCTTTCAGAATTTTAGCCATAGCCCAAGATGGGATAAAAATTTGCAGTGAGAGAGATGAGATAACACCACATGAAAGCAGTTGATACAAATAACTAGATGTAGTGGCAGGAGAGTTTTACTTTCTTCCAGGGAATTCAAGAGCAAAGCAGGACACAAGGCACGCCGCGCCGGCACGGATCCAGCCGTGCCTTGCAGCCACCCACAGCAATGCTATCTAGAGGATCATGGCGCTACTGCCGTGTCCCACCGGCTACATCTGCTGGTTAATAAAATAGAAGCCCAATTCCATCCGTGACCAAAACTTGAGAAAAGAGTTTGGAAAAGCTCCATATTCCCAGGGAATCTAGAAATCTTTCTTGCTGAGTGCCTTGAAGAACATAAGCTCATTTTAATTGAAAAAAACCCCCACCCTACAATGGCAGGAAATCAGCAAACTAGTTATGGAAATTAAAAAAAAACCCCAACAGTAAAGCTAAACCTCAGAGCAGGGCTTTGCTATAAATGGATGCATTGATCAAGTTCCGTACGTGTTTGGAGACAGATTCACAGCAGCACTTACCTGCTGTGCTCCTGGCCACGGGTGCAGCCGGGCTGCTGGGGAATTAGGTGAGATCTTGGGTATGATGGCAATGACAGTGGCAGTGTGAGAGGTGGCTGTCTCCTGATTCAGCCGTGCTTAGGCAAGCAGGCTCTGCATCCCAAAAAGCGGTGATGTACCCAGGGTAGGATGTCAGAACAGGCAAGTGCAGGGTCCTGGCCCCACTGCAATGAACCAGCAGCCCAGCTCCTGCCCCACCAGGTGGTCTCAGCTTTGGGTGTGAGTACAGCTTCTGTCCCAGCCTGTGAACCTTGGACACCCCCAGCTTCCCAGCCTCACGCAGTGGCAAGGTGCAGCTCTGGTCCTTGGTGGATGTCCAAGGCTTGGGGGCAGAGAATGCTGTTCTTGCTGCCACCATCCCCATAAAAGGCACCAAACTTGATGCCTCAGCACGTGGGAGAACAGAGTGAAGAGGTGATGCGAGTGTTCGAGGAGGGGAAGGGAGGATATTCTCAGGGATATAGAGTTTTGCTAGCTCCATGGGCCGAGGACAAGTAGAAGACGAGAAGAGTTGGCCTGGAAAAGAATCTGATTCAGGATATTGACACGTTTTGCCTTGCTTGAGGCTAACCAGTGTTTGGTAAATATGTTGAACCCTGCCCTCCCACTCTATCCTGTGCACTTCCATGATGTGAGGTACCACGCAATCCTGCACGTGGCCTGTTACTGCTTTGCAACAAACCCATCACAATACTTAGGCAAGGAGAAAAGCCCCTAAACACAATCTGTGATAATAACGGAGAGAGTAAATGCTCCCAGCATTATGGCATCCTTAAATCCCCACTTGGGGCGTTCTTCTCTGGGCATTCATTTTTACTGTAAATTGCTAGGGGCTGACTTCTTCAACACAAGGAGAAACACTATATAGACAAGTTACTGCGTAATGCATAAGATACAGGATATGGTAGGGTTATGAAGCATAGGTATATGAGAATAAAGAAAATATCTGCAGAATGTGGCCTCCAGGGTAAAGGCAGCCCTTCCTATCTGTCTTTACAGGGCAGCATCTTGACTGTAATATCTGGCCCCTGTTAGAGCTGGACATACCCCTGAGTCCCAGTTAGCGCTGGCCTGTGTCGTTTCAGATGGTCGATCCTGCCATTCTTGAGCAAAACTCTCCTTCAACTGCATGGGCATTTTGCCTGATGCACAGGAGGATTCCCAGTTGGACCTTTTGGAGGTCGGATTGAGAAACAGTGGGGAAGAAAGCAAGGCTAGCACTCTCTGCCTCCTAATGCACCAAGCCCTCTTAGTTCTACAGCCTGGCAGAGCTTAATATCTCATTTGTCAAAGCGACAGTCAAATCCCCACGATAGATCATATAATTATTAATTCTGTTCCCAGGTGACATGCATAATTTGGAAGTTTTCTGAATGCAAGGTAGTAAGATAACACTTCAGGGAAACCACCCCCCACCTCCCCCACAAATTTCCAGTCCACTAAAATTTCAGAGGTAAACAATAAAAGTTACAGCAAAAAGATACAGCACAGACCAAAATATTCCTCACTGTGGGTGAGATGATGGCCTGTTGTACAGAGACCAAATACAAACTGACCCAGACAAAGACTAATTAAAAAGTGTTGTATCCGATTGTATGCTCTGTAACTAGTTTGGCTTGTAACTGTTAGATTTTAAATGGCAAATAGCTTAATTTCTCTTGTATACGAAAAGCTTCCCACTTCTCAGAGGTTCAGCTTTCTGGCTGACATTATCCTTACTCAGAAGATAAGTGATGCTAGTCCAGAGCAATGTCACTCACATGACTTTCTACTGGTTAACTATTCTCCTGCTGAACCGAAAAGCTCGACACTTTTCTCACCATTACAGAAGTGCTCTAATGACCTGTTTCCAACCTGCTTTCTGAAGGCTGGGTGAACTTTAGCAGAAACTTGGCAAGAAGGCGTAGGACCAGTCATACGCTGCAGTTTGGGAGGTGGTGAGAATTCAGAGAGACGTGACAGGAAGAAATCCCCTGCCGAGCATGTTCGCTGGGCATCGCTTTCTACCCTTTCTATGGCAAAACCAGCAAAAGCGATTAGGGGAAGGAAAAAAACTCCTCTGCAAACTTGCAGACACTTTCACATGAGCTCTTGCAAGGCTCGTGTTTTCCACCAACTCTCTGGCAAATGCAGTAGTATCGCTTGTGCACATACTGCTGAAAAAGAACTATAGGCAAATCTTAGGGTTTTCTCTGAATGAATGTTCGCAAAGAATGTTTTGGAGAACTTTTGGCTGGAAAAAAAATCTATTTTGTCAGAATTTCCAGCACAGCTAGGGACACTAGACTAAAACAGCAGATGAGTCGGAAAAAACACACCCTACATACAGAAATGTCATGGGGACCTTCCGTGACCCTCCTGGTGATATTGTAGCAGAAATAACTAAGTGCATAAACCCGTAAACTTCCATACTGGGAATTCTCTCTCCTTGAGTTCTTCCTTGAAAGCGAGCGCATAAGATATTGCTGTAAACTGGGCAGCGCTAATGCATTCATTGATCAGGCAGGATGTATCCACTTAATACTGCAGTGCGGGCTTTCCATTTGTTTACCCTATCCTATGTTTCAGTGGCGTTTTCATTTTAAGCAAATTTCAGAATGATCACTGTATTTGCTCAAACCTGCGCATGTGCGACAAAGCCGTTCTTAGCCCATCTGCTCTGGCAACCTCTGCCATGTAAAACGGACACCTGTCCATCCGTCCGTCCGTCCATCCGAGGGGTTGGAAGCATAAAGAGGGATGCCCCGTCACACGTGAACCGACAACAAAGGGATAGAGGCACTGGGGGATTGTTATCACCAGACACGAAGAGGCACGTGCTTCGGAGACGAGTTTTTTTACACCCCTTACACATGCATATGTATTTTACCTCATTATTGGCTTCAGCTGTACTTATTGTTATCAATTTGTGTCCCGATGCTCTTTTTCTAGGCATCCTCGGTGGGAGAGACTTGTGTGCAGAGCAGTATTTGCATTTCTGCAAGCCTTTACGGGTATACATATTGTTAATACGCACATAAACAGGATGCCATTCATATTTAAACAGCGCTTTTGGAGTCGGATGGCATCACAGCTGAGGGAATGGAAATGTTCTGATTTGTATCACTTATCTCAGTGGAGGTTGCTTCCCTCACATATTCTGACTTCTGCAGAGCCGCTGTAACAAGGTAGTTATATTCACATAGGATGAGACACTAGGCATTTAATAACCCCTACTTCCTCCTCCCAAAGCCTAATAAGCTTCCTTTGCCAGTTGATCTTTACAGTCACTCACCCCTCCGTTTTTTCCAGGCTACTGTGCTGCCTTTATACTTAAGCTCTTTTTTTCATTTTCATTTGCATGTATTCAAGGCCCTAAAGAAAAACAGCTCTGCATTAAAAGGCTATTACAGAAATATATGCCATTTAAGTAACAATAGAACATGTTTTTCATTGGGAGGAGAAAAAAGAAAAAGAGGATATTTTAGTTCCAAATAAGATTTAAAAGGATGTCACGTGATGTTCAGTGTACTTTGGCTCACAGAATTTGTCCTGCGGTTCGTTGCGGCTTCTGCTTTAGTCAGTTAATCTCTTTCGCGGCACTAGGACCCTAACAGGACTGAGTGCGTTCAGACATGCCACCTCCCTCTTCATCCCAGGCTTCCCCCGGGCGCACAGGACCCCACGCTTTGCTGCGCTGCACCCTCTGCCGCCATTTGCTCTTGCGCTGAGGGGTTTGAAACAGCATTTCCCACTGCCTTCAGCAGGCCTCATCCCTAGGTATCAGTTCCAAAAGTTCTTTGTTGCTAGGAGTCACGGCTGTGTCAGGTGGGATGCTTCTCCACAAGAGGAAGTGCCAAAAGGGTATGCGTTTGCAAAAACGTGCAGAGAGAAAAGTTTGATTACACAAACACTCCTCCACCCCCAAACCTCATCGGTGCTTATGTGTGTGCCTGGGGGGGGAGTCTGTCTCATCGGCCGTGATGGTTTTAATGGCCAGGATTGAGGCAGTTCTTGTCCCAGCCCTCCACCCTGGCCTTCTGCTGGCAATCACTGTCACTCAGGGCAACCCAAGTGGGATGGGTGTCCTCTTTCTCAAGGCACATCCCTGCAATTGGACCTAAGATCACATTTCCACCCAAAAGGATGCTGCTGCCTTCCTCCAGGCCAGCTATGTGTTCCTGGTGCCCCCCCCCCCAACTGCTGCAGACCCTGCAGCAGCACGGGCAGCGGGAGCTGGGCACTGATGGAGCTGAAAGCTCACCCGGCAAAAGGAGAAAAAGATCCTTTTTCACCAGGTCAGCAAGGCGATGTGTTCCACCCTGCAACGAGATGGCTGGGAGAAGTGGGCGCTCTCCCTTTTGTTAGTCCATTTAGTCATTAGTTCAGCTAAGCTGGCGGCAAAGTCGCGTTTTGAGTTTACAGCTCGAGCACTCATTTCATCTGCTGTCAACTTTTGTTTCGCCTCAGCAGCCGGGGCTGGCAGTGCCGCAGCCGCAGAGACTTGCCAGTGCCCTCTCGCATCTGGGTGTACAGACGTGGTGTTACCCATTCCCTTCAAGACTCAAGCCGGCTTTCAGGCAGGCGCTTTGCTTTTGCCTAGCCTCTGTGGAGGACTGAGCAGGATAGATGAAAAATCTTAACCTTTTCCCCCGTGACAGAAGAACTAAGGAACTAATGCTCTAAATGGAAAAACAGTTTGGCTGTATTTTTAGTATACATTTTTTTTTGCCAGTGAGCGAAGAGAGTGCTTTTTCATAGGTTTGAAAAAAAGAGGCAAAGGATGGCAAACTTTTGCTTCCATCCCTGTATTTTAGAAAGCAGTAGACAAATCAAGCGGTTTTTGAATGCAGGACAAAAGGTCCTCTGAACAGAAATCCGCAGGGTCATGACTTTTCGGTGATATTCCCATGAGGAAAGTGAGAGGATTAAAAAAAAAGAAATCCTAATGACATATTTGCTAAACTTGTGCATGAAATAGCAGGAGCAACTAATTTCTGCACCTTTATACAAGGATTTCTGTAGATCATTTTAACCAGGTATCCAGGGCAGAGTCACGGATAACCGCACTTCATCATTCCACCAGGAAGCTCATTCAGACTGAAAGCCGGACTATTGGTTTTTAATTTTATTGCAGTTTTTCATTTTGATAGCTCTTCCACTTGACACGGAATTTCCATGGTGCAAATTGAATACAATAAAACTGCTAATCAGCCCATTAGAATATGTTGATGATATAACATCTATTAGTTGTTGAATAATGTCTTCCTCCAATGTATTTTGAATTAAGTCTGCATGATAACAAAATTAATCCAGATATGTGTACCTACCCGTAAACACAGCGTGCATGGGTGCGCACAGCCTTCTCTTGGAACTCCATACAACTTTTTAACACGCTGACAATCCCATACAAATACCAGTGAAAGAAAATGTGTCTTCAAGTAGTGAAATAAGCAATTAAATACGAAGAAATTATCTGTGAAGTAAGGCTGGCTAAAGCTGTTTGCTCTGAGCACGTCTTCCATGGGAACACAAAACCTAGTACAGGCTCCGGTCTCACATCATAGTGAATTTCTCTGACTTCAAGTGCTTCTTATCCCAGGAATACCTCCCACATTTTACCTCTCCAACAGTTAGAACAAACCGCCTTCCTGCATCAGCGTCTTCTTGTCCCATTTTCTCCTGCTTTTTTCCAAGCTCTTGCTTGACAATTTCTTAGGTCTTTAATTCTAATGCCCAAAGGCTAGAAATTTTCTCAGCACCCAAAGAAAAAGAGCCCTTAGCCTGTTTCTGTTAAGGTCTCATTTAATTTTTCCACCCCAGTGCAAGTCTTCCCTTGCTCTACTATTGCAAAGACCCACAACATGAACTTCTTTTCTTGGCTGTCGCTTCTTGGGGAAAGATAATTTCCTACACTGGCAATTTCCCCTGTCAGCATCCTCTGGTGCTACATCCCACGTAGCTGAAAGCTGCCACACCAAGAATGCCTTTGAAGCTGTAAATAGACAGAAAGTAGCAACGAATCCAAAATTTCTCTTATTTGTCTAATATGCTCTGTCAAAAGCTCCTAATCATTATAAAATCAGAATTGTTGAAGTTATTAAGGGGAAATTTATCCCTGTCCACACAGACGTTCTTTATATTCAGCAGAAACAGCCTTTATGGTAATCTTCTAAAAGAAACATAGTGGTCCTCTTGTAAAGCCCTATAATTTGTGGGAGTTTATTTTCTGATAGGAATCTTGGCATTTTAAATGGGTTAAAATTCAGACTTGCCCAGTAATAGGTAATAAGAACGCAATATTATAGTAACTTTCTCATAAAATGGTACAGCCCACTATGAGAGCAACTGTGGTCAAAACCTTACTGACAGTTTGATTTTCATGTATTGGAAATGATAGTCCAGGAGGATTTGTAACTTTTGTAACAACAAAAACATCCCTAGGCATCTCTGCATCTTTATGCATCTAAATACCTGCAAGGATCCGGTTCTCAGTGCACCTAAAGCTCATACAAAGCAGTATCCGTGTCCCTTATGGCTCAGGTTTGAGAGTAATCTACTTGCAAGAAATGTTAGGACTCTACCATAGACAGATAAGAAAAGGAACAATACAGTTGGAATGGGCAAAGATTATTCAGTTCAATCTGAGGAGAGTTGCTTTGTATTCCCAGACAGTTGAACAATCCTTTCGTCTTTCAAGGAAATTATAACTGTGATTCACTGGGACAAAGTTAGCAACTTCTCTTTTTATCTAAGTCCTATTATTGGTGCTTGTCACAGCCATTCAAGGACCTCCTAGGAATCAAAATGGACAATTGCATCCTTCTCTCTCTGACAGCAAGAGGCTGGGTATCATTAACAATGCTTAAATTAATAGTGAATTTTGTAGGGAGTAAATGTACCCCTGCAGGAAACCACGGATGAAGAGACAGGATATACATTTCAGTTCAAAGTCCTGCCTGTGAGTGGAGGTCTGTGACATTTTCCCGTTCAAAATTAGACATTCATAAGTTCACGGTGACAAGGTGCACAGTATTGTTTTGGTCTATGGAATCAATAGCTGTGAGCAAGGGGGTGGAAGGTGGCTTGTTGAAAAGGGGAGTGATTTTCACAATGGAAAGAAATCCATAATGTGTAATAAGTGGCTGTAGGTGGTTCCCTGCCCTTGCTCTTTTTTGTGCAATATAGGTCTCAGGGCTCTGAAAGGAACTGGAACACAGGGTGAGGTCTTTTATCAAACTTTGTATTGCCGTGGATAACATAGCATCCAAATTTTGCCAGATTATGTGAGCAGAGGAGACGTGTAGAAGCAAAATAGCTTGCGCTTAGCCTAGGTAAGGTCAAAGCGGGGCTGATAAGCGGAGGGGAAGGCTGGCTTGTGGCCACCTGCAGCCCGCCAAACCTTTGTGTGCAGCCAGGCAGAGGGATTTCGTCTCAGCATCCGAGAGCCAGCTGATCTTGGAGGCTGCAGTGACTCTGCCTGGCGGCAGCAGGCAAGAGGCTACGCTGGGATGAGCATCCTGACACTCCAGGATTAGAGCAATAAGCCAGTTTGAGCTGAACGCAGTCTCACCTCTGGAGTTACCAGAGCTCAGAGCATCCTGCAGCAGTCTGTTCCTGCCCCTCGCTGCTCCTCCGTCATCCCGGGTAGATTTTATCGGGTAGATTTTATCTGGTAGCAAGAAACCATTGCAGGGCTTGCTTCGTGGGTGCCACGCCACTGAGGCTTAGAGGACTCTGTGTTTTCATGGGGGACAAGAGGAACGGGAGATGTACAGCCCGACAGCCCCTTCTCAGGGGCCAGGGGGCAGAATCGTCCTGAGGGCTGGGGCATGTGCTGGCCAGGGCTTTTCCTGCGAGTGGCAGCGTATGTCCGACTGAGGTAGTGCTCACCCGCTGGCTGAACTCCGATCCAGAACAAACACAGAAAGTTTCTGAATTTATGCTGTTGCCACTGCATCGGATAGACACAGAAGTACTTACTGCACTGCAAATAACTTTTGTTATATGATCCTCCCCTTGCGATGCTCCATCTACTAAATAAACAAAACTTTGGGAATGATTGGTCATGGGCCAAATGCCAGAGTTATCCCTGTACCTCTTAGAATGGACATACATCCAGTATGGGGGTACGATGGTGGCATCAAACAGAACCCACCACTGCTATGAGACCAAAGGCAGCAGTAGCAGTATTTAATGCCTTTTCTCACTTAAGGCTGGTCAAAGTTTTTATATTCATTCCTTCCTAAAGTGGACCAGACTGGTGTAATGTACATCTTTGTAATTTGGAGGCTATGTAACTGTAATACAGTCTGCCTGGTTTCAAGATCATAAACTGAGATAAAAGAGAACATTAGATAATCTACTCCATCTTCTGTCCCTTGCGGCATCTTTCCCTCTTAAGTCCCACTGGTGCTTTGTTGTATATGTTTTAAGTGTCCAAAATGACAGAACTTCTGCTCTTCAGAGACTATCTTGAAACTTAGTAGGACTCTCCAGAGGGATTTTTTTGCTGTTGTTGCTGCTAGTTAGTCTTACATTTTGTCTTCTTAGAATTAACTCCAAGTTCCTGCTTCACCTTAAATGTTATTTTTTTAACCTTGGTTCCTTTCACAAGAACCAATGAAGTCTTATTGGCATCTTCAGAAGCAGCTGAGAGTGACCTCAGCCAGGATGAGTGTAAGAAGGACTAAGTGTAGGAACGTGCATTGCTCTAAGTACCTGCCCCATTCCTTCTTCCTGGTCAGGACACATCCAGCACAGCCTGCTACTGCTACCAGCAAGCAAGCTGGCTGAACATTAACAATACAGGGGAAATGAGGGCGCGTCACGTCAGGTCCTGATTTAAGTAAACTCACAATGAATGTTTTGAGCACATACCTGAATTAAACTGATTGCCAGGCTTCAGAATCTGGAATGGCAATGATCCATCCAGTTTGTGACTACCTAAGCAGTAACAAATTCCTCCCCGCCCAGTCCCGCTCATCGCCCACCTCACTGGCACCAGCAGGAAGTACTCCCTAGTAAACTGGTGCTTTTCTAGTTCCTTCGTGTTATCCTTCACTAAAGAATCTTGCACCATGCGTCCAGATTCACCTCTTTCCAGTGGTATTTACGTATTTCAGAAGCGTATTATTGGTTATTTTGTCACCTCCTAGCTGTCACTTTGTAGAAATTTACATTTTTCTATTGTCTCCTCCAGTCCCAGCTGAACCGAGCTCAATTTGAGTGACCTTCAGTAGAGATCACTGTAATTACAGCCTTTTCCTCCTGGCCCTCTTTTCACACATTTTATCACAGACTAACAACATTTACCCTTTCTTTAGCAGCTGAACAAGCTGATGAGCTCAAAGCGTAAAAACAAAGGGTCTCCTCAGTGTACCTCAGTGAGACGGGGTCTTGGAGGTAATAAGAAGGATGTAACGTATGGCTTTGCCCCCTCTCTGAAGAAAAAGCTAATTGAAAAACCGTTGTTTTCATGCTGTCAAGGAAACTCAATCAGTAACAGGCAAGAAATAATCCTCTTATATAACAGGTCAAATAATAATATGTCATCAAGGTGCTTTTAACTTCATTAAAATTTGTCCCTTGATAAGTGACAATTTAATTATGTGATCAGGTAATAAAATAATACATGCCTGAAAACTTATGTCCAAACCACACATCATTAATGGTCCTAAATTAACCCTGGATGATAGGGTAGAAGTTAATCTTAGATAGCAAATGCTCTACTGGATATTTTTCACATGCCTGTTTTGGAGTTCTGAACTGACGGTTCAATTTGGAAAAATAACTGACATGGTGACATTAATCTATCCCGTAAAATAAACAATAAAGATAACAAATGCTTTTTAATCTACACTAGAATGGTGCCATAATCCAACAAAATGTCAGGAATTTGAGGATTAGTCTTTTATACTGCTTGAGTCCAAGTATTCCCCCAAGGGTTTTGGCAGGTCCTCTAGGTCTCTAGCTGTGAGGTGGGTCCCAAAATGGTGTGTGTCTCTCACGAACTGAATAAGACAGCCACTCTTCTGAACTGAAGCACCCTTCTTAGGCCAGGCTGGATGGGGCTTTGAGCAGCCTGGTCTAGTGGGAGGTGTCCCTGCCCAGGGCAGGGGGGCTGGAACTAGATGATCTATAAGGTCCCTTCCAACCTTGACAATTCTATGATTCTTTCAAGACTGGATGAATTTGTCTATACGATTCTGGTTTCTGGCCCAAGGCAAGCCAGGCAGCTATTTCTCCCTCTTTTTGTTATTGAAGAAAAGATATCTTGTTTGCAATTTTTTGAACCACAGTCTTGCCCTACGGTTTCTCCCTTGAGTACATGTGGTTCCTTGGCACACCTTTTGACAAGGTGCTCTGCACCACCGGGAACTTGGAGCATGGCAGCCCCAGCACTGTGCAATACCCACCTGATAAATCTTTGCTGTTGGAGAAGATGCTATACAACCCGGGGAAGCTGACTTCCTAGGGGAGAGTCTAATGCAAAAGGAAGACACTCACTTCCCAGTAAAGATGAAGGTACAGTTGGGGTAGGGGTTGACCCAGAAACAAAGCCTTAAAATCCAGAGCCAAGACCTATTATCAGAGGTGATTAGCTCTATGAGAGAGCAAAGCCAGCCTGGGCTGTGTGAATGCTTTTCTTGGGGGAAATTACAGCTGCAGAAGTTTCTCTCCTTGGAAGATTAGTGCTCACTTGGCTTTCCTTCCCTCTTCTGGTATCCTGGCATAGGGAGATCCTAGACACCAGAACATTTAAAAAAGAGTGAAGCTTGGCTGTTGGTTGGAGAGGGATTTGTTTCACCTCCAGCAAGCCTGCTGCATCACCGGCTGGCTGGATTTTCAGCCCCGTGGGAGAAAAGGTACAAGATGTCCTCAGGGAGGTAGAAAACACCATTTTAACCTTGGGTACAGTTGGGTGAATGTGAGCCTGGAGAGCATGTTTCAAAGGTCTAGACTTCAGTTATAACCTTGCTGCTAATCTGTGAAAAAAGCAATTCAGGAGTGTTTTTTTCAAGCATTGCTATGAAACAGAGATGTAGATTATATAGATTTAGGCATGAAGAGACTGATCTAAAGACAGTGCTTGTGTACTTTAACGTGTGTATCAAATATTTGAATATGCCTGTCTGATAGGAAAGTGATCTTAGATGATCTGAATTTTTATTTAGTGACCTTTAGAAACAAAAAAAGGATTTAATAAATAAAACCAATCTTTGCAACAAAATCTTAATCCATGAACTTTTAAGACTGCTTGCTTTTAGAGCTATTTGTTGGAGCAAAATCCCTGAAAAACAAAAAGAATGAACTGTGCCGGTCAGAAAACTCGGTACAAGCCCAAAGGCACAGCTCCAGAATTCAACCACTGTGTTCTAAATAACACAAGTCTCATCTAATGTATAAATGTCTCCAAAGCATTTATCACTCTAATATCTGGGCCGTGCTCATAGATTTTTGGATATAGTGGGATCTGTCCAGAACTGATGATCAATTTCTCATTCATCTTCAGTGCTGCCCTTTGGCTTCACCATTACATTTAAAATAATGGAAGTTACTCTGTGATCACAAGCATGTAATTCACAAACATGGTGTCCTGACATGATTTTGATGCCAGCATTCACGTAAGATTTACTGGGGCTTATATTTGCTTTTCTGCAGCTCCCCAAACATTTCCCAAGAGTAGAACCTCTGGATACATTGCTCCATTCAGGTTCTGCTGCTCCCAAAGATCAAATTTGGGTGTCAGCATCACCAGGAGTAAAATGAAACTGGGATGACATAGGTATACTTTTTCAAAAATGTCCAGGTGTGTCTGTCACCTCTTTTATCCTGGAGAACGGAAAGCTATTGAGGAGCTTTGATGTTCTCTGGGGAGATATAGACCAGACAGGGATTCGACTGGCCTGGCCAGGTGTTGTTCTCTCTTATGCCTAAAGGGAGTACAAAAATTCCTGTGCCACCTGGGAACCATCAGAATCTGCTTTCTTCCAGCTTCCCCAAACGCTAGTATTTCCTCTAATGGCCTGGCTCTGATGCTGGGTGTAAGCAAATGCAATGTCCAAATGCTGAAAGATATGGAAGTTACCCCTAAATATCCACCCTCAAATGGCAACCTGTAGGTGCGAGAAGACTAGGGTATACAACACAAGAAGGACATGGACCTGTTGGTGTGGGTCCAGCAGAGGGCCACGAAGATGATGAGAGGGCTGGAGCACCTCTCCTATGAGGACAGGCTGAGAGAGTTGGGGTTGTTCAGCCTGAAGAAGAGAAGGTTCTGGGAGACCTTATAGCAGCCTTCCAGTACCTGATGGGGGCCTACAGGAAAGCTGGAGAGGGACTTTTTATGTGGGCATGTAGTAATAGGACAACAAGTAATGGCTTCAAACTGGAAGAAGGTAGATTTAGATTGGGTATCAGGAAGAAATTCTTTACTGTGATGGTGATGAGACACTGGCCCAGGTTACCTAGAGAAGTTGTGGATGTTCTACCCCTGGAAGTGTTCGAGGCCAGGCTGGATGGGGCTTTGAGCAGCCTGGTCTAGTGGGAGGTGTCCCTGCCCAGGGCAGGGGGATTAGAGCCAGATCATCTTTAATGTGCCTTCTAACCCGAACCATTCTATGATTCTATGACTCTAGGGTAAATTTATGTACTAGAAAGACGGGTCCCCAAGTGCCCAGGTGTCACTCTTGTTGCAGCGCTCCTTCAAAAATGGAACAAGCAAGCAGTGAGAATCAGAATGGTTCTGAAGTACAAAGCATGTAATATAAAGTGTTATTTATTAATAGCACTGCTGGAAACTCCCTGGGAACCATATCTGCCAGCAGTGATATCTGCATGTCAGTCTAACTCCATCTTTTTACTCTGTAGCAAAAAAGCTGCATTATTGCTCTTGCTGCTGTGATCCCCTCTCAGGCTGCTCTTACACATCCCTGCTTTTGGGAAAAATCACCTCCCATGCCATCTGTCTTACTCTCCAGTTCCTCCTCAGCATTCCCCTCTGCTTCCCACACACAGCCTGAATCAGGGGCTCTGTAGCACCTTGCTGGAGCCTGGGATGATCAACTCTGTGTTGAGGGAGGTTTTGGAGGTCACCGACACTTCTGTTGTCCTGAGGACCTAAGTGATGTGGCTGAGATAGCGAGGGACACTGATGGAGTGTGTCCATGTCATCCCTGTGGGCTCAGGCTTTGCTAGACATGGGTATCCCACGGGTTTTCTTTTCCCCGTGCAGAGCTTGCCCATCCACAACAGTGCTCTCACTAACACTGGTGTGGGATGCATCAGGAGGGTGCCAGGCAATGACAGGACCCGGTGTTTCCTTCACACTGTACCCTGTGTTTGCCCCTCGCTGTTTTTGAGGGCACTGCCCACCACTGCGCTGACAAGACCACTTTGACCTCAGAGGACTGGAGGAAAAAGGTTTCATTACAGAGAGTGGCTGCAGAGCGGTGGCACGTTTGGCAGGAGTGAGGAACATGGTACTGTCTCCAAAATCAACCAAGGTTACGGGGTAGCATCTTGTTAAAACTCCTACAGGAGGGCAGATAGAGTAGGGTTTGCTGTACTTCCAGTCAGCTTCATCTAGCTGGTGGTAGGCCAGTTTGGTGCCCAGCTTATTTCCCCATGCTTGAAGTTTTTTACTAGACAGCCTCTTCCAGGTGCTCTCATCCAGACGCTGCTTTTGGATGCATTTCCTCAAATCAAGTTTCACACTCGGCTCTCCCCGGATATTAACTAGCAATCTGGTGTGCTCCCGCAGCCAACGGGCAGTGCAGGGGGAAAGGAGTTTCCATCAGAGCCTGCGTGGTGAGGGCTGGATGCTGTGGAAAAGGAGCAGACATGGAAAGCAGTCTCAGGGCATCTCCGACGTACAAAAGCCATCAGGTAGCTCCCAGCACAACGGATGCAAGTAAGGAATGGAAAGGAGTAGGAAGTACGAGCCTGGGCCAGTGCGATACGACAGCGGGGAACGGTGATCACTGCAAAGGCTGCCCAGGTTTGGGTAGCAGGATCCTGTGGGTGAGGGGCACAGCGCAAATGAGAGCGTGTTTGATCTGGTTTCCTTTCAGACTGCAGCTCTCCGTCAAAGCCTGCCGAGGCTGGGGCTGTGTTTGGCAGGGTGTCCAGCGGGGAGCCAGCGCCTCGTCACACGCTCTGCCTTGGCAGGAGGTAGCCAGGCAGACGGCACAGTCACCAATTAATAGCAGACAGCAATATTTAAACTAATCATTAGGGGGATCAGCATAAAACAAAACTCTTATTAAAATTAACAACACAGCCACTAAAACTGATGCTGTTTCAAGCTATTCATTACAGCTAACAACTGAATCTAGCCAACAGCACTTGACTGGGGCCTGGTGTCGGTTTTAGTTTTGTGTCTTCTGGAGACAGGGCTTACCTGATTGCAAATGTTCTGTGGGCACGTCGACATAACCAACTGGCGTCAATGCTCAGCGGGAAGGACTGGTTCATTTTGCTGCCTCCCATTATGCTTCCAAAACCACTGTTCACATCTTTACCAGCCGTGAAGTCTGCGCCAGCGTGGTCTGTGGTGCAGCGCACCACACAAATTCAGAGCACTACCAGCTGGCAGACCTCCTCTCTGCTCTGCATGTGGAGCACCCTGGGTGGCACGTCGGTGCCTGACTCCAGCCTTGGGTCCAACAGGTTTGGAATGGTCCTGAGCTGGTCACTGCTGCGATCAGACGGAGGCCTGGGTGCAACTGCAAGGCTCAAAGGAAGGACACAAGGAGAATTTATAGCAAGAACCCCTCCAGCACACTAAATTGCTAAGGTAGACACCTGTTCCTAATAACTTTTGAGCACTTTGACAGGGCATGAAAGGCTTTAAAGTTAATCAGGCTCCAAAATCCAGGCGCAAAGGGGCAGATAGACAGAGCCTTATTAATGTCCCCACTGAAGGACAGGCTGCAGCATGAACTTGCACCTCCTCTGGGAGGAGAGAATCCACACATGAGAGCACCCTCAAAACAAAGCTGCCCTGACTGATCAAATTAGCACAGACCCATCCCTGGAAACACTCAAGGCCAGGCTGGACGGTGCTCTGACCCACCTGATCTAGGTGAAGATGTCCCTGCTCATTGCAGTGGGGCTGGACTAAACGACCTTTAAATGTCCCTTCCAAACCAAATTACTCTCTGATTCTGTGATTCTTTGAGAAATGTTTGTCCACTAAAAGAGGAGGTTCCTGCCGCTCTTCCCTGCCATTTGTATCAGCTGTCATGATACAAACCTCCTCTCCTGGTCTGAAAATACACAGTGAAACATTTGCTTGAAATGCTTTTATAATTTACCTTGCATTTGCAATGGTCTAGAAGTGCATGCACCATTGTTTACCAAGTCTCTTAAGGGGAAAAACCTGCTCGAATGTGATTTCCAAGATCTGAGTTGGTACAGCAGCAGATGCTAAACTGGCAAAGAAAACTGCCATCAGATTTTCTTTTAACCTTTCTATCTTTTTATCTATACCCTTCATTTGACCTCCCACTCTCCCTCCTGTACGCCCTTAGACTCTCCACTTTTTAATCCTAACTAGGTTCCACTTTTGCTTGGTGGCTTCAGACCCGGCACCCTCCGTGCCGACCTCCAGCCAGCTAATTGTTCCGCTCCTTCACGTTCCCAAGGTCGCAGGATGTGTCACTTCCCCCCTGGTCTCCAGGCCACTTTCCTTCTCTTATGAGTTGAAGCGAGCAGCCACCTCGGTCTAAAAGCTCCTCCTCAGCTGTACTGCAGTAGCACCAGGAGGACCCAGCAAGGACCAAGGCCCCATTGTGCTCAGATCTGCATAAACACCAAGTGAGAGACAGCTCCTGCCCTCCTGAGGTTATGGGCTGAAAGGGAAAGAAGGCAGAGCGAAGGCGAGTGGGACACCTGCAAGCAGAGTATTCATGATGATGCTATTCACATCACTTTTTAGTCCCTCTCTCCCCCCTCCCCAGATTAAAATAAAATAAGTTGTTGGGTTGTTTTGGGGAGTGTTGTACATTACTGTTTGCAAAAGCGATCATCTGTTTCCGTTCACCTTGGTTCTATGCCAACGCTGCTCTGGGCCGTGCTTCCTGAGCAGGTCCTGCGATGCAGCGGGAATAGCATAGAAGCACCAGAAGATGAAAGAAAACCACTTGGTCTCCCACCCGCCCCATCACAGACGGCTGCAGTCTAGCAATAAGCCCACCAGTGGCGAGCCAAATGCGATGGAGCCCAATGTGTCCTGTCAGCCACCAGCCTGGGGCTGAAGAGGAGGGAGGGACTACATCCCTTCACTTACCCCTCATTACGACACGAAAGGGAGGGAGCATCCCAGCCAGTTCACAGAACATACACCTGCCAGGGGAGAAGGCAAGATTTGAGAACTGGAAAAAAATTGCTCTGAAGTAGGGTACAACACCACTGCAGCCTAACCCTAAGGAGAATAAATTATTCTCCTCTTTCTTGGGCAGCAGAAGTGTACCAGCCCCACAGAACTGCAAGGACAAAGGACAGCCTGTCCTGTCCTGATGCAAAAAAGTCCTACCCTTAAAGTGAGGCTTCAGAATGGTGTGTGAGAGTTTGATTTGCATCCAGAGTGGAAACATGCTTGCCAGCCATCAGGCTGATGTGATTTGAAGCAGCTGAGATATTAAATGCACTAAACCAGAATGTATAATAGCCATGCTGGCAGACCTTTAATTATTGTCGTGCTTGTGGGCACTGATATCATTCAAATTAAAAGCTTTCCCCACTACTTGCATTTTTTTTTAATACATTGATGTACTCTGCACTGATGGATTGTCCTCTCTTGTCCTTCTCTCACAAAATGCTTGGCACAATTTGCTTCAGTGCAGAAATAAAACGTATTGGCACTCACTTGCCACATTTTTGGTGCTCTTTTTATTTTGTTTTAAAGGATGGGCCCCCTAATGAGGACAAAGGTTAGTCAAGTTTGGAGGGGCAGCATTAATTGCTCAGTCACTAATGCTCCTTTTCAGAAAAAGCACATTATTAGAAGCAAGACTGAAGCGCTGGCGCAAGCTTCCCCAGAGCAGTGCCTTTGATGGTGCTGGCTGATGACATAGCAAAGTTTCCTTGCCGCGTACTGCACAGATGCTCTAATCTTCCTCTCCCACCTGGTCCAGAGATAGGTATTGGGCCAGTCCGGTGCTCGGATACAGCAGCAGAAAGCTGGAGAAGCTCCTCTGAAGCAGCTTCTCTGCACTGTTGTCACTGACAGAAGAATCAGGCTCTTTTTCTAGTACTAGGATAAGGCTGCTCGCTTGCTCAGGGTAATTTTGGAACAAGTGGAACTGTTCTAAGCAGAATGAGCAAAGTACAAGCACAAAATATTTATCAGAAAAGTTGTCCACACTCTCTCCTGAGATGGAAAAACTATAAGATAGGCAGAGGAATATACTTACTTATTCCTCTGGATGACAGGCATAGCACACCATCTCTCCATCACACGGAGAACTCATTTGCAGGAGATGCAGCACTCATATCTTCCACACTGCTTCCAAATTACAGCCCCTGATTTGCCACAGCTGCCACAAAACTCCTTTCAACTCTTGCTGCTTTCTGCAGCTCCCCTTGCTGTCCACGTTAGGCAGCTGGTTTTAGCTTTTGGGTAGTGACGGAGCGCAGTTAGAAAAGGGCTGGGGCTCAAACCAGGAATGGAAAAGGGCCCACCTGGCAGTGCTTGCCCCTAATTCTCCTCTCCCTTGCTCTAAGCCCTAGCCTCGTTGCAGACCCCAGAGCAACACTATTGCTTCCAGGGGAAGATCACACCTGTAGCCTTCTTTATCCATTGGAGACTCGACCTAGTTGCCTGCACACAGAACCAGGAGGCAGAAAACTCCTGCGTTCATGTACTCAATACTTGACTGCAGCACTAAATCTTTCCCTGGCCTTGAGCAATTCACTTCACCTTGCTGCCTTAGTTTCCCCACGTGTTAAAGTGAGATAACGCCTCCTTTCCTACCAGGGATTTTGCAAGGATTAATTAGTTAACTGAGTTTGCTTGAAAGGTGAAAAGCATTTTACACATGTTAAGTATTGTTGTTGCTTTGAGAGAAAAACCCCCACCTTCCTTCCACTTTACAGAAGTGATTTTAAAAGCTCAAAGCCGAAGAAAATAAAAGCTGAGGATAGTGGCTCACTCAAAACCAGCAGGATGTGGGAATGCTGAGGAAAAGAGATCATCATAGCGTGGAAAGGTTTGCAAACTTGAAGGCTTTTGGCCCTTTGGAATCCAGATGAGGTGAAAACAAGCAGCATGTAGTGAACAAGTAGGATCTCTTTCTTGGTTCCCTGCTCAAGCTATCATGACTGTCTGGCAGCCTCTGAATCCAGTCAGTCTGGCAGCATAGACCTTACTGGAAAACACAATATCCCAGTTGGGCTTCCAGAAGAATAAACAGCGCTGCCTCAGGTGTGCTTCTGAGAGAGACCAAGGAGAAGCAAGGAAATTTGCACTTTCTCAGCCCAGGCTAGACCTAGCCATTGGGATTAAAGGTAGGATCACGCAGCTATCCCTCCTGCTTCTCGCCAGCATTAAATTAAATTAAAAGAATTCAAAAGTAAATGCCCATGACACAAAAGGAGCTGCTGTCACAAAGACGATGACAATCTGCTCAGGAGATTAGGATGAGCAGCAGCACCAGCTCCTAACAGAAAAAAAAGAGGGAGGAAGTAAATGAAAAGCATCAGGTCTCCTAAGGTGCCATTTAAAGAGGTAAACTTAGCAGGGCAAAATCAATGACACTAGTTACCCTTGAAGTGCTGTTCTGTAACTTCTCAAGATGCTATGGCTGTTTGGGCAGAAAGGCAGCGTTAACGGGGCGTCTACAGCAACAACCAGCCAGTCTCTTCTACAAGTAGTAATGTCTCTGGAAGGCATCCTTACCCTCAGGTCCGCCTCCCCACCAGGGTGGTCTTTCCAGGTGTGCTGAAGGAGTAGCCCATGTGTACACTTTCTATCCCACAGCAGGAAAGGTCAGGCATAAATAATTATTTCACCTAAGGTAAAATGAGGGATGTTTATGCAAGCTGTTTTCCTGCCCGACCTGTCAAGAAGGGATTTAAAGTCTATCAGCTAGGTGTTAAAGAGTACTTGCTCGCTGACACAACTGGATCCAAAAGATGGTGTCTGCTTATAGCCTGAGTGATGTGAGAGCCAGCAAAGGTGAGGCTATGTCATCTACAACTGGCAAAAGAGGAGATGTGGGTGTTGCAGTGCTGCTGCTCTTTTCTAAATGGCATATCCCCTTGCGTAGCTGCCACTTGGCTTCCTCACGTCTGCCCCATCCCCCTTCTCTCCCTTCCTGTATTTGTATCCACTGTGCCAAGATGTATTTGCACCTGAATCGATACATATGTTTTGGCTCTAAATGCACTTAGTGTTCCTGTATCTTCTTGGTTTTATATCAGTATAAGTCAGGAGTAATCCTAAAGGAGATTCACAAGGGAAAAACCAGTGAAGAATGAGTGGAGTCAAAAGGAGGTCCAATTTATAGAGGCTGAAAGCTGATTTTCTTTAGAACGGAGGCTAAGTCAATCAAAAGTAAGAAGCTTCCAGATTTCAGGACTTCTAAGGAAGAAAGTTTTTAGATATGAAGAACCTATCATTCCTGGCTGTCACAGGTAGTGTGGATGATGAAAGCTGGATGTATTGACTGGCTCCAGCTGAGGATCTGGCCAGGTGGAATTAACGCTGTTCTAAAGAACAACCCTGCATGAGTTTACAGGCAGAGAAATTCCACGTGACAGGCCTTGGTGTAACCTTCCAGGGGAAGTGTGAGCTTGAGATGGGCTCTGTATTCACATGTAGGAAGGGCAGATGGGCACTGGCTGTGAGGCATCTGCACGATGTCCTTCCCATTCTGGTTTAGCCTAACAAACATAAGCGTTTGTGGACTCCCGACTCACCGATATTAGCAAAGAGTTCTTACTATTGCTCAGCGTGAGAGAAGAGGGAAAAGTTAAGGAGAAAAAGAAAAGACTATACATAGTATTAAGACGCTGCTGGAGCCCAAAGTCAATATTGCCTGCTGTTCACAGAGTTGCTGCTTCTGTTTGAAGGACCCTGCACCTCTTCCTTTATCACTTTTGCAATTAGCTATCCATACGCATCTGCTCCTGACCTTAAAATAACTTCCCCTCCACCTCCAGAGGAAAATGATTTTGAAAAGAAGTTGCTTCCAGAATCACAGTTCTTTTCCCATCCTTCAGTGGCTTTGGCAGGCAGCCTCATACACCCCAGCTTACTCCAGAAAGAACCTGTGCCTCGCTGAGCATCACATTTTGTGGCCAAGATTTTGAAGAGAGCAAATGGGACAAAAACTTCAAGCCTGTGTTTAGGCACTTGTGTAAATGTCCTTTTTTTCAGCAGTGCGTAGTAGCTCCAGCTGACTTCTTTTTATTCTGCCCCTCTTTTTCACACCAAGTCCCCACATAACCCACGGTGTTTTGATATAATGACAGGAGTGTATGCTGCCTGGTAGACTCGGATCTGTATTTCTGCATCCTGTGATGGCACTTGTCTGGAAAGGCTGAAGGGCAGAAAAGTGAATATCCCTGGATTTCATGGCCATTTAACATAAACAGAAAGCCAGAGCCGAACCAGAATATTTCCATGGCATTGAATAATTTGTTTTGCCTCCTCCAGAGATGCTTTCATTCACTCCTGCTTTTGTCCTACGCACTAATTCCATTCCACTGAAATTCTCAGAAATGCGCTGTAAAGGGGACTCACATAATGCAAACGGCTCTTGCTGGTGTAGACAAGTTTTTTGCCAGGTAACAAGATATTGGTTAATCCCAGTGTAGATAGTTGAGCTTTTAGTCTCGCTTAATGGATTTTTTTCCCCCTGGTTTGTTCAGCATCTGTCCTGGTGTCCGAGTGCCCTCGGTGGCCGCAGGGGAACCCCTGCTACCCCCTCATTGCCCCACTGAGAAAGGCAGAGCTGCTGGAGGCAGCAACGGACCATGCGGCCAGGAGGGAGCCCCTCAATATGGGCACAGGAGGAGAGGACTCAGAAAAAAAGGCTGGGAAGATGGAAAATACAGATTCAGGTTATCTAAAGGAAAGAGAAACTACAGAACACTGATAGCAGAAGACACACTGGGCGACAGCAATTCATCCTCGATGTGACTTTTATCTCAGTTGGTTACCCAAGAGCTGGATTTGGCCTGCCTGGCAGAAATTGTTTGGTTTAGCCAGGAACGTTAATTGGAAAAAGTGAGTGGTATTACTTTAATTGCACAAAAGAGAGGGAGGACAGATCCCATTTCAAATTTCAGAGTAAGGCTTTTTTTAAGGGGGGGATAAATATTAATACCGAGGCTGTGTTGATGAGCTTTAGGGGGGTTGCTAAGCAACACGGCCCTTTGTCTATAGCCCAGGCGATGCTTGGGAGGGGACTGTGTAGGAATAAAATTCATATGGCTTCTATAGAAACATATTTTTGTTTTATTTGAAGAACATATATGTTCTTGAAGAAGATGTTTTATTTGAAGAACATATATAGAACAGAAACGCAAATCTGTCTCCTTGACTTACTTTTTTTTTTTTTCTTTTTTCACATGAAAGACTATCTGCTGAAAATGTAGTTACGGCTGCAATCTGAGAGCACGTATTCGGAGGATATTGTGAGCCTGACAGAAAAGTCGGGGCAACATGCACACGTTTTTAACACAACATCAATATTCACTCAGTGTATCTCTAAATAGGATGTCTTTTTATAAACTCTCAAATCCAGATCTGTGTACTAATTTGCTGTTTATGGCACCAACCATTACATTTTAGTCCGTCCATTATATTTTGTTTTTTCCAGGTCACCTTAAGGAATTTCATAAATGTATCCCAGTCTAGCACAGAAATGGAATAGCTAATAACATATCGTTATGTAACTGATAAAATAAAACTACACATTTCCAGATATTAAAATCATGTATGTGTTGGTCTAAGCCTTGTAGTAAAATTCAGCTCCACAATCCTTTGAATTCAATATGTTCATTTTTATTTAAAACTTAGAGCTCAGGATTACAGGGCAAAGGAACAACTTTTGATTTGAGGCTCGCAGAGAGAAAATTATATTTTATTAAGTTAGTGAAAATGCTGACTGCAGACAAATTTTAAATAATTTATTTAAAAAAAATGAAAGTACTCTTAGGTTCTGATATGAAAGAATAGCTAAAGCTTTGCTATTTATATAAGGGACCAGAGGTGAAAAGTGGTAAACTCAGTGAACCGCTAACAGTCAGTGCCTTTCTTCTATGATTTGTCCTGGAATTGCCTCCACAAAACATATACACCACACATTTTTAACTACTGAAGCCACATTACTGCAGAAAAATATAAGGTGGACGGGAAGAGCCCACTGTGCTGGCAGAGAGGCTGTGGATTTGACATTCACTCCATACAGCATATGCCATCGTGACATCCTCTACACACAGACACAGAGTCTGGAGCAAGGAGATGTCCCTACCCAGAGCAACAGGCTTGGGAAAAAAATACTGCCCTACTTTTAACTGAGCCTCGTGAAGAAATGATGGATTTGAAAGAAAGGGAGCATGCACCATTGCTTATTATTGCCTGTCCCAAAGAGCCAGCAGGGGATCGTGCCAAAGGTCCAACAGCAGACAGCTACTGATCCCAGCTTCTTCCCTTACATCCCGGGTCCCCAAAATCACAGGCATCTGTACTGCCTTGAAAGATACAGGGGCCAAGGAAATATCTTGGAGCTGCTACTTTGCTGGCCACTGAGTGCTCCAGCTCCTTCCCTATTTACAGGTCAAATTCTGGCTTGTATCACAGCCATACATTTGCTCCTAAGGATTCTCCTGTGCCGTAGACAGAGCAAGCAGCTCACCTAGGCTTATAAGGGTAGCATGCAAAGAATATTCTTCCTTTCCAAAGCCATTGAGATTTGTAAGAGCCTGGTGCTTTTACAAATGGAAGATGATAGTAAGAGGTGCAAACCTCAAAAGAAAAAGGTGAAGAGTTGTTACTTCATAGACAGTTACTAAAATTCATAGTGAAATATAGAAAAAGAAACCACTTCTCTGTTGATGTGGGTTTTGCCATTGAATCTACATGAGATCCAAAGGCAACCGTGAGCAGGTTCTTCAGAGGATCATAGCCCATGTTGTCAGCACAACAGCTAATTTCACAAAACTCAAGGTGAGTCCGCCACTGAGCATGCGGTAACCACTGGGGATATTAGTGTTGGTCAATTTGGGTTTTGTTTTTAAAATGAAAAGGTTTTCTTTACAACAAGGTGATCTCCTCTGCCTATAGGCCCACTGTGAAAGTGCGATATAAAAAAATTAACCAAGGTGCTACTGGACTACTAACAGGGTGATGGATAACATAGCCCCGTGCAGAAAGTGTTGACTACAGACCAATATCAAATTTCTCATTTTCTTAAAGACCACCAGACATTGCTTTTTATGATCACTCTGTGTAAAAATGTGATAACAGGGATATGGTCGTGCATGGCCTCGTAAACAGCAATAGTCTGCCTACCTCAGTTTCGGGGACCATGGCCTTATATCAAAGCTTCTGGTATCTGAGACAAATTCTTGTAAGATATATGTCCAGTATCTCTGTCGTGAGAATTCAGCTTCCTTTCTGCATATGTAGCTTCCCTGCCTTCACTTTCCTTCTTTCCCAGCTCCCTTTTCTGCTGTAGGCTGCAGCAGTATCAGAGAAGTCATATGAGGCTTTTGAATCCCACAAGAGCATTTTTAAATGCATTGGTCTGGTGGAGGTGGGAGACTGGATCATGAAGCAGGTAATAATGTGCAACCAGCTCCTGAAGAATAGCATTCCCAGAGGCCTGATGGCCTGTAGCCCCTCCACAGAAGCGGCACAAGGCACTGGGCAGGGAACATTTTGTCTTAGAATCTATCTCAAACATACAGCACCCAACAGTGAGACAGACCCAGGCTGTCAGAGCTTGGCTTGGAAACCCTGCCAAAAAAGACAGTGAGCCATGCTGTTCTCCTAGATCAACCTACAAATTGGGAGAAAAAATTAAAGGGTTTTATCTGAGGATTGTCTGCTCAGACAGGCAAGAAATTGGCCTGGAGAGAACAACACTGGGTAACCATTCCCAGTGTGCTGAGAACAAGAAAGGACAAATTTCCCAAGTACATTTCAAAAGGAGGTAGACCTAGCATCTGCTTTTCGCTCTTACCTAGCAGGTATCTGCATCACCCAGTCTTCTGCCCCAGCATGGGGCTTTGGAGGTGGTTCAGAGCATGTCTGCGGACACTTTTCCCAGCACCCATCTGTGTGTAACTAGCCTCCTCTGAATTCTTTTTGACATGCATTCAGATTAAGCCAGTTTGTCTGCTCTGGCTGTGAGTCAGCTCTGCTTTCTTTGAGGTGTCCTGCTCTTCAGCTCGGGGACGAGGGGGATGCCTGCAGATGCCACACCTTAGATGAAATAAGCAATCTCTGTGCAACCCTACAGAATACCTTGTATGCAAATATTAATTCTGTTTATTTTTTCTCACCTTTATGACTGCATTCATATATATTAGCTATAGACAGCATTGTTGCATCATGAGAAATGGCTTAACAGACTGAGCTGTGTTCTGCTGGTTGGTGAGGAAGAGGAGGGTATCAGCACCTGTTATGGTAGCTGCTGGGGCCATATTGTCATTGGGAATATATATATATGTGGGGCTAGTTGTCGAGGTACATTATGATTGGTCCTGAGTTTAGAGGTGGCTGGTTGCTGAGCACATTT
The DNA here is from genome assembly GCA_013400135.1 of Rhinoptilus africanus. Lineage (NCBI taxonomy): Eukaryota > Metazoa > Chordata > Aves > Charadriiformes > Glareolidae > Rhinoptilus > Rhinoptilus africanus. Next base: position 86,933 of record VXBO01002038.1, read on the forward strand.
TGGTTGCCCAGTGATCCCAGTTGCAAAGTTTGCCAGTAAACATTGTAAATAGCAGAGCAGGACTTTCAGGGGAATGTAGGGGACACTGACTGCGAACATCAAATAGCCAAACACTGGTGCCAGTGCTACAGTTAGATCCCCCCTTCAAGGATTATAGTGGGCCTTGGGCAAGCCTTGTCTCCATAGGAGGCCAGTTGCATTTTCCGACCAGTGAGAATCTGTGGGGTTCCTCTCTGGTTTTACATCCTGGCAGCTGGTGGGCATCCTGGTTTTGGCCGAGATAGAGTTGACTTTCTTACTAGCAGCTGGTGTTGTGCTGTGTTTTGGATTTGGGATGAGAATAATGTTGATAACACACTAATATGTTAGCTGTTGCTAAAAATTCAAAGCCTTTTCTGCTTCTTATACCTCCCTGCCAGTGAGCAGTCTGGGACGGCATAAAAACTTGGGAGAAGACACAGCTGGGACAGCTGACCTCCACTGACCAAAGGGATATTCCATACCATGTGTCATCCTGCTCAGCATATAAAGCTGAGGGAAGAAGAAAGAAGGGGTGGACTTTCAGAGATATCACGCTTTGTCTTCCCAACTAACCATTACATGTGGTGGAGCCCTGCTTTCCTGGAGATGGCTGACCACCTGCCTGCCCATGGGAAGTAATGAATGAATTCCTTGTTTTGCTTTGCTTGTGTGTGCAGCTTTTGTTCTACCTATTAAACTGCCTTTTCTTAACCCATGAGTTTTATAACTTCTATTATTCTGATTTATTCTATCCCAGACAGCGAGAGTGAGCAAGTGGCTGTGTGGTACATAGCTGCCAGCTGGGGTTAAACCATGACAGTGGGACAAGAGGGTGTGCTCACGGCACAGGGTAGGTCCTGTGTGTGCTGCAGAGCTCTTGGAAAGGTGCACTCCAGGTTGGGGAAGGAGAACATGGGCCACATGGCAGCCCGTGTTGGGCTTGCAGGTCCTGTAGATGAACATCAGGGGCATCCTACAAGATCTAGGTAGTCTAAACATTTTGCTCTTGACATTCTCCTGTTGCTGAGTGTGCCTAAGATACCACTCATGGCCAGGGACTGAGAAGATAGTGAGTGCATCATCAGGGTGTAGGTCCACAGCGTGGGTCCAGAGTAGGTCCAGTCAGCAACATGAAACGGACAAAATACCTCAAAAGGTCACGTGTATCTTCAGGCTGCTGTACTGTTTTCCTCTTTATCCTTTTCACACACTGGTATTCTCATTTAATCAAAACCAAATGGTAAGATAATATAAAATAACACGGACTTCTGCTGGCAACAACCCTTTACTTTGACATAATTCTCATTTAAGGTTGTCTAAAACAGCCCGGAAAACTGGACTTATCAGGACCCGTCCACACAAGGATGGGTACAGATCCAGCTAGAACATATCTCCTTAGAAATAAGAGCAATGGGGAACAAAATTTTGATTTTTGCACTGTGTGTGACTAGTATAAAATCAGAGCTCTTCCATAGCAACATTATGGAATTTCATATCACAGTAAGTTACATGCAGAATCTGTGCATGCCAAAATTAGAATATGCACATATAAGGTTTTGAATTCAGCTCACCTCAGGCAGAAGTGACTGCGTTTTACATCGGAGCTCAGGGTGTGTTGTGTATATCAGCTGCAACGCACAACTCAAAACTGTGATAAACAAATGACAGGTGAAGAGCCAAAATATAAAGTGTTTTTCCCAATGAAGATGTATCATGTGCTTTTCTTCCACCTATATATTATCTGCTCTACAAACAACTCAAGAGTCTTCATTATACCAATTCAGATCATTTCCTTTCTTGCAGCAAAGACACTTGTTCAGAGAGGCACATCCCTCCTCATCTTCCTTTTGACTTGTCTCAAAGGAGTTTTCTGCTAATGTTGTAATTCTCCTGGGCCTGTCCAACAGCAAACCAGACGATGGTGGAAGTGGGAATCCTGCTCAGCAGCCCCTGTCTAGAACACTAGCAGCTACCTGCTAAGGGACTTCCTACTAGTCAACGTGAAGACTGTCTGTGTTTTAAAACCCGCTCAGGAGGAGGGATAAAACAACCTGCAAATGGGCTGCTGGGGGTGGAAAAGCAAAAAGACCTTGCAGTGAAGAGGTGAGCCATTTCATCTGTATCCTGCCAGCCTCTGACAGCACTTTACTGATGAGGAATCCTTTTTCAGTACATTTGGTCAATGTTAAGAGGGAGAACTAAAGGTTCCTAGATGCAAGTACATCAGATTTTCATAATAAAAGCACATTTATTATCTTCCATTCTTGTCTTAAATACCTAGAGCAGATGCAGAATATTGTTGATTCATACTACCCGCTTAAGCAATAACAACTGAGTCACAGGGCATTTCCTAGGGATTAATGAGTAGCTGGGAGAGTTGATGGCCCAAAGCAAACTGGAGGGCCATTAACCCCAGCCAGCCATTAATTCCCTGGGAAATGCCCTATGCCTCAACTGTTATTTGCTGCTATGACCTCCATCCCCTTTTTTATACTGTTATACAGAGGAAAAATAGATCTTGAGCAGGGGCAATGCTAGATGCTGCTCCTGCCGGAGATGGATATTTCTCAGCCTGAGGAATTCCTGGCCAGGCCAGGAGATAGCAGCACATTGTGCTCAGTTGTGTTCATGTGCTGCGGCTGCCAATCAAGAAATATTTCTCTAGATCTTTGCTGAAAAAGTGCTTGTCTGTCCAAAATACACAGATAGCAATGGAGTAAATTGTTCTGATTTGAAAAATAAGCTTATAAGGTGCAAGGAGTGCAATGGTCAGTGCTCTAAGAGCTGGGCAAGGACTACAGAGCCCACCTCAACTGAAGTGCAACAACGAGCTTTCCAGAGAGAGCCCTTAGAATTAGTTCTTGTTTCTCCTTTTTGGAGGTGCTGTGTATGTGTCCCACATTTGGAGTCTCAGAAGAAGCAAGGAGATAGGGATGTCTTACCGCTCCAAAGCTGAACGCAGCAGCAATGGTAGCAGAAGAGATGCATAGCATCTTCCCTGCTGTGTGAATACAGAATACATGCCATGCTGGGTAATACTAGCCGGAAGACAACTGCTCCTACAGGGCATGTAATGCTACGGATCACATGGTAACCTGCTGCACACCGTGTTTATTGAGAGCTAAGCAGTTTCTGCGCCCCTTCCCCCTGTTATTTTAATGCGGTTTGCTGTTTTTCAGAGCACAAACTTTGTGCCAATTCACAACATGCATAACTTGAGTTAAATTAGGGGGGGTTATCCGGAACACCTCTGGATTTTCTACCCTACCTGGTAGTTGACATAGCGGACAAACCCCTCAGTTGCTTAAAAACTAAACAACATTAAAAGAAATAAACACTTGAAAATAAACATATTTAAATTAAATGTGAAATTAAAACTATTCATATGAAGGCCTACAATTATACCATTCATTAAAATAATATTCAGCAACATACTGCTACGGCTGAAGTTCTGGTCAGATGAGCTAGGTGGGTTCCCTGGGACAAATGTTTGCTGAAATAGAAAACCAGATTTGGAAGCAGTAGCCTCTTTGCACATGCAGAATACAGTTAGTTTCATTCAGTAAGTTAATTTCAAGTTGAAAAACCATAGCGAAGTTTAAAAAAAAAAGAGGACTTGTTTTTTGTTCTTCTATCTACGAATAAAAATGCATGCAATGAATTCTGCAATTTCTTGGCTATGACTTACTTCAGTGAATGATAAGTTTCTTAATTATTAATAGTAACAAACTGGTTAGTTACTTTTAAACTTAGAAAAGCATGTCTATTTTTTTAGTATTTTATTTTCTTATGAGAAATAAGGCAGTTTATTTAAGTATCGAAGAGTAACATTAGGCTATTCTGTGAAATTTTGATTGAATTTTAGTTTTAATTCAAACATAGACTCACAAAAACAAGACAAAAATTGTACATAAACGAGGCATCCTTCATTTTCCAATTAAAAATATGGCAAAATTAAGAATCTGCTAAAGTGATTATTAATTTATCATAGATAAATACTTCTGGTTAACAAGAAGAAAGACCTCACTGAGTAGTACCTCTTGTTATAAATCAATCTGTTCTAATGGTTACCAACCCATGAAAGCTAACTTTTCTTTCAGAAATAACTAGCATAACTTATAACTGAAAAAAAGAGATAAAATTATTATGTAACCCAAGATTTCTTGCGTGGTGGTTTAATTCTTGATCTAAATCAGCTCACCGTGGGTGTTGGAGTTGGCTTACAGCCTTCAAATAATTGTAGGGAAGAAAAGGAACTGCTGAACCACATGCTATAAATGTAATATTTGCTGGTATCTGAGACTTCAGTGATGTCTTTACATTCAGAACCTCTGTGTTATTGGCACTGGAAGACTGGGTAATCCCTCTGAATGGCACTAAAATAAGAGGCTGAGGTTATGGAAAGCCACAGCAATCAGTACTTGACTATTTTAGCATTGACTAAAATGGTGAGCATAGCTTCTGAACACTGTTTAACAACCATTCTGTTGGTCAGTTACCTTCCAAATTCGTCTTTTAGTATTGGACAGATCCTGTGATGCCCAAGTTTCACGGGCAGCAGATGTAAACTCCAAATCATGGGACCAGCACCCATTAGAATTGTTGTGGGATAGCAAGAAGAAGAGAAGAGAAGCAGAACCATACACCATAAAAGAAAATTATGGCTACAGGCACAGACCAGAGAAACCGGCAAAATAGCAGTTCATAAAGCATATATATAAAGACTGAAAACTGGCACTGGTAAAGTAAGGTGTTGTAATCTGTGTCTTACAATTTTCTTCAATTCCTGATGAGATGACTCCAAAGAACAGTATTTTCCTCTCTCTTGGCTATGTCAGCAGTCTCCAAACCCACACAGACAGCAAGACGCCTACAGCTGGTGTGTACGCTCAGAAATAGCTTCTCAGTTTATCCAGTTGCTTGGGTGCTTAGCCTGAATGCTTTGGATGGTTGGTGCTACATCCTACATCTGTATTGGTCTGTTTTTTAAAAGCATCATGTCTTACTGTCGTTCCCAAACAAATCTTCGTCAGTGGTGTAAAAAAGCCAAATGTTGGCTTTTCTAGCCAGCACAGGCACTTTCAAATCCAATTCAAGAATGGCTGGTATCCAGTTAACTTAAGACAGCAATCACTGGGATTAAAAAATGTATTACTATGAATTGTTTAAAAAACAGTTTAAGGGTTCACCGGAATTTACTTTCAAGTGGTGTAAGACTAGCCAGGATTTACCAGTTGCATGGGTTTAAAAGAGATACAGAATCAGTACTACCTGGTACTAGTGCTAAATCCCAGTCTTGTGATAGCAAAAGGCTTCACAACTGCACAAAGCTTTCCATTTTCCCCCAGTTAATGTAAGAGACCTACAAAGCTCTACATTCTCCTTACTGGGGATACAGTTGTGTTGGTATGCAGATGTGGTTCGTTCTGGTAGAGATGTTTCCTTAGCGGATGAGGAGCAACTTATGCTACTTATTATTTGCATATAACTACATCTACAATGGTATTTTTTACAGATATGAAAACACTGGTGAAAAATCACCCACACAACTGACACAGTTACTTGCACACAGCTCTGACAAAGGCAAAGAACGACCACATCCAGTTAAATACTACACAAGTACGATGCTTGAAGTGCAGTTTGTGAGCAAGCAGTCAATAACAGCTAGGGAATATGGTATCTGTCAGGGAGCGCTCCTTCTCACAAAACTAAGTCTGCTTTTGTCAGAATCAGATGGCAATCTGACTGTGGCTACACCGGATGCCAGGCACAGAGCAACATTCATATTACTCCATTCACCATGGAAGGAGAGATAAACTTTTTCAGCCTCGCCTTTATATTGAAGCTTTGACAACTGTGGTACAGAAGTGATAGGGGTTTTTTTTTGTGTGTGTAAAGAACAGGAATATTTCTTGATGCACAGCTTAATCAAGAAAAGAGCATTCTTTCTTTTTAAAGATTCTGCACTGCTTGTAGACATTTTATCAGTTGCACAAAACCATTCTCTGATGTAACTAAATATTATCCGTTTTACAAATGGGCATGCTGTGATACAAGAGGAGATTCAGTCACACAGTTGCTGGTGCCAGATGACCTATAAAACACTTCAGTTTTGACACATGGGTATTATTATAACTGCTTGACAAGGCTACCATCTTAGGAATTCAAAGGTACATTTGCAAAAGGTTTTGAAAATACGGCACTCACTTGATATCACAGCTGAAGTCAATGGGATTTTTTTTAAGGTCAATAAACCCTAGAGCACCTCATAGGCTGCAGCCCATATTCATTGCTCCAGAGCTCCTCAGAAAGGCAGGTGCACGAGAAACGTATCTTCTCACTTTTCAGGTTTGCAGGAGAACTCAGTGGAATGGCCAAACACGTTACTATTTGACGGGATCCACTTGGCTGGAAAAAGCTTCCTCTTTTCAAAGGCTTCTCTTAATAGTGATCTGCCTTGGCTGTGAAGGTCTGGAGGAGGCTCCCTATGGAGCTTATCTATGCTGCTTCTTGACTGCTGCACAGTAAAGTAGGCTTTCCAAGCCTTAGAGAAACTTGCTGGGAAAAAGTCAGACACTCAGGGCCCAGGTGACAGTGCTAACCCTTCTGGGTCAGCTCTACAGCTTATCTGTTATTAAATTTCAATCCTTCATCACTTGTGATAAAACAGAAGCCAGAGGGTGGATACACAACGAGCATTTTCGAGAGCCCTACTTGCGTGATAGTTTACTCTGTGGTGGCTTAAATACAGACCAGAATGAATGCTTAAATCAAAGCACAAACTTCTTTGGCCTCAGGGTAAGAAAAGCATTTTAAACATTGCTGGCCTCAAGGTACAAAACCAAATATTTGCTAAACTTCCAGGCTTCAGAGAGCTAGCTTTTCTAAGGCAACTCCTTATTGCTGCTTCTCTGGGAGACTTTTCCATTTCTCTGCTTCCCACCCTTTGGGAAGAACACAGACAAGGACTAGGAGCACAGCCTCTATCTCCAGTTCCCTCTGCTCCTGTGGGATGACCACCTCGGTTCCACACGTGTCAGCCAACACTGAGAAGCAAAAGGAAAGCAAGCTGAGACAAATACCATCCTCTGCAGATGGTTTAGAGAAGGCTTGCATTGTTCTCGTGGACTTAGTTCACTACACAGACCTCAAGGAGACACTGATCTCATCACATCTAACGCAGGATCAGGAAGCTTGCTGATCCTATACATATGCTTTTCTGTGCCTGGCACAGCACACCTTCTCATTTGGTGAGAGGGCATGTGTCTTGCAAGGTGTCAGGAATGTAAAAATGAGACTAAACAAAGACCACCGGCAGCACCTCTCTAATCTCCTACGTCAAGTCAAGACATGGTATGGGATTAGGCAGGACACAGAAGTTGCAATTTATTTATTTGTTGTCATCTTTTAGAGCCTTTCCTAAGTGCCAGCTTGATCATCAGTTCAAGTTAACCTTCCTCTATCTCCCTAAATATTATACAAATAACCTGCTGGGAATTTTACCTGCCAGTGCACCTTGGCACCTGGGCATGGTTTTAGGCATTGGCTTAGCAGCAGACTGCCCGTTAACTCAGCATTTGACCTAGTTCCCTCATGGCTGGAGGAAGAGTCAGGAAGAAAAGGAAATCCTTGTGTCCTGGTTTCCACTGGGATAGAATTAATTTTCTTACTAGCAGCTGGTATAGCACTGTGTTTTGTATTTGGGATGGGAATAATGTTGATAACACACTAATATTTTAGTTGCTGCTAAGCAGTCAAGGACTTTTCAGCTTCTTACACCGTCCTGCCAACAAGAAGGAGGGGTGCACCCAAGAAGCTGGGAGGGGACACAGGTGACCTCAACTGACCAAAGGGATATCCCATACCATGTGATGTCTCGCTCAGTGCATAAAGGTGGGGGAAGAAGAAGGAAAAGGGGGATGTTTGGAGATATGACATTTGTTCTGTTACGTGTGATGGAGCCCTGCTTTCCTGGAGATGGCTGACCACCTGCCTGCCCATGGGAAGTAGCAAATGAATTCCTTGTTTTGCTTTGCTTGAGTGCGCAGCTTTTGTTCTAACTATTAAACTGTCTTTATCGCAATTCAGAAGTTTTCTCAGTTTTACTCTTCTGATTCTCCCCCCCACCCCCCCATCCAGCCGTGGGGGGAGTGAGCAAGCAGCTGTGTGGTGCTTAGTCGCTGGCTGGGGTTAAACCATGACACCTTGTCATAGTTTGATGACCATTTCCTTCAGCCTCAGTGCCAATAAGGGCAGCCCCTGCACTTTGCTGCTTGTTCCTAGACCGTGCTACTCTTTGACTGCGCCAGAACACGGGGCCATTCTGTGAACCAGACTGAAGAACTGGTGTGAGTTAAAAACAACCAATACAACCAAAAAAAGAGGTAATTTTTAATCTAGAGTGGTCCCCTGACCCAGTTGGGCCACCATACATCAAACTGCTACAGGTTGTCCAGGGTATGCCTTCCACAGGGTAACGTGAGATGTGACATTGATTTTACACCGCATCAGCCACCACAGCACCACAAGGAGGTACAGGCTGTCCCGCCAACAGCCAAGCGGTTAACAGAGAATTTGAGTATTTGGTACCTGATACATGTCCCGTGGGGCACCACAGCTTGCCAGACAGACTGAGATTAATGTCACAGTGAATTAAGTGGCAACGGGTCCTCTTCCTTCACCAAGTGCAAACCAAGCATTTCACACCAGCAATATCCCAACTTTTTGAGAGGACTTTTTGAAATTAAACACTTCAAAATGAAATACTTTAGGACATTCCGTCTCACCAAGAAATTAATTTCAGTTCAGTTTTCATCCTGAGTCCAACTGAAAGCAGATTTTAAACATCTGAATAAATTTGAGCAAAAATTCTTATTTTCAGTGAAGTAAGGATTATATTTATACCAAGTATAAATGACAAGAGGGACAAGTAGGGTTTGCACAATGTATGATGCACAAAGAGGATGAAAATCCAAGGATCAAGTAGGTATTATCATCTTTACACAAATCTTCTGTAAATGTAATAAAATAACATTGCAAAATGTAAAACATTTAACAATTGCTATACAATGTAATAAATCATCATACCATATTGTCATACAATAGCCATACAATGTACACCTAACAATTTAAAAATTGCACATATGCATATTAAATATTCACTACTTGCTCCTCTGATACTTCAGTATAATTCTAGCATTATTTTTATTATAAACACTTTGAAGTAGCTTTGGGGAAAGACTCCAGAATATGAGAAATGTTAAAGAAATAACTTAATTTAAAGAAAAGCGTATGTAAAGGGATCGGTTCTGCCACTGGAACATAGAAAAGGATTTTGTTAATTTGGTCTTTTTAAAATGCTTTTTTAACAGACAAGTAGATTAGAATTTTATTGCCAGTGATGGAAAGTCTCAAATACTTTATAAAAAACCCCAGAAATATCTCCACCAAAAGACAGACTTTCTTCTTTCTCTAACATATCTTGTCGTTGTCTGGATCAAAGATTTACTACTCACAGATATAAATGCTTTGTATTGGAAGTATTAGTGCTGTACAAGGGTTTCTAATAAATCCATATGGCTATATAGAGACAGTCATTATGCCACAAACATACACTGAACAGTCAACAAGGTATTGAGGAAAAGCTGTGAAAAAAGAAGTTACAGCAGGTGAGAAGAAGCTGAGAAGAATTTCTGGATGAATTACAGATTTACAGAAAATAAGGCTGAGGAAAAGACCACAAGAGTTCTATACTTAGACCAGGAGGCAAAATTGCAAACATTTCTGACATGTTTGTTTATTCTCTCTTTAAGACCTACCTCCATAAGTAATCTACTATAATACTTGCAATTCTGCCCTCTTACCAGGAAGTTCGGAGGAAGACTCTGCTGCGACAATGTAAAACCCTTGCATTATGTCCACCCCAGCCCAGATTTAGTGGACAAACTATTCCTTTTTCTCTTTGAACAGACTTTTCCACAGGATTCAAGGATTAAAAGCTGGAAAGAAGGAAGCTGTCACAGAGAGAAAAAAGGTTAAATGGGACAGACCTTTGGGGGCAGAATAGTTGAACATTATTTATCCAAAATAAACAAAATGACCTTTGAGGAAAAGCCTGGTGAGTTACTGAGGTAATGAGTGGAGGAAATATCAAAGAATCAGAAGGAAGTAAGATCCAAAACATCATGGACTGTAACTTAAAAATTGATTGTGTGAGAGCAGGTGAAGCAAGTACTTCCTGAGCAAGAACAGAGGCGTGATGGCATGCTGAAGCCTTTGCTGGAAGTGAGCAATTAATTATTCTTTTTTAGCATTAATGATTTTTTTCTCTTTGGCGTGCCTAGAATAAAAAGTCCTCAGATACATGCACAAGATCTGCTTTGCCCTATTGTGCTCAGACGCAAAGGGAGAGTAAACGTTAACCAAATTCAAGAGGCAAAAATTTACCTTAAAAACCCCTCTGTCTGCGGGCCTGCGTTTGGAAATCTCTGCAGTTACTAGATCTGTGGGAACAACTCATTTTTATAGAAACTACTCAGCGATGTTCACTGGACAGTTTCTTAACTAAAACACATGTGCCCAGAAAAATGATTTTTAATCAAAAAATCTGCTTTAGCAGAGCCTGCAATAGGTAGGACTGCAATAAACTAAATTAATGGTATACAGTCCCAGTAACAAATACTGGTTTAGGAAGAAGATGCCACACGTCTTATCTCTCAAGCTCTCTGAATTATGGATTTGTCTGTACTGTTGAGGGAACTCCTGGAAACCGATCCTTGCACGGGAAGGACAATGTGAGGAACCCACATGGCACAGCTTTTTCACTCAGAGTCTTTTGCACTGAGAGGATAATCCTTGCAAACTCTGAAGCTCAGAGCCTATAATCAATGGTTTGCCACTGTTATTGCCACCTTTTTGTGATCTGCTCTGGGAAAACGGTGGTTCCCGTAGCACAGCTCCAGTGCTGCCCAACTCCACCTATATATAGGACTATGGACCCAAAAGCAGAGACTGAACTTTGTCCAGGGCTCAGGACTGACATTTTGAGATGTCCGTCCCTCTCTTCACAGCAGTGTTTAATTCTCATAGAAGCTACATAAACTGAACTTGAGGAAACTACACCTCCACTTTTCCCTGGATTTCCTCCTCTCTTCCTCCCTGTGGGTGTCACAAAAGTCTCAAAATAGCTTGTGACTTGCGGCACTTTTCCTGTACTATCTATTGCAGGTATTTGAAAAAGGGGGAGGGAGGGAGGTTGAGATCTGCAGTAGTATTTATAAGCCCGGGGAAATCATTATGACGGTGCTAACCTAGCTCAGGACCAGCTGCCTCTTGGAACAAGAGGTCAGAGTTTTAATTCCACAGCTTCTCCTGATTTTGCTGTTTCAGAAATGCACATCGTGTTAAGAAATTAGGAAGCTGTGTCTCCTTCTGTCTCAAGGGATTTGGCTTTGTGCACCATTCTGGCAGTCCTCTGTGTCCTTCAAAGAAAAAACCAACCCTCTCGTACCTGCCACTATTTTTAGCATGTGTTTTTGAAGGAAGAATTCTGTCTATATCAAACAGATCCCTGAAGACAATCTCCACTGCAGAACACATAGTGACATAGGAAAATGAATATAATGCTCTGAATATTGTGCCTCTGCTTCATAGGCAAATTCTGCAACTCTACCACTATTAGTGACTCACAAAAGTTTACCTTGTCCTTTGACACAGAACTCTAATTCCCCTCATTCCTGCATCAACCCACTGAAACACTAATTCTTAAGGAATGAGATATTGTCCGTTTGCTGATGTAAAAGGCTCCTGGTATGAAAAAAGCAGCTTTTCCTCTACTGCCATGCAGCGGGAAGCAGACTTTGCAGAGCAAGGTGATGTATTATTATAACTAGCAAAATCCACAAAATTCCTTCATGAGATTGAAATAAATTCTGTTTTGTTTGTAACTGTGTTTGCTGTTCTTGTTAAACTGCCCCCTCTTGGATCCTATCCCAAGAAAAAATCCTGTCAAGAAGGATTATTTTTGGCCAGTTCTCCTTCAAAGAGTCACAATCAATAATCTCTCTTATAGAAGGCAACCTTCGGGAACACAGTAAAGGATGTTAATGGTAGTTCCTATGGACATCTCACTTTCTCTAAAGGCAACAAATGAAATATTAAAAACTAAGTAGCATTTAAACGAGTCACTCACCATGAAGTCTGTCTCAAAGCACACAGAGTAATCAAAACCAGAGGAACACAAGGGACCCTGGCTTTATAAAAATAATCTTTCCTCCTATATCATCAATTTCATAAAAGGCCTTCAAAATCCACAAGAGTAAAACTGTTTCTCACTTAGAGAGAAAAAAAAGTAAGTGTGTGAGTATTTCAGGCTTTTTAGAGGAAGTAATGTGGCAAATTGTAGCCTTGTGTAATTCCATTTAAGTAAGCCAAGTTAAATACATATGGCCTACAAGGTTGTGGTGTGGGAATAGGGTAGGCTCTAGAAATTCAGAAACATTACAATCTCCTTACTGTCACCTGTAAGTGGGATATCACTCCATATTTTTTCAGCACTAAGTGGCTTATCAATACAGACTCTCAAAGAGGAGCTTCGGATTTTGTTACATACCCTGAAAACCTTCACTTTGAAACAATGCACACTGTTTATCAGTCAGCACCATAACTACGTATACAAATATATGTATATGTGGTTTTTGTTGAGAAAGCATAAACTGAAACACCCCATAATACCTTTCCCGCTAATATTTGCCTATGAAAGTACTATGAACCTTGCGCAAATGTGGGTAGGTCTGTGATCTGTCGGGTATTAGAAGTAATAGTTGGGGTCGTTTGCCTCTGCCGCTGTAAGCAGTTACAGGAGAGGCTGGCGATGCTGGTTCTCAATAGTTAGGCCATATATGAGACATGCTGCAGCAAACTGCCTTTTGCTCTCCTCAATTCCTTTTCTCACCCCAGAGCGAAAATACTGAGCTTCACTGAACCAGGAGCAGGTCTGCCTCGTCGCTGCGGGAGCCAAGGCACGATCTTTCCTGTCACAGTGGGTGCAGCACTGGCAGCCACACAACGATGATCAGCCAGAGCCAAATCTTGTCTTTTACTAGACAGGAAGGTACCACAGATCCGTCTCTATTTTACCTCAAAGAAATGGCAATGACTATTCCTTCTCCCTGTTCCCCTTTGCTCCTGGCTGCCCAGCTCGAGTTTCTCTACATCTGATATCTGTATAGTCCATGCTGTGTTGAGCTCGCTAAAACTGCAGGCAGAAAAGCAAAGAACTACCCAAACAAGCACAAGGGACGGCAGCCTCCAGCGAGAGTCCCTCCTGCGCAGCACATCAAGTGCATCCAGTGTCGCACTGTGTTCGTCAGTCAGAACAGGACTTTAAATACTCCAGACAGCTTAACTCAGACTACAGCTAGATACAATTTCACTATAATGAATGTTATATGCATATATCTATATATCTATATCTCTTGCAGTCCTATAGTTGTGAAAATTGTTCCTATGCAACTGTGCTCTGGCATCTGTTTAGCTTTTAATTGTGCTTCTAGCTTTTTCACTGTGAGGACAACCTAAAACCCATAAGCTGAATGCAAACTGAGACAGCATCCCTGCCAGGAGCTGCAGGAAACCACAGCCATCAGTCTGCAAGGCCTGCCCTGTCACCCTCCCCTCCCTGGGGACCGTAGGACTGTAGCCCTTGGTGGCTGCCCCTAAATGCAGCCACGGTCATGGCATGCTCTCCCAGACTCTGGCTCTCCCTGTGCCTGGCTGCTTCACAGGTGAACCGCAGAAGACGTAGAGAGTGCTGTAGGCAGCCCAAAGGCAGTGTATTCAAGGTGTGCTCCAGCATAACAAGACTCCAATACCTGGAGACACAGTTTTGCAGGGCACCCTCCCACCCCACTGGAGGCTATGACTCCACCTTCACCCTCAGCGCTAACAGGCAAATCTGACCATTTGAGACTGCACAGGGTCACTTTTGAGAGGCAGCAAAGATATACCCAGCGAGGCCAGAGGCCATGCAGTGGGCACCTTTCTGGGTTTGTGTCAGAGCTCACCACCCTGCTGGAGCTCACTGCTGGGAGGCGCTGGGGCTCTCTCTTTCTCTGCCCTGCCAGGTCCTTCCCACAGCTCCGTCTCTATGGGCAGGCACAGACTGCTTTGCAGCATCGGCACTGCAAGGCTGTGTGGCCTCAAGCAAGAGAGCTGGAGTCCACTTTGCCACAAAGATCAAAAAAGCAGGGGATGGCAAACTTCCTTGCTTTGAGGTTAGTGCAGCAGCTCTCTGCCACCTGGAGGGCAGGGGAGATGATTTCCTAAAGATGGCTATGATCTTCCCACTTTCCCAGCAATGTGAGGAACATGTGAAGAACACTGACGAGCCCAAACCTGAAAGTCAGGAAGACGCGTTGCTGAGAACAGGGACACACTCTCCCTTTTCAAGGCATGTGGGTCTTTGGGTGGACACAGAGAATGAGTCCTCATCCTCTATACTGTTCCTGAAAGAGGCAAACTGAAGCTTCCCCCAGCTCCAGCAAACAAATTAATTTACAGGACTCCTATGTCACGTGTTGGAATATGGAAAGAATTATTTGCCTAGGACACTTGATGACAGAACTTACGTCCCTTTGAAGCCTAAGCATGAAAATGTTGTATTAATGTTCAAAGCAAAACTAACCAGCAGCAAATTCTTTGACATCAGCTCCTTACTGACAAACTGTGGACCAAGAATTATTCATGGGAATCCTTCTGTTGGGACATTTTCAATAGAAACACTTCGTATTTGACTATTTGACTTGAACGGAAGCAGACCTCGTCCTTTCCATACAACTAATTAAACAGGCCAAGAATATAACAATCATACCAAGAACATGGGCGCAAGGTTGGGTGGTTTAAAATTATTTTAAAGAAACACATCATTAGTAAGGATGTGGAAACAAAATGTTCTGTTATCACAAACATCAGAAGGAAATACAAAATTAACATACAGCAAATATTCTGGTATAGCTTTCCAGTGCAATTTGAATGAGGCTGGAGATGATACCAAATGCGCTGTGTCCCCCAAGTATTTGCACGTGTTCAAACGGTAAAGAAAGCAAGGAATTTGACTATATCATCTTTGCTGATACTAGACAAACTGATCAATCATGGTTAAACCTCATTCATAATCAGGCATTTGAGTTGGTCTCAAGTCTCTGCATGCTGCAGAGATGTGTATGGCTCTTAAAGCACGTGTTGACCTTACTGCATACCTACCATTACTCACATTCTTAACTTTAAGCATGGGAATAATGCCTTTAATATGAAGTATTTGTGTGAGTATTTGCAGGACTGGATCCTAACTCTGAGCTGGTCTTCACAAAGATATTCCAGAAAATTAATCCAAATTAACTAAAGGCTTAATTTAAAGCAGATTAGTTTAAATGCATTTAACCCTGTAAAGACTTTTCAAAATTAAAGTAGTCTTAATTCAGCTTTGTATAAAGCTTAATCCATTTTCAATTTATATTTTTAGTTAATTTGGACTAATTAAGTTGAAAGCCCTATGTAAATGAGCCTGAGGCCCTAACTCAGGTATAAAACTACCCCTATTCAGAAAAGCGTATCCTTGAAATCAGCTGTTTTCAATAGGATGCATGCAGGTACTTAAATATTTTGTCGAACCACACTCTTAACTATTTTATATTCTTAAATTATTTGGGAATTATAGTTTGATGGTAAGGAAAAATCATAGCCCAGAGGGCTGAAAGGCAGATAAATAAATTTCATTTACCATCCTCCAGATGATACCAGTTTCTCCATTGTGTATGCAAGAAATCTTCAATCATTGTTTTCTGTAGGAAATCTCTGATTGACACAGAATTAAAATCTAGTTCTTCGGGCTGGAATTATTTTTTTCCTTAGAAGGGGAAAAGAAGATTAACCCTTAATTTTCTGTGAAGACTTCATAATGGAGGGTTGTTTTCTCAATCCAAACTGGCAAAGCACCCTATCCATTACCAATGGAAAGATGATTTTCAGCAGTTATCTAGGATTTTACATTTCATATTTGTCAACTTTTCTTTCAAAGCTCCCTTCACAGAATTGTACTGGAAGTGTTCGAATATAGATTATTTTCTTGCTGGATATGCAGCAAAAATATGAGAAAAAACCAAGTTTTATAAAATGGTCTGAATAAGTATCCTACTTCATATATAAGTTTAAATACTCAATGTTAGCTACATATGTGCTTAACTACTTCACTGAAGAGATAAAACTCTACAGTAGTATTATCACCAGTGATGTAGCATCAAAGGCGCATTAAGTGGCAAGTTGTCTGCTGGCTACCTAAAGTGAACTAAGAAAAAAGCATTATCTCCAGAATAAAATTTGCCAACCAAATTAGGCATGGAGACAGAAAGGCTATTTACAGAAGCATGGAGCCTAGGCAGACATCCCACATCGGCTTACTCAGAGTGGGTTGGAGAAGTCAGCTCACACGTGATACAGCTCAGCTCCTGATCCATCCAACTTATTGTTCAAATACAAATTCCTTCATCTCCCCTTGGTACTTGAATAGTTACATTCACACAGTGCAATAGAGCATAGGACAGCAATCTCTAACCTCGGCTAAAGACCCGAGCTGTTATGATGTATTTATGATGTGCTGTATCCTAACTTAGAGAACCGTTACAGCTTCATGGCACTGTGCCCAAACAAATACTCTTCACCCCTCAGCAAGACAATACAGCTTCTGGACAGAAGCTGGCACAGATATAGCTGACTCATCCATCTTCACCCAATCTTCCTCTACTAGAATGGGTATGGATGGAAGTAGATTATGTCTGCACTACTACATACCCACAGTCCACCCAATGCAACGATGCAGTTATGAGTGATGGTCACCCGATGGCCACAACAAACCTGAGATTTGGCAGCTCTGTACATCAAATTCACCAAATGTCTGTATTTTGGGTAGTCTTCCACAAAGGGAAGAGTCCAAATAGATGACTTCATCTTTTTCTAACTCATACAGTGAAAGAGAATTTTACCCTATGTAGGTTCTTCAAACATACTTATCACTATATTAGCTGTGCACTGTCCAGAAAGAAGCAGAGGAGGTATTGCAAAGAGATCCAAGGGCAATTACCACCATCCTGCTCAATGACTACCTAATTCCTGCTGCCAGGAACAGCAACTTGTTTGGCCCTCCTTTCTTTTACTGCCTTTCCTTGCATTATTTTTCTATTTTCTTTTGAAGTTACTTCTACCATCTTTTCCACTTTGATTAAAAAGGTGAAGAGAAAGATATTCACAAGAAAATAGACAAGGTTACCTTCAATAGTGCTTTGCAGAATGGCTGTGTTCTGAACGTGGCAGTCAGTAGCATAACGTGGAGGGGGCACTGCTTGTAAATGGGGCTTCTTTTTAATTTCACTATCGTCGTTTTCAGAATGTCCATGGCTCACTTTTAGTTGAAGAGCTGTTTCTGCCACACTGAGCTAAAAGAGCTTTTTAGATATGTTTGAAGGCTGTTAGTCACCATCACATGCCAGCCATTCTCGTGTTTTGTAGCTGCTTCACAACAAGCACCCAGTCGTCTCTGCACTTGCTGCTATCTCCTCTTCAATGAAAAGCTTCTAGCATTCTTCAGTTTGCAGATGTGGTCCAGCTAAGGACCAGTGCCTAGCTGATGTGTGCACAGTAAAATAATCACTCTAGATACAGAAAAACAACTTTTCCCATGCACACATGAAGCTGGCAGCATTTAACTGGCATCTAGATAATAAGGACATCTACTTCATTGCAAAACATGGTCGGGACTCGCAGCCATGAAATGGACTTGATAGCCTTTAAATTCTATTTTACTGTGTTGGCTTACAGAGATGGCTTGGAGCCGATGTGGCAGCTCATTAACACTCAGTTAACACTTCTCTATATAGCACAGCACTGACTTTTACATTTTCTTATATTCAGGGGAGCAATGCACGTGGAACTAAAGGGAGGGGTAATAGTTTAAGACACACAAAATAGTATGAAAAAATCAGTTTTAAAAACGTCGAAATAAAAAAGCTACAATGTACTGAAAGTACCACTTGTGAACATAGTCCAGGAGAAGCATTACTTTTACCTCCCCAAGTTTCCAATGCACGTAATTTCTGAGCTTTTCAGCTTCAGGTACCAGAGACAGACAGAGGAGAGGTTTGTTATCTGAGGGAGCATGCATCTAAATCAGCTTCTTACAGCAGCACCTGTTTTATTTAAAAAACCTATAACCTACTTTTAACTGTTAGGCTGCAAAAAGGGGGAGAGTACAACTCACCTTCTTTGAAGCTATAGCCTTCAGCTCTGAAAGCCAGAATCATCACTTCTTGCAAATAAAGCAGTAAACGAATGAAAATATCAGGCTGCCTTTGATTGCCAGAAAACTGTTTCCCATAACAGAAGAGAGAAATCCCCATGTGAAATGGGCATCTTGTCTACTAGTTGTCTCAGACCTCAGCAGTGCTGAGCACCTCAGACCTCAGCAGTGAGAGCACGCATGAGATTAACAGGCGGATTTTCTTCCAGCCCTCCCCACGGCAACATCTGTCTGTGCTAACCAGTGCTCTTGCACAGAACGTGATGTAGTCCCACTTAGGTTGCTCTCCATCGGCATGAACCCTGGTCTAGCAGCCACAGAGAGTCTAACAAAGGATCAGCAAGCACCAACCTGCAAAGCGCCTAATGCTAGCCAAGGCGGAGGAGAGCATGCCGAAGGTGGCCAGTAGATACACCGGCAGCCTAAGCAGCTCCCCAGGGAAATCCCCTCTTCCCACCTCAATGACTTTGATCAGACAACCCCTCCTGGAGTGCTCAGCAGAAACAAAAGCTGCTTCTCTCTGCACAGGACTTTGGCAGGGGGCATTTCCACGCTTTGCCCCTAGGTCCAGCCTGACGGGAGAGAACTGTACTTTTCCAACAGAAGGAGGTACCCCTCACGCTCCCCACTGCCTTCAGGAGGTCACGAGTCTTTCAAAGGTCCTTTTCCTGCTAAGACAGGCACTCTGTGGACACCGGGGGCCTGAGTGTGCTGCACCACACTCCTGTTGCTGGCCCTGCAGGCCTACCAAACTGGTTTTAAGAGAGCTAGCATGGTAGTAGGGGCAGTATAGCTGCATTACTGCAAAGCTCCACCTGGCCCAATTAGCCCCACTGGAAACCACTTTGGGTGTCTCCATGTGGCCTTGCATTGTGCCAAGTAAACAAATGCATACAGCACATTTGCAAAGGCAGCCTTTACAACTACGCCAGAAATGTTACATGCACAGATTGAGTCATTAAGCAGATTTCAGCTGGATGGCCGTGCACGAACCCTGGCGTTCTGCACATGGAAGATGGCAGGCAACAACTGAAGAAGCAGCTCCTGGCCTCTGCTGGGGGCTCATCTCACAAAGAAGAAGTCCTACCTGTGGAAGCTAAAAGGCACTGAGCTTTCTTTTGGAAATGTGATTGCCCACGGAGATGGAAAGCAGTAGAAGAGCAGTGAGAGATGATACGTTCGGATAGTAATCTCCACAATGCCCAAGAGGAGCACCTCCATGTAATGCAATAAATTCCTCTTTGGTGAAAGGGCAGATGGGACAAAGGTAAGCCTGATGCAACCTAGGGTTTTGCTCATATTTGCAAATGAAGGAAGTGTAAAGAGGACTTTTAATGACCTTTGCTCTTCACTTTTCCTTTCTCCCCAGATAGCCCTAAAAACATTCAGCTGCAGTCATCTTTCTAGTCGAGCAGTGAATGCAGCGTCTCCTGAACACTTTTTTCCCAGGTATTTGATAAACTGTAATTCATCATAATGCTATCTTTGGTTTTATTTTTTGAGATCTACCACTAATTCAGTGGGGTATATTCCATCCTTGAAAAGAAGTAAAATCCTTCATATTTTTAATCAGTAAGTATTAATTGACACCTTATTTTCAAATTATTACATCACATATCTTCAAACACTGATTTCAAGTATTTATCCTGATGTAAGTTAAAAATTTGACATCTCCATATTCTACATTCTCCTCTAATTCTCACCTACCTTATCTGCTGGACGTCAGAGGTACAGAGCATTTTTTCTTCCCGCAACCATAGAAAAGTAAAGTAATTTCACTGAACATTTTACACAAAAAATACATCTTTGCATCTCCCTGCACACTCCAGATCAGAAATACAAAATATTTAGGGGCTCGTAAGTTGGCCAAGTATGACCCTTTGTTACAGCAAAATAAAAAAGTGCACCTAGCACAGGAATGACCTCCCCCATTCAATACTGTGTCCCTGCTATGGGAGCATACATGCACTGGATTTCTTACATAAACTGAATGTAAGCTGTTTGGCATGGAAAAAGAAGAAGTTTTATAGTCAGCCTCATTTTGAAAAATGGCTCAAGTATCTTGTATGAAACCTCATCATCCCTGTCTTCCTCCCACAAAAAAAAATATTATAATCAACTTGAGGTATGTAGAACAGAAAATTGTAACTCCAACAGTTAAAGTTTGGTAAAAGGTCTGAAAAAAGAGTTACAGTGGGAAGTGTCAGGTGAGCTTAAGTGAAGGAGTTACTTCCTGCTTCACCTGTAATGGCTTCATTATTGGGGCCTTGGATATTACAGTGATGGCTGCTACTAAAACACCTCAGACTAATATCCCTACATTAATCTCTTTTGGTGATATTGGAAAAATGCCTGTAAGCTAATAAGTGCTCAGCACATGGGAGGATCAGATTTGATATAAGTGAACTATTTTTTCTGGGGCTTTGGCACTTAGCTACATACATAAGAAGCAGAAAATAGGACAAAACCACCAAAGTAATATGAAAGCAAATGATGGTGGTTTAATAAAAGACTTACAGCTGAAGAATATGAATGCCCCCTTTTTGTCTTTACACATGACGTACCAGCCCCTCTCCCATGCTCTTTCAAGGCAGAGAATCCAGAAGTAACAGCTGAATTCTCAAATCAAAAAGCCAATGAGCTGGAATATTCCCCACGAAAGAGATGATGGCGGCTTTATTGAAACGACTCTTCAAGAAGTGGCTGGCTCCCAGGGTGTAGTGGGGGAGCCAGACATCTCTTAGAACAGATTTGGCATAAATGAGGAATAATCCAAGGCAGTATCCATGCCAGGCTTCTTGTCATCAGCCGATGGTGCTACTGGGGTTTTTAGTCTCAGGACCCCTGAATCCAGGAACACAGCCTTTCCCTCGGCCAGCGGCTTAACTCCTTCTCAACTCAGAACAAGGAGTCAACATTATCATGACCTGGAGTTTAAAGAGGGTACTTGGTGGGGTGTAATGAAGGGAGCCTGAGCCTCAGGGAAGAGACTACAAGGCAGCATTGCCAACTAGAAACAAAGCTAGAAACAAAGCTCTTGCGATAGCATCTCCTCTGCCGGGAATGAGCGTGACTACCAGCCAAGCTTACATTCCAGCAGACTGCAGGGGTATTTGAGCAAAAAAGCCATCAGATACCCTGAATGGAAGATCATCTTGCTCTTGGCAATCTACCCAATGTAGGTGAGCTGCTATATTTACAGACGCCTTGGTTTAGAGAAAAATGAAATTACTACAAGCATCTGCAAAAGCACCACCACATTTACCCAGTATAAATAAACTAGTAACAAGCACATTTTGCACACAAACTGTTGGGGTTCTTTAGCGTGCAGTACTGTGGCTCAAGACCTTATAGAACAAAAGAAAACAGAGCACTTAAAGGACCGTATGTTTGTTTCACTACAGAGTATGTATAACACAAACTTTGCATCCAAATTTAGCAATAAGCCTTTACGGCTTTCTGCCGTGCAAATTGCCAAGTTGCACATCCACAATTGCTTTAGTTTCAGAGAAAGTTGCACATAAGAGGTGGAATTATTTGCAAAATAAGATGAAGTGTTGATGATTGTGCCCTCACCATAGGATAAAAGGATATTTCACTGAGCTTCAGGATACAGAGTAACAGCATGGTCCCTCCTGTGATCTTGCTCAGGGAAAGGTCAGCTAGCTAGAGAAATTATATTTACTTTTGGAGGATTCAGCTACATAAGCTGCCAGCTGGGAAAAAAGTGTCAAGTGTCTCAGAGGGAGATGCTTCTACACCCCCAACCTGAGCTGAAGTTACGAAGGGTTAACAATGAGAAATGGTGGAAGATGGTTCAATCAACTGATCCGTGCCCACTGTTCCAAAAAGAAAGCCCAAATGTTCCCAAAGTGGGGAGGATTCTCCAAAGCATTTAAAGCCATTCTCTATTTCACAGATGAAAAGGTGCGTACACATCCATGTTACCATGGAGAAAACGACATCTTTGCTCTCCCCTACTTGCAGATTTCAGGCTTTGAACTTCAGATTAATACAGGTCATTTTTTACCTTCACCACAACACTGATGATCCTGAAACTGAAAAGTAAAACCATTTACTAATGGACCCATAGGGTTAGATTCAAACCCCAAACATTACACTAAAGCTCTCAAACCTTTGGCATATTTAAACCTAGCACTGCATTTTGCATGGTACCTATTTTTTCTAACACATTGGATCAAATTCTGAAGCTCAGTCACTCAGACCAGATTTTGATACCTTTCACAATGAGTAGCATTTTTTTCTCTTGAAGGCCCAAACTAACAGAATTTGTATGGAGAGAGGCAGGACTGTGACACTTTCTAGCATTAAAAATCTGGATTCAAATTCATATTTTACAGGTTGGGTCTAGTGCACAATCCAACTAATTTGGCAACACTTTTTCTTCTAATTGAGATATATAGTTCAGCATGAATGAAATACTTCCTCAGTTAAAGACGACACTAAAAAGCCATTTTCCAACAGTTAATTGAAATGAATTTTAAAGTAGTAAAAGTCTGATTATAGAATGATGTCATTTGCATGGACTAACTTCATTATAACATTAGGCTAAGTCAAAAAGAACAAAGCTAATGAAGGTAAGAAGAGTAGTAGTGTTTTCAGTCGAAATTAATACTTTCAGCACTGTATGTTAAAATAGGTAATATTCTCCTAATCTTTACTTTGATATGTGCTTTATTTCCATATACACATTAGCGACAGGACATCAGTTAATTAGTAAAATGAAAAGAAAGATCTCTTAGGCAATATTAATATTTAAAAATTCAAACATCATTGTTCCTTATGCTGTTCTCTTTAATCTTAAGAGTTTGCTCTTGGAAACTGAACTTAACTTCCCCAGTGTATGTATTGCTCAGGGCCCCCTGACGCTGATTTGACTGCTGCTCTATATGGGTTTCAACAGAGTGAGAACACTTCAAATATAAAAGTAGTACAGAGGAGACACTATGCAAAAATGGTACTTTCTCATTCCTCAAGCACCAAAACAGCAGGGTAAGGGAGCTTCCTGGCTGAAGCTCACACTGTGATGCATTCCCCAGCTGTTCCCAAGGGACCTCTTGGAGGGCACCATGAATGCATGCCTGCCCCATCGCCCATGGAAGCCAGGGCTCATGCAGGGCTCGAGAAGGGAGGTGAGCTTCCATATCTCCCCTCCACATGTAGTCAAGGCATTGCCAGGGTGCTCATTGAGAGACAGAACTTAGGACTCACCCTTGGATCCCATGGTTTAGGTGTAGCCTGTATCTACCCACTTTACAGACAAGAGCAGCTCCTCACCACTGCAACCCCAACCCACTTCAGAAAATTCTGAGAAAATGAGCTAACTTGTATCCTGAGTCTTGCTCTATCAATAACACTTTCTGTTAATAACATTGGAGCAGAAAAGATCTCATGGGGCATTGAATTTGAAGTCCTTTATCATAGAAACTACATCACGAAATCTCTTTCATAAAATTACCAAGCATAGTCTAATAATAAGCTAAATGTTTTCTACCACCACTCTTCCTGGGACCCTTTTCCAGAACCTCACTATTTGGATGACTGGAAACTTACTTTTATTTTCTAGCTTTAATTCATATACCCCTGGAGATTTTTACTACAAGTAATGATAAGCAAGCCAAAAAGAGCTTAGTTTAATTCTCAAAACCAGCATGAACGGAGAAGAAAAGTCATTAGGAGAAAGTACCTCTTGGGAAGTAAGCAAGTTAAAATTTGAAGGTATAAGAGAAAAAAAGCATTCGATGTTCTCATATTCACCACTGACAGGTCTTAATTGAATTTTCTGGACTTACATAAATTTTTATCTGGTTTGGTTTTACTACCCAGGAATACGGTCCTATCATTTGGAACCGGGAGAAGCTGTACCTCCAACCCTCCTGTCAGCACCTAGCCAAGAGCATGCACTTTGGATTTGTGGATACCAAAGATGTGAATGATGGTTCTGAGGACCATTACAGAAAATCATAGATATGATCCAGCCTAGAAAATGTTCTGATTAAAAATGTTTATTTACAACAGAAAGGGGCACATGCTTTCACAGATGAAACCCGCCATTTCCTAGCAATTCTAATTGCAAGCAGGAAAGGATATAAAATCTTAAATTTAAGTTTAATTTCTGAGTTTGCAAGTGACTCAGCCTGCGCTCTCACACCAGTCCCCTATCCTCTTTCTGTCTCCATTTCCTCATCTTTAAAATATGGGTAATAATACTTCTGTATCCCTTGAGTTTCTTAAGCTTAATTAATTCAATGCTTTACAAAGTGCTTTCTGATCCAGAGATGGGAGCGCTACACATACCCAAAGGATTCTATTTTAGACCATTTGTAAATAAATAAAATTGTACTTTCTAGATCTTATTTTTAATACAGAATTGGAATGACCTGGCCTCAAGCGATCTTCTCTCATGGAAAAGGCATTGGAAGCCAGGTCTGCAGCCAGCATTTTCTCCCAGGTCAGTAGTCCTCCCTTGCCTGGGGAATGTGAGAATGTGGCTGCAGGCCAGACCTCTCGTGCACGGAGGGAGGGAATTGGAGCAGCAGGCCTCCGGCCAGCACTTGCCAACCGCGGCTGCGCTTTTCTCATAGAAAGCTAATGGGAAAATGCACGTGCGCGCCAACAGGTCTCGCTGGGCTGAGAGCTCTGCAGCTGTCCTGCTAGGAAAGGGACGTGACACAGGGGCAGCGAGTTGTACAAGAGCTCAGGGGCCCCTTGTACCTCGAAGGAAGGGGATGCGGAGGCCAAAAACCCTGGCCGGTCTTGTACTTCATTAGGACTACAGCTCCGCAAATCCGATTGCTCAAGGTAGAACACTATTTTTGGAGCTGATGCTCCACTGCAAGGCTGCAGATGGGAAGCCCAAGATGGGACGGAGGTTTTTCAACCAGGGTTAAAGTGTTTACATGTATTAAGCTGCAAATGTGTGTGAGGTAGGGAAGGAACAAGAATTATTGGCCTATTACTTCTTCGTCAGGAAGGGTCTGTTACTCTCTAAACTGAAGTAACCAGGGCAACTAGGATGCTTTTTCCTGCAACTCATCTGTTAAAGTTGGTTTTGCTCCTACATATTATGGTGAAAGTTAATCAGAAGGTGGCTTCTGGCTAGCTGTGATGTTTCTTTAAAATGAATTACTCATTTTTCACAGAAAAAGCATGGTCAAATGGTTAAGTAGCAAGTTCAGACTCAGGAAGACCAAGGTCCATTCCTTTTCCTACCAGAGGCATGAGAGCGGTATTTGTATTTTCTGCAGAACTCCTCATTGGGAATGCAAAGTGCCTCGCAGCATTTTAAGTCACCCCATCTCTGTGCCTCAGTCTCCCATGTGTAAAATGGGAGACAATAGCAAAGAAGTCTCACAGGGGCTGTGAGATGCTCGGATGCTAAAGAAAGAGAGGCCATATGTGTTCCTAAAATAAGTAAAAGCATGGATAGGGCTATTTTGGGACAATAGAGCTGCGCTAGCTTTGCATGCAACTGCAGAAACGAAATCTATAGGAGTTTAAAAAACATGTATACACATATACATGCTCCTGTATGTTATGTTTTTAATGATTTGGAGTTTTAGACTGCTCAGGTGACAGCATTCAGAAATTCTGGGAGCCATTGAACTCCACTTTTAAGTGGTGTAGATAATACTGTGAGCTAATGTCAGGTATCTCAGGAGTTATGGCATTACTGGTCAGTAGTTTTAAGGGTGATGTCCAGGGAACAGTGGTTTGGCGACTGCCTGGGGTGCCTGGCGTACCCTGGCTGCCCACACAGGTGGGGAGGCTGAGGTGAACACCAGTGCCATGTGCAGGACCAGAGTGGTGCGCTGAATATGCAGTGGTGGTGTTAATGCTGTCTCATTTGAATAAGTTTCTGGCTGAGGCTCTAAATACCAGAATTAATCACCTAATGCACCTAGTGGTGGCTTATGCCCTCCTCCTGGTCTAACTTTTTATACCTACCTCTGAACGATAAAAGCTTTGAAATATATAGCTCTAAAACAAAGAGCATGTGGGGCACATATATAGCTTATATATGGAAGAGTGTCAGGAAGATGGAGAGAAGTTGTTTTCAGTGATGACCAGTGATAGGACAAGGAGTAATGGATGTAAATTGGAGCATAGGAGATTCAAGAGGGATATCAGGAAGAATTTTTTTACTGTGAGAGTGGCAGAGCACTGGAACAGGCTGCCCAGAGAGGTTGTGGAGTCTCCTTCACTGGAGACATTCAAAACCCGCCTGGACGCGTTCCTGGGTGATGTGCTCTAGGTGACCCTGCTCTGGCAGGGGGGTTGGACTAGATGATCTTTCGAGGTCCCTTCCAACCCTATGATTCTATGATTCTATGATTATGGCTGTTTGCCATAGTTAATGTCTGCACAAATTTGCTTTTCCTTGTCAGGTACAGCCATGCTCCAGACTTTGCCAGAATCCAAGTAGCAGGGGGAAAAGAGGACACCAGACAGCATCACTTAAGCTTGTAAACAGACTTTCAGCAACTGGAGACAAGAGCAGGTCACAAGGGTTGTGGAATGTACGTCTGGAACCCAGGTACCACATCACCCAGAAATAGTTTAGGTATTTATTTAGATACGGGTCTAGCAATTTGACTAATGTTCAAAATAGAGATTCAAGTCTGATTTGATCAAATATCCCAGAGTTTCACGTTATAATCTCGTCTTTTATATGTGTGTATTAACACATACACCCATACAATACATTTCTCGTTGTTTAAATCAGAAATGTCTCAGTGATGTTCACTGCTTTTTAAATCCATGAACAGATGCAAAAAGTAGAGGACTGTAAAAAATTAATGTTGAAAATTAGCCATGTTTTCCCAAATCTCAGAAATACATCTGTGTTGAACTGCTTTACATATTCTAATTTATTTGCTCTTATTTATAGGTAGTTCCAGGCCTCTTTGTCAGCAAATAAAGTGTATAGGTATGTGTACGTGCAAGATAAATTATTAGACTGAATTGCTACAATCATTGTAATTTTCACTCAGGGCTCAGCTCTGAAACGTGCTGAGCACCACAGCCAGACGCACTTGAAGTCAAGAGAACAAACGGGCTCACAGAGATCAGTGTAATATACTCTAAAGATAGAGATAATTGGAATGACTCACTATATTGGGCATAATTGCAAGGTTTTGGTAGGAGAAAGGGCTGCAGGGGTGACCTATGTAGGAGGAGATGAGAGGCTGCCCTGTGACGGTCACAGCCATTTCCAGCTGGCTTCGCAATGGACAACGCTGACCACTTGTGTGCCAAGATCGAGCCAGTGAGAAGAGCATATGGTGCCTCTGCAAAAACATATTTAAGAAAGGCGGCAATTACTAAACAATAAGAGACACCAGAGAAGGAGGGATGCCAGAGCAGGCACACAACAAGAAGAGGTGCCCAAGCAGGGGCAAAAGAGACACCAGAGCAGGGGAGACACTGGAGAAAAAGGAATGATGAGAGGAGCCCGATCCAGGGCCAAGCAAGGGCAGAGCAAGAGGAGAGGCTCCAGCAGGGGTGAGGAGTCTCCGGAGCAGGTACGCCTCTGAGAGACTGTGGCCTGTGGAGAAACTTCATTACAGCATTTGAGTAAGAAACAAGGAGCAATGGAAGAAAAGGAAAAACCACACATTAACCTGGGATGCCCATTGCCTCATCAAAGGGACGAAGCGTGACATGCAGTGAGGGCACTGGGGATGGGGAAGGGGAAGAGATGAAAGGTCTCGCAGAGGGAAGCGGTATTTGTCTTCTTTATTTCTCAATACTGGAATAAAGAATTAAAAGTTTACATTAATTGCAATAAACTAAATTCTATGAGATTCCCCCAACTCAAAACTGCTTTTTTTTTGTCCATGACACTTGGATAACAAAAGAATCAACCAAACCCTTTATTCCAAACCTGAAATAACTACTTACAGTTTAGTAAAAATGAGAACCTTTCCCCTCTGCTGTCTGTCTTCGTGTTTTCACCATACTAGCCCCAGATCGCAACAGGCCTGCATTTTGTGAATTGGACAATGCCCAATAACTATGGGAATTAAAAGATAATAATGTGCTAAAAAACTGACTGCCAGAGCTAGACAGACACAAGGGATAAGAAGAAATGTTTTTTTCCTGACTATCCAGCTGCTTTGAATTCAGCTGAAACACAGCCTCTCTCTCTGAGAAACCAAGTGAAAATGGCTCGCGCTGTGTGAAGCTGACCCGCCTGCTCACTCGGGAGGAACTCAGCCAACCCAGGACATGGAAGAAGTGACACAAGCTTTCTGAAGAGGGGGCCAGATTGCTCCCTGTGCCAAGATATGCTGAGCCCAGGAGAAGGGATGGGATGCTGGGGAGCCCGTGCTGATTCTCAGATGATGCTGGCCCTCGCCCAGGCTCTCTCATCACGGGGCCCTTGAGCTTGCGGGAACTGGACAGGATTCCCTGCAGAGCTGGACCAAGAGAAGTGCCAAGAGAGTGAAGTTTCTCCCCTTCTCCAGCTTCATTTCCCTTGGCATGGTGAGAATTCCCCATTGCCTGGCTGACCAGCTCAAAAGCGATGAGGAGTTTGAGAATGAGCCTTGATTGTTGTTTAGGACTCACAACAGTTAGATAGACCTTGGAGTTTCCCACTTTTTCCATCCTAACTGCAGGAGTACTGCAAATCTTAAAGTTAAGGTAAACTCGTATTTTAACCACAGCCCCTGCAATTCTTCCCCACATATCCCATTTCTACCAAACAGGTTCAAACTTCAGTATTTTGTGGACAGAAGCTAGAAAGGGCCAGGAACTTTGCAGAAAGCTCCTATGGATGATTCATGGGCAAACCACTGCTAATTCATAAAGGATGTCCTATTTTTAAGTATGATTGACTTTTCAGTCACTCCACACAGCTCCAGACAGAACAAAGGCTGGGATTAGCACTTTAGGGAATGTATAATCAACAGTCAGCAAGGCTGAGGTATGCAGACACTATTTATCTCAATGAAACTCTTTTTACATTATGATGACCTGAATTTAATTACATCAGCTTCATCCATCAGCTGACGTGCAGTATGTTGTCTCTCAGAGCATTGAACTTGCAGCATAACCAAGAAGACATCAGCCTTTAAATCATCTTCTCTAAAATGTGGAAACACACAAGTTCTTTTAGGTAACAAATTTTTTCTTTTTCTTTAGGAGGGCCTCTTTGTTAGGCATGTTGAGTCTAGTATACCCATATCCTGTAAAACTTTACTGGCTTATTTGTTTTGTGCAAAGTAGCACAACACAGCTGCTCTTTATGGACTGAAACTTTTACCTGGCACTGAATCGATCCTTGGCTTCATTTTATAAAGCTGTGGAAAACCTCAACCTGTGATTATTTTGTTAGCTTTAAAAATGACTTTTGTTTTTACATGCCTTTAGTACTCTCTAATTGTGCTAGGGAGTTAGCTGCATAATTTCCCTGTGTTGATTTGGAAACTATTCTTTCTGCCATAAGATCCATGTGTGTGTTTGTAGCATGGAAAGTTCCAGTTTGTGATTCAAAAGCTGCCATTCAATTAGATATGGACATTTCAACTTCAGTCTGGCAAAAACACTACAGTGATTTCCCAACATCACAGATGCTTTATCTGCACACAAACCCTCCAGATGCTCATGCTGTCACATACATACCGTTGAAGGCTGTCCAACAATGCTCCAAGATCCTAAAAGCGTTTACAAAATCAAGCTCAACTGCACTCACCAATGGAGAAATCACACTGAAGTGTGATGAGAGTGAAGACATTGCAATAAAAGCAATGACCACAATGGCCAGGCACCAGCAGGAGCTGAGCACCTCTGGAGAATTAGCTCTGGGTGGAAAGGGACCTCCAAAAGTCCCAGTTGTTTTGTTCTTCATTTTGACAACCAATCCTTCACTTGATTTTAAAGACAGACAAGAACAGGTTCAAAGCATTCAGAATCGTAAAGAAAATGCCATTGCTGTAGGAGCTGGTGGTGTAGGTCTGTGATGTGTCTTTGAGAAAACA
Organism: Rhinoptilus africanus; assembly: GCA_013400135.1. NCBI lineage: Eukaryota > Metazoa > Chordata > Aves > Charadriiformes > Glareolidae > Rhinoptilus > Rhinoptilus africanus. Next base: position 117,305 of record VXBO01002038.1, read on the forward strand.
TCAACTAAAAGATTATAAAACAAAACAAATTTCCTAATTTCATGTGGAAAACTGTTTTCTAAAGCTTTATTTTTCATCAGGGTTTTAATTTTGCTTGTAGCCCTTTCTATTTGTTTGAAATTTTGCTGCTTGTATCCATGACCTGGACCTTAGAGAACAGAGTATCATTATGCTTAGCTGCAAGGAACATCCATCACAGCCAAGCCCCCGGCCTTGCTTAAATCCAACTCTATGTTTCTTATGCCCCTCAGAGAAAGACCACAGCCTCACCCTCATAAGTAAAGAGGCAAAAAGCACTTGCCATTGTCATGACAGATCAGAGCAAGATAAAGAAGAAAAATCCCCATCCATGGAGAACAGGCAGTTTCTGCTGGGCTTCTCTGCAAGGAAAGTCACCGCCACCACAGGGATTTCCCCTGCAGCAAGAGAAATAACCCCCAAAGTCTCCCCACTGAGGCTGCACTTCTGTTAAAGGCATCTTCCAGTGGAGGAATGGAGCAGCCCATTGCCCCACTCAATACCAGCTAAATGGAGAGAAGAACTGTCACTCCTTATTTTCTATTTCTGTCAGGGAAAAGGCCTCTGGAGCATTTGCTAGGCCATCAGTAAAGGAGGGTGGGGTTTGCTGTGAAAAGAAAGCAATGAGCAATCAAAATCAGTCAAATCAAGTAAGAACAGTCTTTGAAGGAGTTTGGGGAATTATGAGTGGTTTGTTTCAAAATTCCTTTCAATGCAATGTGTTGAGAGAGAAATAACATCTGATGGAAACACCAGTTCAGCAAAACATTAAGAGGGTACTTAATGTTAAATATAAAATAAAAATTAATTGAAGGCAAGTATAATCCATAAACTTCCCATGACTTCTTTCAGCTACTTCTTTGCATGGATTTATAGCTTACTTGACCCGAGAAGCCACCATACCCAATCTATTCCCATTTTTTTTTTGTAGGAATGGGCAAAAATCCTTTTTTTCCCTTCCCTAGAAAATGACATTAGTAAAAAAAGAAATATTACCCACCCTCCTGCTTATGGAGAAGATTGTGGGGTTAGACCATGGACTTCAACAGATGCTTATAATTACACAAGTGTTTTCCTGAACCAGAGTTCGGAAGAGAAGATGGTATATAGCAGTAGAATGCTAATTATAGCCTACTGAATTCACCGGAGAAGGCCTGGCACTTCAATGGCTGAATTTGGTTGGGCATGCACATATGTCAAGGGTTTGTTTTAAAAGCACAATATTACAGAATGTCATAAGGACAAAATTAGTATGTATAGATATATTCTTGTCTCAGAACGCTGTGCACAGGTTCTGCAGTAATGAGTTTGATAAAATCTCTCCGGTTCATCTGTGCCATCCTGTACTCTTTAGAAGCACAGGGAAAAATAATTTCCAAAGCAAGACTAATACATTTTGGATCTGAAAAACATTTCGCTTCCAGGACAGTAGCTATACATGCAGATATGAAGTAGAACTGAGACCCATGTTAATCTGACCAACTTCATGTCAGCTCAAGGGTGGGAAACCTTTTCCTTGTTGAGGGTCAAAGAGACCTGTCTAGCCCCATTACCACTCACCTTATCTAAAAATGAAAAGAATCCCACAACATGAAATTAAGTCACAGGTCACAGTCAGCCAACAGCCAGTATTTCCCATCCTTGCCCTAGATGAAGCTTTGTGGAGCATGAACCTTATCTTGTCTGTAGCTGTAAAGCCTAATGCACATATATATCAAGTCGTAAAAATTGCAATTTCCATAGTGCAATAAAAAAGGTTCTGAATTGGCCCACACTTTTATAACTACAGTTCTGTTCATAGCCTTACTTACAGAACGTAATGTGTAAAGAATCGTGAAAAAAAAAGGAAACCTGAGGGTTGAAACATAAACTGATTTAATAGGATAATACTAAATAATTAACACTAACAATACTAAAGAACCAGTATTGATCCCAATACCAATATAAGATATACAAGAATTATACCCAGCCAGTTCTATCAGCAGGAAGCTGTGCACTCCCAACGAGGGACAGCAAATGTTGGACACTGCGAGCGCTACAGCTTCGGGAAGAAGGGAAGGGCTCAGGGGTCCGGCACTGGGGCAAGGAGTTCTCAGGATTGCAGCCTTCATAGAAGAGGAAAAATCCACAGCAAACTTTCTAATTTATATTGAATGTGACGTTCATGGTATGAAATAATCCTGTTGACCAGCCTGGGTCAAGTGCCCAGGTCTCGCTCCTCCTCATCCCTGCACCTGGCAAGGCTTGAAAACACCAAGACCTCAGATCCCACATAGCCTAGCTGGCTATAAAGTAAATATTTTCACAAATTCAAACACTAGAATCTTCTAAAAATGCAGTCTTCCCAAGCATCAGAAGATAAATTAGTCCTGTGCCGCTCAAACCAGGACAAAAGACTTTCTGCAGACTTAGAAAAAAAAGAAAAAGCATGACTTAAAGATTTAACTAGCATAAAGATTTCAGAATGAGGCGAGAATCCTTCCAGTCTTCCTGATGTAATTCCTTTATTTGCCTGATCTAAAAAATAAGAAAATTAATGCTCACTCTTCCTTTATACTTCACTAGGCTGCTATGAAGCCCATACATACAGTACACTGAATATGCAAAGTAGTATTTAACTGTGATATTTGATCTCGCATTCAGTAATCAGAAAAACATGTTCCTTTAAATTCCATCTAGTTTTATTGGAAAATTATTTGCTTCAGAAAATTTGTTTCTGGCACTTTCAAAAACTGTATTGTGTGATAACTTTATTTTATTCTCATAATTTATTGGCTTGTTAAGCCATTTCATTTAGTGTTAATGATGCAAACCATCTTGTTTAATGCTTTGATGCTGCTCAACATATTATTGCTTTGGTCTGCAGAATAGGGCACTTTTAATACCTCTCTTTTAAAAAACATTATCGTTATTTAATTTTTATTACATAAGTTTTGCAAAAATGCCGTCTCAGAACAAGTAATTTATAGATTAACTAATACCACAACAGCTTTTAAAAATCACTGCAGTGTTCCAGAGCACTGGCCTAAGACATCATAGCAAGAATTTTATGAGCTTTTGTGTTTGGGACAAGTACTGTGATTTATCCACACTACAATGTCCCTTTTTAACGGGCAAATGCAGTACAGTGCAATGCAGCGTCACTGCAGCATCACTAGGCTGGAATGCCATGTTTATTGACACAGGAATGTTCTAGGCAGAAGTTTTCCAATGAAAGAGGCAGCGTAGCTTTGTGGGCAACCTTTACCTGAACAAAGGTCCTTGTTCTATGTTAAGAGAATGTGACTTTTCTGATTCTTAAGAGACTGTTGGCAGTAAAAACACAAGCTGGAGCAAGCAGCAGTGGCAAGCTGAGCTGCTTCAGGGAGACGCTGCAAAGCTTTTTTACGACTACTACTAACCTGCTGGTGAGGCATCAGCGGGACCACACTGAGATCTCAGCAACAGAATCACCAACGAATACAGTCTTCTCTTCGTTACTAGAAGTAAGACCAGTCCCTTGCAAACCTACATGGCAGAAAGAAATAGGATAGGTTGAAAATCCAGAATTCTTGCACAGTGGCATAGAAACATAGCAGCGGTACTTTGCTTTACTCTATGTACTCAGGGTGCAGTCCCCCAGCAACCCCTCACAACATCAGCAACCCCTTTCTTTTGTTCTTCTTTCTGTACGTTAACTTCAGCTAGAAATTTCATGTTGCTTGAGTAGTTCTTCAACTTCAGCAGGTAACCATAAGACCTCTTTGGCACCAGAATTACTGTGATATGCTTCAGACCCGTTGTTCTGACCTCACTTACTCCTTTCAGGCAGGTGTCTATGGCATCATAGACTGTTAGCCCCAGCTTAACATTGCTGCTGACATTTCTACCCTGTTCCTAATGGATGTACCAGTTCTTTGGGCTTCGTTTATGTTTTGAATGGTTTATAAGGACGTAAATATTTTTAATTGGCTCCAAGAACAGACAGTATTGAGATTCAAGAAAAAAAACCCCACACTGAATTCTGCAAATGTGCAACATTCTCTGTTACACGATTAGTATACATAAAAATAATATACAGCGCCTGTGCAGCAGGGTCCCCAAAAAAGTAACCTGCTATCAGTAATGTCCTTGTTTTTATAGTTCTTACTGTATATTTTTTTTTCAAGAAATAGAATAAGCAAATTTAATCAGAGGAGTCAGTTTAAAGCATCTTTTACCTACCCTTAAAGTAGGTTGTATGTTTTTTTGTGCTTTGTTGGATTTCTTTAATCCTTTCCCCCACTAGGCCAGGTTACAACTTTTTCTTTTCCATTCCAATTGTTCCAGTAACCGAATTGTTTACTTCAAGGCTCTATTTCTTCCTGCATGATTCTCAGCTTTTGTTGTGCCATTATATGAAAGACATTTTTGTTTGAGATTTCACAGAGGCATATGAGAATAATACACTTCATGCATCACTTTTGTATTTCATTTCAAGACACTAAAAGGTAAACTTCATTCAACTCCATTGAGGTTATCTGTCTTATCCCAAGTCCACGCTGGCTAGGAGAGCTCTTTCACACAACTGCTCAGGCAAAGCCCTGCATTTACCGTTGCTAACACTGCTTCCTCAACCCACACCTCACAGCCCTTTTGACCAGTTTCTCTCTTTCTTCTCTCACTATACGAACAGATAATTTTTAATTTTTTAACCACAGGGGACCCCCACAATGGTTATTTCCAGTCTGACAACAGCTCTCCAATAACCCAATGACAGACAGAAAACCTTGAGATGGAAATCAGCTGAACAAGTCTATAATCAGTTTGGGAGACCACTAGGGAAAGTACTCACAGCAAGCACCAAAACTTACTTATAGAAATCGTTAAATGAGACAAAGATATTGCAAGCTTGAAAAGCCTTTCTGTGGCTTACAGTTCAAATGCTGAATCCTTTTTTACCCTCCCAAAGGTGTATGTAGCTACACTGTGGTTTCAAATTCCATGAGGTAAGATGCAATGGGAAAAAGGTCATTTTCTCATATGGTATATTACCCAAACCATTCTCATTATGTCCCTTAAGTTCACTGTTTGGCCTTACAGATGTTAACTGTTATACTGCCATCGCTTCAGCTCTGAAGCATGCTATCTCCTCCCAAAACAAGTATCAGTAACAAACGAGACCCAGGATGCAGCACAACTGTGTATGTGTAGAACTGGCCTGATTTTCCCAAACATGAAGTCACTGCTAAAGAAAGTGTGATGAAAAGGAGAATGGTCAGCATGTTTGTATTTAGGTGTGTCATTTAGAAGACTGATTTGAAGAGCACAGAAAATAAAAATCTAGCTTAAAGCTATGGATACATAGTCACTTAATTCAGCTATGAATCCACGCTGGTGCTGAGATGGTCCCACCTCCAGCCAGTGGCTCCTGCCTCACTACTCGCAGCAACGCGGACGTTCAGATGGCCACACCACGACCTGATGGTGGTCTCACTGAGGAGTGACCCACCACAGAGGAAGAAAAGCTGCTTCGACTTGAGCTTTAGCACGAGGGAGACAGCACAAACCAGGGGAAGGAACTGGGAATTTTTCTGGCAACGGCAGCAACTGGAGGAAAATGACTGTTTAATCATGGCCCCTAACCTAAGAGGTAAGGCCAAGAGACGCAATGCAGCCTGCACTAAGCAAATGCTATCAGGGCACTGAAAGAGGACCCCACTTTCACCGATCCTATCCCCGCACTCCTGCCTTTTCCCTTACCCTGACTTTGATACTCATTTCAGCTCTTAACAAGCCAGTTCAGCTTCCTGAGGTTTAAGAAAACCAACTCCACAAAAGAGCTGGATCAGAATAACCACACAGTAAACTGAGAGGAGACCCCCAGCCAATACAATACAGAGCAGGGGATAACCAAACTTGGGAGAAAATAGAAACATCATCACCCCTTTCAAAAGCAAGAAGTTACAAGCTTAGCTCAGCAATCTTCACACTAATGGTTGCAATTATTACCTTCAAAATATAGGACATATCTAAAGCACCTGGACTCTTCAAGAGGAGCTTCTATGGAGCTCAGGATGGGGATAACATAAAAGCTTAATGACAACAAATTATATTTTAAGTCTTAACTACTCCATTGTTAACCATTTTAGTAGAAACAGCAAGCTAAGGTGTTTAACTGCTGGTAGTGACTTCTCCCCCGGGTGAACTTCAATTAAATCTCTTCAAGCATAGGGAGAAGAATGTCAAATTTAACTCTCTCTCTCTCACCACATCCTAAATCTTCTCAAACTGGAAGAAGAGGTGCACTTCCAGAACGGCTGAGTAGTCACAACAGGATATTAGGTTTGTGGGGCTGCAAAACACAAGAGGTGAGAGCAGAGAGGCCTCATTAACCAAAAGTATAAAAGACCACATTTGTCCTTCTCAGTCAGAGAAGAGATAAAGGTAGATTTCAGAAGGCAACTCTTAAACCTGCTAGCTACGGAGAAAGCGTAAAATAGCTTTACTCTTCCCTGAAAGGGAGCCGAAGCACTCTGCCCTGCTTCACAACTCTAGGTACTGCTGAGTTGCTGACCTGCTGGCGATTTATGGTGTGACAAGTGGCTGACATGCCTACACCTACAAGCTCAGGTTGGGGTTTGATGTTAATATTAGGCAGTTGTGCAAGAGAAGGGATAATGCTCTTGGTACACTGTGCATATTCTGCATTTAAGACAGGATGGAGGAATGCCATTTCACAGTACCTAAACTGGTCACCCAGCACCCCAGTGTCTCCTCTTTAGCTGGTTGGCTTCTCTGGTTTCTTGGAAATTGGGGGAAATTGTAGAAACGAAACCAAGTATCAAAATTGCAGGTGGGAGACCAGGTGGAGAAAAAACTGGAGTAGGACAGAGGCTTTTGGGGAGGATTAGCAGTGTTTCCCTACTGCATATGACCAGGCCCTCTTTCCTGCTTTATAGCTTTCCCTCTCCAGACCTCAGAGCCATGATCAAAATTATGTAGGAAGGATTTATGGTCTTTCTAGAAGGTGCTAAGAACCCATATGAATGGCTGTATGTCAAATAAAAATACAGTCTAATTTATTCCTTTAACTTTTGGATGACTAAGGTACCAGCTTCGGTCTTTAACAGGAATTAGGAATAGAGATGCTTTAAACATTGTCAGCTGAAATGTGTGAAGCTCCCTGCGGTGCAGCTTATGAGATTTTGCAGATTGTCAGTAAAATTTAGCCTGGCACTACTGAAGGCAAGTTCCCCCTAATAAGCTAATAAATTGTTGTGAATGACCTTCTTACCTCTTATGAAACCATGTAGACTCAAATAAGTGAGACAGAATAACTTAAATTCTCCGCTGACCTGTAAGGAAGCACTGAATGCTGATTTCACTCTAGTTCCCTCCAAACGTTTGTGTTTCCTTGTTCTGACTCACTTTCTGGCATCCGCTTCAGTGATGTTCTTAGCCGTTGTTTACTAGAAAGGCTGGGCAGTGGGACAGAACAGGAACCTATAGAGGGGACACCAAACGAAGTACCCCCGAGAGGCTGCGGTTCATTTAACTTTCGGTCGGAGAATGAGAACACGAAGCCAGGGAGGCTGCAGCCGTGTTTTCGACCACCAGATGGTGCCAAGAGCGCTCAGGATGTAGGGATGCTGGTTCCAACTGCCTACCAAGGGCCGCCGGCAAATCTTTGCTTTGCTTCAGTCCTTCCTGCTAAAATTATTAAGAAAAGTTGAGTGACAATGTAATGCACAAGTCAACTGCAATTCATAGGCATCGCACAGACACACATCTTAATTTCTCTACACATTTTCAGGAAAAGGCTGAGTTTCTTTCTCCTGGACCCCCTTCCTCATTAGTGCTACAACCTCAACATAGAGAAGCCGCGAACTTTTAATTACATCAAATACCCTTAAAACCATAGTCTCCCCCTACTTTCAAAGACATTAAAATAAAACATTAAAAATGTGTTTTGATTAAGCTGATTTAATTAAAAGATAGTGATTAATGTGACTTCTAAACTACTTAAACTAAGTCATCTCTTCTGCGTGGATCACAGATGACCGTCTTCCTCAGAACTGTTACATCGAAATTATATTCCTAGCGGACTGCAGTGTCGTGTACAGGAACAAAATGTTTGTAAAACACATTTCTAAAAAGCGGCCGTGATCACTGGAGGCTGAGAGTGATCAGGGGCCGAGAGGGCAGCGCAGGCTGAAGCACAGGCAAGAGAGGCGAGGTCCTCCTCATCCTTCCGCTCACTGATCTGCTGTAGGAGCTCAGGCAAGTCAATCACCTCATCAATACCCTGCTCCAGCCCCTATTGCTATGCAGACTGCAAACTTGGCGGGATGGGGACTGCCTTCTGCAAAATGCGCGTACAGCGGCACTCTCGCCTCCAGTGAGTCCAGAGGGGCTGGCAAAGTCATAAACAAGTCCGTGGAGAGAACTGTTAGAAAATGTCAAGAGTCACTGGGGTCAAGGAGCTGCACTGCAAGATGACAATTGTGGCATTGCGCATTTGTAGTGATACACAAAAGAGATGTATAGGTCTCTTAATATGATGTGCACAGAGAATCTAGCAAAAAGAACCTGAAAATGGGCTTCTCGTGCATATTTGGAGGCTTTAACTGTAGCTCAGTCCCACAGATGAGAAAGCCGGCAATCTTCTTTAAGACCACAAAGTCATCCAGTGACTGACAAAAGTCAAAGAGAAAGGCATTTTCCCCTCCTTTCACAAAGAGGTATAGAAGACATCTCCACCTTTTAGAGAGGGCAGCACTTACATTTTGCTTATGATTTGAGTCTTTATGAAGTTGGCTCTGACGCAGCCTAAGATTTAGCTCAGTGACAAGTTTTTGTTTTGTTTTGTTTTTTCTTTTGTTCTTCTTTTCAGTGGTTTTTTTTTTCCCAGTAATTTAGAAATTATTTGAGCTGTCTTTGATTAATTTAGTCTTGGTGTCCACGTTTGTAGGAACAACCACGGTGTCTGCTTACCCAGATGGAGTCTGCAAACGGGGACAGGAGAGCTGAGACCACAAAGCAGTTCAGCGGCAAGGACCAACAACTTTTCACATGAGACCCGTCTGTCAGTTGCAACCAGTATAAATCCCCAAGCCAGGCACAACTGTCTCCAGTCTCTCACCTCCCAGTTTCTCAGTATGCCAGGAGCCCCAAAACTAAACCGCCCAATAGAGAGTCATTCAAACTTGTCCTGTTCCCCCACCACACCAGGACAGGGGATGTCCAACCAACTGTACCATGTTAAACGCATGTTCCATTAGTGTGTCAAGGGCAGAAAGCATCACAGAAAACAGTTTTATCGTCTCAATTTAATTTTAAAAGCTTACGCTTAGCTTCTGTGCATAAATCTTCTGTGAGAACGTAAAGCCTAGTACCAAAGGGGATATTGCTCACTCCATGTGCTTCTGGACCTGGTAAATCCAAATGGTACCCAGCACTGGGAATTCATTCTTTCCTGTAGGATACGACTGGCCTGGTGTTTCCAGCAGCTAGGCAAATATTCTCCAGTTAAAGCACCATTTTGGAAAGAGTGATAGAGACAATTACTCCTGCTAGCAACTACGCTACATTTAGTAGCGACACAATGAAACCGAATGATGACACAGAAGTCCAGTACAAATGGCTGGCTCTTTGACTTAGCCTTTTCCTCACATTCCCTCTTCGCCCATCATTTCATCTGCAATGCTGTTAGCATAGACAGGGCTCTAGGCAAAGGCAGCATCTAAACACCACATGAGCAATTCCTGCCCAAGACATTTTTGCACAGCACACTGTTAAAAGAGCCGGTGAATACTGGTATTTTGCCTACAGCTGGCACTTTGATTTTGTGACTGCTACTAGCAGTATACGGCTTTATAAAAATTATTTCTGACCTAATGTGCATGTTGTCTCATTTTTTTACTTGCCCTGAGCGGAAGCTCAGAATGAAATCAGTTTAATAGAATAATTTTACTGCGTGTAGATTTTGTCACAAGTATTGCTTACAGGATTACAAAACTCACTCTCTTCAAAGCGCAGCTGGGATCTAAATTAAGCCTAGAGAAAACAGCTAGAACTCTGCCAGCCTGTAAAGTGATGGTATTATTCTCTTATACTGGGCTTCATTGACATACAGATATACCCAGTGGGCACTGAAAACCAGCGTACAGAGTTAGTGAGACTTGACTGTTTCATAATAAAATTTATTGCTTCTATTTATTATTTTCCCAAAGAAGGAACCAAGATGAGAAGACGAAAACATAAGATAGAAGACAGAATTCTTCACAAACCCTGTTTCTACTGTGATTTCAAGAAGAAAAGCAATTCAAGCAGCGGAGAAGGAATATAAAAATATCCAAATGCAGAATTCTGATTTCTCTTCTATTTCTAGAATTAAATTATAGTATTGCCAGCACGAAGAGTTCAGAAAAAAAAAAGTAGAATGTGAACCCTAAATTCTCAAAAATACAGTTCCTGCTGTGAACACAAAAAAATAAGATGACATTCTTTGGCTGTAGCATGACTTCCAGAGTGAATGCTCTATGGAAAACAGTGTCAAGATAATAATAAAAAACATTTGACATGATTGCTAATGGGCATAGATATGAAACATAGAGACAGTAACAGACACAAGAGAAACCACTTCTTTAAAACAGTCTTATTCACCCTGCCCCCTTCTTTTATACATCGTATTTGTAAGAAATCTGTGATTTAGATGGAGAAACTTCTTTCCTTGCAAGCTCCTTTCCCTGTTCTGCACTTTCTGCTACATTCCTATCTAAAACACCATCATATCCACCTAATGCCCTCTAGTAGTTTCAGAAACTTACGGCTTTGAGTCACCCTTCTTGTCTTATTTTTATGAACATTTTGGGTATAGACCCAATCTGAAGGGGGAGTGGGGGTAAGGAGGATGATGCAGCTGTACAGCTGCTACTGTGAGAAGGCAACCCAGTGTATATCCATATTTGATGTCCTACGATCACCTACGTCAGACTAGAAGTAGACAGAAGACTTCTTGGTGCAGGAACCATATTTTCCCAGATAGATAAAACTTTGTGAAGTGTTGCTAAAATATGCACAGTAAATAGCACACCACACTCATAACGTGAAGCGCTCAAGAGCCAGCAAATGCCAAAAAAAAGGTAACCCACATAACCTTAATCCAGAACCTATGGGCATATATGTTGCTGTATCGCTGTCAGTTTACAGGATAGGATACTGGGTTTTTTTTAAATATAGTCCTGCCTTGCTCAGTGCACAAACAGGCTGGGCTCATTGAAAAAGCAATCGTTCAGTATCTTTATTGTTCAGTGATCCAGGCCTTGTCTCTTGTATACTCTTCTAATCCTATTCTGAAGGCAGAAAAGCTGATAAGGAAACATCTATTTTGATCATAGTTTTTGCTACGGTATCCAGGTAATCTCACAAACTTTTGCTTGCATTTATTTTACAAAAGTTGTTATGTAGTGCTGGTTTTGTGATGCACAATATAGAGTAAATAATAAGTGAATATTAATTTGAAGTGCTCATACCTTGGCTGGCTGATGAATTTGAGAGTACTCTACACATTTGGCATGGTTTTCATATTCCAAGTATAGTTTCCACTTGAGAACAGTGGGAGCAGTAGCTCCTCTTCATTTATGCAAATCATCTCACAGACAAGGAAGAGACTATTATTGCCGCTTATGAAAAGCTAGGCTTAAGTGATCTGCCCATCGTCACACACTATCATGTGGCAGATGCAGGGATATAACTTTACTCTTAAATACCATTCTGATTGTTGTACACATACTTATATTTTACTACCTGCCATTCCCCAGCTCATTCACTGATTCTCCTGGACACAGTCCCTTTTCTGGTACAGAAACATTGCTCAGGAAGATTTTCAGAGTATTTCTATAGTTGGGTGGAATTTCTAAATACATGGCAGAATAACTCTGGTCAAATAGCTGTATGGTGAGTAATCTCTGGCATGTTCAGCACATATATACAGTCTCACCATGTGGATGCGACACAGTTGCTGTGTTCCAGCAAAGCAGATAAAATAGTCCTAGCACTGCTGGATTTCCTGTGAACTTACAGACATTGCTTTCTGAGGAATTCATGACAGAAATAAGACAGTTTTACTTACAGGAAGTTCTCCACAATGAACGGAGGTTTTAACCGCCTGTGCTACATGACATTTCAGGCTTCAAGCCATTTTCTCTGCCTCAACTTGCAGAGATACCTCCTCAAGATCCCTGAACCTAAAAATGTACAAAGACACCAAGAAATACTCTCAACTTGGTTGTTCATGGTGTATTACAGGAATACTACACATACGCTGAACAGCATGCACCCAGCTGTCTGCTTCTATTACGAGCAAGAACAGCTGAAGTGAGATGAGCACGGCTGCAGCAGCGAGTACATACATTACTGTAACTGATCTCAACAACAAACCTTCAGGGAAGTGGGCAGGGATTTTCCAAACACTTAATCTCAAGTTGCACCAGAAGAGGTTTAGACTAGGTACTAGGAAAAAAAATTTACATTGAAAGGGTTATTAAACATTGGAACAGGCTGCCCAGGGAAGTAGTTGAGGCACCGTCCCTGGAGGTATTTAACAGGCGGGTAGAATAGTGCTTAGAGACATGGTTTAGTGATGGGTTTTGTCAGAGTTAGGTTGATGGTTGGACAAGCTTATCTGAAAGGTCCCTTCCAACCTATGTGATTCTGCAATTCTGATTCTATCTTGGCCCCGCTCCTCCACCAGCTTAGTAAACCCTCACCACCTCAATGGACCCAATGGAAACCTTGAAGGCCTCTTCTCCCATAAATATCCAAACCACAAACTATAGGGCAGTATCCAACTCACCGATTCAGCTCCTTTGCTTGCCTTTCAGAGGTGAAGTGCTGAGGCAGGCAAAAGGCATAAACACACAAGTTTAAATTTTTTTTTTCTCATTATTTCAAACCTCACTGAAGAGAGAAACAAAAAAGCCAACCACCACCTTTCTGCCCTGAAACAAGCCCCTCCCCTCCAAACGTGGATTCTCATCCTCCCCTCTGTGCCTCCTTAGGTACACCAGGTGCACTGCCAGAGGGGCACACAGAGAAGAACTGGGATGCCTGGCACAACCACTGAGAGCAAGAGCAAGGACCAGGCCCAGGGCCCAGGATGACGAGCAAGGCCTAGGCCTGGGCCCGGTCCTGGGCCTACCTCACGGTCAAGCCCCCACAGCCAGAGAACCCCGCGCTACTGATGTGCGAAGAGGGTGGAGCAGACGCCCCTGCTCTCTGAATGGTGCACTTAGCTGTCAATCAGAGCGCCTTCCCGTCCCGTCGCGGTCATGCCCCGATCCCTCGCACTCTGATTGGCCGAATCAGCCGTCAACTCACTCCGAGGAGGCTCCGCCTCCTCACCGCTCCCCACTAAATCTACGAGGCGGCTGGGAAAATGGTGCAGAGACCTCTCACGATGCGATTGGCCGAGCGGGAACGCCACTCAAGTCAAGACCCCGCCCTCCCGGCGGGACGGCGCCTCAGCTGACCGATCAGCCCCGTGACAGGCCGGGGGCGGATCTCACTGCTGAATGGTCGGTTCCGTCCGTCACTCCTGCAGCGTCCCGCCCAGCCGCCCTGAACCTCACCTGCCGATTGGCTGCGGCTGTTGTCCGTCAGCGCTGCCTGGCGGGCGGGGCGCTCGGTGTTCTCTGTCCGGCGGTGCGGCCCCCGGCCCGGCGTTTTCCCAGGCGGGCGTCTCCCCAGCGCGGCGGCCTGAC
>VXBO01002038.1:131113-200785 GCA_013400135.1 Rhinoptilus africanus
GGGGGGGTGGTGCCCTGGCAGCGGGGTGTGTTTGTGTGTAGGCACACACTGGTTTGTCACCTGGTACGAATTCTGTCACCTTTTACGAATATTGTCGTGGCTGGAGGGTTTTCTGTCAGCCGCCGCGAGTCAGGCTCGCGCTCCGCACGTCAAGGCGGCCAGGCCCCGTGAGCAGTTCTCAGTCAGGCTACCTCAGTGCTTCGGCCCAGGGCCCCAGAGGCTTTTGAGAGCCGAAGCTCTCCAGAAGGACCGCTTCGGTAAGGTCGAAGTTCCATCAGGTTTTTTCTGGAGGTGGTTGGGCAGCAGTATGCAGGATGAACTGTGTCTCAAAAATTAGTCTCTGGACTGAACACGCGGCCCAGTGGGGTATTGTGGTCAAGCAGTTACAGCATGTCTGAGAAAAAGGCTTGTGTTCCCACCTTCGAGCTCAGCTTTGCTCATTGAGACCTTGCAAGGCAAATTTAGTAAAAAAGGGTAATGCTTTAATTTTATCCACCGGAGCAACCTTGTCCCAACTAAGCCAACTTGTCATAAATAACATGTGTGACTCTCTTACACGTCTTGTGGAAAATGAAGCAATGTGTGTAATCCTGTACACTAAGGAAAAATGTTTGTAGCAATTTTGTAAATTCCTTCCTAAGCAAATTGGTCTGGAAACACTTCTGTTCTTCCAAATACGGGTTGATACACCGTTAAAGTTGATAATAGGCCATCTAATGAACACATATCAATTTAAAACAAAAAACACCCGCTTGAGTCTGCTCCATATAGATCTGTTGGTTTGGCCTGTTTCCTTCCTTTTGCCACCCTTCCCCAACCTGCATCTCAGTACTTTGTTCCTTTAGTATGTTTATCATAATACAACTTGGGTTTACTGTCAACATTTGTATGCGTGATCATGATCCAGGCTTTAAAACAGCATTTTCAAGGTCAGATGGTTTAAATTAATGTTAGGGAAGATTATAGATGCACAACACATCAGTTTACTGTTGCATTATTTTTGTTAACAGTTTTTAGATTTGCAGATGCCCTGGAAAACTATTTTTATATACCTGCTTGAATTGGTAACTAATTTCCAGTGATCATATGAGTAAATACTTCTTGTTGTTGTTTTTTTAGAAGATTATTTTACTCATGTAATTTTGGAGTACATAGTCAGACTGTTTATATAATTAGTACTTAAACTTAGATGGCCTGCAAATATTTATTGTTCTCCTACTTGGTTTTTTCGAGTCCTGTATCAGATTAGTTTTCTTGTAGAAACATACACAGATTGCTCATTGGGGTGGGATATGTCTGAAGTTTGGTATTGTGCATGTTACTGCTTATATTCACCAAATATGTTTTAAAATATATTGAAGTAATTGTGCACACAGTATTGCAATTATGCTTAAGTGACTTAAAAATAGGAAGCTAGACTGAACTGAGCCTATCTCTTATTTTGTGGAGTGCTCTCTGACTTTATTACGCAATAAATTACTGTCATCATAGTACAGATTAGAAATAATGCTTTTAGTCAACTTTGCTATTGAAGGTAATGGGAAAGAGAGGGTGAGGGGGGTCGCAAGTAAGTGAAAACCCGACATGAAAAGAAGTGTTACAGATTGTGGCTTCACACAATCAGCTTAGGTCCGGTACCACATCTGAGGAGGAAAATCATCTCTCAGTGTCATGTGGTTGAGAAGGCAGAGCAGAAACACCGGGAGCTGTTCTGCAGAAGCCAGATTGTTCCTGGCAGTGCTCTGTTGAAGCCAGCACTGACTCTGCTGATCCTCCTGGCTCTGGGTTCAGTCGCTCAGGCTGTTGTCTGCATGAAAAGAGATGTTATGCCAAGCAGTCCTGGAAGCAAACAAGCCGTGCTGGTGCAGAGCTGCTTGTGAGCTAACAGGATTTTGGAGTCTGCCTGGCTCTACTGAGAGTTAGCTTTCCCAGGTCGGAACTGGAACACTGCACAACCTGCTAGTGAGTAGGCAGAAGTGTACTGCGTTGTTGCTTGAATAATTGTCCTGCTTTTGTTAATGTGGATTGGTCCTTCCTTAGTCATTGCTGTATAAAAACTTATTTTGTATTCCAGAGCGTTAAAATGATTGGTTCTCATTACTTGTGTTACATAAATTGATAGGTATGAGAGGAAGGAATAAGGAATCTTAAAAGCTCTAGTATGGTCTTTTTCTATGATGTAAGAGAAAGATTGTGAAAACTGACACCTTTTTTTTGTTTGTTTTTAGGTGTATGTGGTGATGAATTTAGTGTTTTACGATCACCTCAGTCAGTTGTTTTTCGAGATGGAAGTTGGCCCATTCCTGGCGAGCGGATCCCAGATGTAGCTGCATTATCGATGGGCTTTTCTGTTGAAGATGTATGTTTTAAGTCTTGATAAAACTAAAACTCCAGACCTGGTCACTTAACATGCAAATCTTCCAGTCATGTGCTGGAATATATAAAATATTATCCTGTTTGTCTTGAGGGATGCATGACTTATCAGAATGTGGTTTCCAAGCATAGAGCTCTGTCAGTCATATGAGCAGCAAAAGGCTGTGCTTGCCGGCTAATTTGAATCATCAGCTACAGAAGAAAGCAAGTCTGTGGAGTCTTTACTGTGATGTTCTTCTGTTCCTCTGAGACCCAACTACGTGCTCTATCTTCCCATTCGTAGTCACGTACTGAGAATCTGTGGAAGCCACTGTCATTTCTTGTCTATGTGCTATATCTATAGGGCTCTGCTCTTGGGTAGTCTGAAGACTGTGAGAAATGGCTTGGCTAGGCAAGCATTTTGTCAGCAAGCTTTTCTGCTGTGCATAGTTAGTAAGGACAGATAATCCAAATAGTTAGGAAGTAATCCAAAGACTTGAAAACCTAATTTGTGGTAGTGTTTCCCAAATTAGTTTTTTAAATGTAGCTTTAGTGATGTTTAAAGTGGGGCACATGAGTAGGAGCTCTTGTATTGATTCCATCTTGCCTACTGATTTTTTTGCTGGGCTTCAGTGATTGTTGAAGCAGCATGTGAAAGCTTAATAGCCAGGCGTGTCTAACAGTGTCTGTGCGTGACCATGTACTTAAAGCTACAAGCTGGAATATTTTCACAATGCTGGTGGGAGAGGCTGGTTCCCATTTCTTCCATATTGCAGCTAAGCAAGAGGTCTGATAACTTTGCTTTGAATACAGGTCTGTTTAGCCTGTGTTTTGGAATTTATCTGCAAATATCTTGTTGTCAATTAATTATGCTTTTTTGTCATTAAACTAGTAACAGAAATTCTTACGAGTAGTACTCCTAAGAAGTATATTTTGATTATTTTATCAAGAAAAAACAATACATCAGATGGTATTATGTGCATTGCATGTAAAGACACCCAGCAAAACAGTGGGTTTGGGCCCAGTTTGAACAGTAGCCTTTTGGCATACTGATCATCTGGAGGTATAACGTGGTTATCATGGACAAAAAAGGTGTTTCAGTACTTTGTGCCTTTGCCAAAGTTTGGAATTAATTTGCTGTGATGAGTCCATAGCATCCTTTAAAAATAGTTCTCTCTTAGTGTTATATTAAATCCCAGAAGCAACCAGGGAAGGAAGTGTTTAAATTACTCTGTTCAGTTAAGTGCTAAACCTGAAAGTTATCAGCATTGTCACTGAGGTGGAGATCACCATGTAGGCAGCTTCCAACCCTGGTATGGCAGATACTGCAGGACCCAAACACTCATTTTGCAGTTTATGTTAAGGCTGTAGTCTAGGAACATAAACTGACAGTGCAGTAGGTGCACTGTAGAGAATTTAGAATTCTAACTGCATTACATTGGGGATTCTCAAAAAAACGGTCATTCAGTATTCCTCCCTTGTTAAGGCAAGATTAAAAGGAACCCCTTTTTCGTTCCTAATGATGCTTTAAAAGGTTTTTCTTCTGTTTCTTTGAGGTGACACAGATCATAATGTCAATGACATTTACTTTTAAAATCCAAATAAATTGGTTTCATAAAACCTAAATAAGCAGTTATGTTTTTACACAAATGGAGAAATCTCTTTGAATTCATTCCAAATAAATGAATTTGTACTTTGTGCCTGAATAAACCAGCCAGGTAGCTTTCACTGTGCTCTTACTGCAACATAACTGTAGTAAGCTACTAAGGAATCTTCTTGTGTTTCTATGCAAATTTGTAAGCTTTAGATTAGTAAGCTGTTGGTATGATGGACACTCTCCTCCCTTGCTCCTCCCCCATTTTTTTCTGGTACTGAAAATATCAAGATTTTAAGTGTTTAAATGTACCTAAACCTGTTTCTGTGGTGTTTTGCGAAAGGGCTTCGTTTTGGTTTGAGTTTGTTTTTTTAAAATTCAGCCTTCATTATTAAATACAAGCAATGATATTTCTAACTTAATTATGGGAAATAATTCTTGATATATTCAATACGTATAATGCTCAGTGTAGACTTTGCTATGAAGTTACTTGCTGCTTTTAAACTAACAGTTTCTTCATGGTTTACTTGAGGCAGCATTATTCAAGATGAAGGCATTCTATTATTAAGTAACTTGGCCATGAAATTTCCAATAGGCTGTCCTGCACAGAGATATTAACAAGATAGTGAGTTATTTTGCTGTAATGGTGGGGGAAGGCTCCTCTCTTTGTCCCTTGTGAAATAAAAGGTTTTCTTTATCGTTTTGTAATAGGACCTTTCCTGGCCTGGGCTTGCGGTGGGTGATCTGTTTCACAGGCCACGAGCTACTGTGCTGGTAACAGTGAAGGGAGTAGACAAGCTGGCATTGCCTGCGAAAGGGATTTCCTACCCTATTGAGAATGTGAGTATCCGCGTTTGGAACTGTCGCGTGATTTCTGTGACTCTTGTGATCTAATGAGAAGTACATGACACTCTACTGTAGCCCTTAATGTTCAGTTATTTCTTACTTCACTTGAAGTTCACATATGACCCTAGAACGATGGGTCAGGCTGCATAGCTAAATAATCCAGTCAGATGCCTGTACAAGGTGCGAGGCCTTTCAGATCACCCACCCAGGTAGAGAATCCACTGCTTCCCATGTTTACTTGATGATTCATGGTCAGAATCATTAACTTCTTTACTTTTTTTGCTTCAGCTGAGTGTGTGTGATAGCATTTTGTGTGATGATGTTTCTTTGATGTAGTGTATCACCCTCTAAGCAGTCTGAGTTTTCCTCAAGTATTTGAGTATGAAATACAGCACTTTGAGACACAATTCGATTATACGGTATCAAAAAGAAAATAACAAACAACATTACATTTACCCACTGTCTGTCTTTGAGAGTCTTTTCTCACACTTGTCACAGCATGACAGAATCATTTAGGTTGGAAAGGACTTCTTGAAGTCATCTAGTCCAACCCCCTGAACAAGCAGGGTCAGCTAGAGTAGGCTGTTCAGAACTGTATCCAGTTGGGTTTGAATATCTCCACAGATGGAGACTCTGCAACCTCTCTGGGCAACCTGTGCCAGTGTTTGACAACTCTTACAATAAAAAACTGTTTCCTTGCGTTCGTACAGAATTTCCTATTTTTAAATTTATGCCCATTGTCTCTTCTCCTGTCATATAATTTTGTCCACACGCATCTTAATGGGAACACAGTAACTTACAAAATATTGTTAACTGTACAGTGTCTGCTCCTCCTTTGTAAATACGTTGTCTGCTTTAATCTATTTTGCTGCAGTATTTGGCCAGTTCTTCATGTTGAGCTGTTTGTTCAGCATGAACCCACAAACCCTTTTCAAATAAGTTGGTTTCAGGTTATTTCTAGTTCATTAATTCCGCTTCTGCCTGTCTTGGAAAACTTTGTTTTGCACTAGTTCACAGTGCTTTTTGGCTCTGTGTGACTGCTGTGCTCCTGTTAAGAATTATTATTTATCATTTTATTATTTATCATTTTATTATTTATCATTTTATTATTTCAGTCAATAATGTCAGTGTTGAATAGTGTTTTGTTTAATATTGACACCCTGTTGCACAGCCTAAGATAAGGTGATGACTTCTCTCTGAAATTACTTTTGCAGCTATCAGTGAGGCTTTTAATCTGTTTTAAAATACCAGCATTTAATTGGAATGTTACGTGGCTTCACATCTGACATGGGTGAAATTCAGCTTAACAGAGATCTGCTTTGGCGTCAGCTTTCAAGCACAGCTCACTAGTTTAGGGCCACTTGCGTGTTGGCATTGCTGAAATGGTGTCTGGACCAAAACTGAGTTAGGATTGTCTGCACCTGACTGTGTAGGCATTGTTAACTTGCAGAAACCTTAAATATACTCAAAGATGTCTTCAGTTGTATTTGCATTTGTAACTCTTACAAAGTTCTGATGTGTACATAATGCATATTTTCTTTATTTCCTATTAATAGGAATTCATATTCCTAAACTTTAATTGGTTCAGTTAACTACTGCAATGGTTTTAAATGACCTGCCCCAAGTGGATGCTGGCAAAGTACCGGTTCTCTGATATTCAAGTGTAGTTTCAAATGATCATCAATGAGTCCATGTTCAGGACCGCTGGGTGCAAATTATCCTAGTTTACAGACTTACTAAGATTTGTTAGAAAAAATATTTTTATGCTCCTTAACTAGTGAATGGAAATGTGCCATTCTAATACTTTTTAGATGAAACCCAGAACTAAGTGTTTTATTAGCTTGCCAGTAATAGCACTATACCACGCTAGGATTTCTTTTATTCTTAGTGATTTTTTTATATGGTGCTCTTCTTTGATGTTTCAGCAGTTGATCTTTTTACTGGTATATTTTCATTCATTGGTTTTTCTGTGGTTGATAACCTTCCATTTGCACTAAGATTGGTTTCCCCATTTGTGTTGCTTCTGTATTTGTTGGTCTTGCTTTGCTGATAAACAAGGCTATACTCTTTGTGTAATTAAGAAACTTACTTAAGCTATCACGGCTCCTTGGAGTTCTTAAAAACATACTGTGTCTGCCATCTGTACAAATAATTTGTTTGTTCATAGATACACAGTTGGTGTTTTGTTTTGCACATTGGCTCCTATTATTTGCTATTGTCACTTTGGAAATATTTGTACTCTTTGCTCAAAAAGAAGTGGTTCTATTTTTTCCAGACTTCTGTAGTTAAGTAAATTATATCCTTTTATATCATTAGGCCCTGTTTTACCCCGAAACCTAACTAGATTTCTGTGTTCCAGGCTGTGCCTTTTAGTCTTGACAGTGTAGCGAATGCTATTCATACTTTGTTCTCGGAGGAGACTCCTGTGGTCTTGCAGCTGGCCCCTAGTGAGGAAGTGAGTATTGCTTTGCTGTTGATTCCAGGTGTTGTAATTAGTAAACCTCTTTCCACTTGTGTGGCTGGAGCAAACCCAGTCGATTACATTAAATATTTTGCATTGGAGAGAGATTGCAAGGATGATTGATTATTAATGTGTGAGTGGAAAAACTAAAAACTAACCCCTGTTGTTACTAAGCAATGGCTGTTATTGCAGAGAGTGTACATGGTGGGCAAGGCCAACTCTGTATTTGAGGATCTTTCTGTCACACTGCGCCAACTGCGAAACCGCTTGTTCCAGGACAACTCCATTCTCAGTTCCCTTCCTCTCAATTCCCTCAGCAGAAACAATGAGGTAAAAAACTTAAATCAGTGTGAACTTTTACAATTTTTTTCTAATATTCTTAGTTATCTTGTGCTGCTTCTTTTTTTTCTTTTCTCCTCCCCTCCCCCTCCCTTATTTCCCCTCTTTTTTTTACCCCTTGCTTTACCTAGGAGAGCTCACTCTAATTTTTTTCTAGCTGAATTTTAGGAACTAAGTTTTAAGGTTTTTTTGTGAGTAACTTTATTGAAAGAGTAGTTTCCTTCTAGCGTGTTCTGATGCTGTAACAGACATAACCTGTGAAAAAATACTGAGACTTGCAACAAAACGAGACTTCCCTAACTTTGGTTTCATCAAAGGAAATACCTGTCTCTCTGCCTCTTCCCCCAGGTTGACTTGCTTTTTCTGTCAGAACTACAAGTCCTGCATGATATTGCAAGCCTGGTAAGTTTTTTTTTTTTTAAATGCTTTCCCTGTCTTGTGTCACAAATTTCAGAGACCTCCTTAAAGGTAGAGAAGTCCTAGCCAGGATACTTGGAAACCAGTGATACATATTCAAGTGTGTCATCAGTTGGTTGCATCAGTTGAAATCATTAATTCTCAAGCTATTTGTATCAGCCCTGTCACTGATGGAGGAAAATGAGAACCTTAATCGTGTAGATTCTTTTGTACTGTGTTTGGTGAGAACAGGGGAAGTTCTGAGCTGCTATTTCTCTGTACCCAAGACACCAGGAAGTAGTCAATGAAGAATTGCCAGGGTTTTCCTTGTTTTCTTATTTGAGAAGTATAATGGTAGTTAAGAACATGTTCTTTGCCCTGTCCACAATTTTACTTCAAAATATCACCATAATGTTTTATCTGAAAAGACTGCAGTGACTTTTGTAGCATGAATAGTGATGGTGATGGAAATGTTCCAATGGAGGGGTGACCTTTTAATTCTTAAGATCTTTTTACTAAGAAGCTACTACCTTGTTGCTGTGGTTTAGGTTTTGTTTTGGGCTTTGGTGTTTTGGTTTTTTTTTTTTTTCCTTTACGCTGCAGCCCTCAGCTACTTAAAGTGAAGGAAACAGTCATGAAAAACTCAGAAGTTCACATTAGGTGAAGGGCTGGTGGGGAGAAATGGGGATTTTAAGAAAATGAAGTAGAACAACTAGTTTTTGTCTTGCAGACTAGAAGTGCTGTGGTTAAAGTAGATGGGAAGATAGGAACTGATTAAATTCCTTGCTTTCAGCGACTATTCTCTTGTGCAGGCAAATGTCAGTGCTGTAGCTTCACACCTGTAGAAGTGCAAGAATATCACTACTCTCCTTACTGAATAATCTGCTATTATTTGAGATGATTTGGATTATATTGGTTGGATTTTATGACAATGGGATGGTACTCCTTAAGTAAACAACTCTTTTGTACAGAGGCAACAGCAAGGTAGAAGTTAGAGCAGTCCTCAACAGTCAAGGGCCAGCTTCAGCGGAGGGAATAGTAGTATCCCAAGTGTTGTAGTTATGTGGCATTTTTTTCTCCAAGCTTTATTTTTATGGTGGTTACAGAACAAGAATTCTGATGTGAATAATTATAATGTTTCTTTTTTGTAGAGCTCTATATGTATATGTGTATAACATGTTAGGAATAGATGCTATGTGATGATCATCTGCTTTCTTCTGTAGAATAAGAGAAGAAACAATTGTGGACTCTTCTAGCTAAGTTGGCGAGAAATTCCACTTCCTAATCAATATGGAATATGACTGTGGAAAGTGAGGCTGAATTAGTCCCAGCAAATAGATTTTGTGAAATGTGTTTTTAAAAGTAACCCGTGTATTAATTAATTTCTTTCTGCCCTCAATGGTGTCCCAAAGCTGTCTCGACACAAGCACTTAGCTAAAGATCACTCTCCAGACCTGTATTCTCTGGAATTGGCTGGTTTGGAAGAGGTTGGAAAACGATATGGGGAAGATTCTCAGCAGTTCAAGGATGCTTCTCAAATTCTTGTAGACTCTTTGCAAAAGGTACATTTTCTACCTAATTAACAAAACTCACAGGAATACTAAGGAAATAATTTTTTGTGTTAACTACAAGGCGTTAGTTTATTGAGTGTCTTCTGCTTTGGATTTTCACTTAATTAGTGATGGCTTGACTGATTCTTATTTTTGTTGTTTGGTTTTTAAAATGTAGTTGTTCAGTTATAAAATCGAATGTTACAATTTGTCACTCCGGAAAGTGTTGACATGATTCTACAACGTGTTAGATATTCTGCGTAAAGGAGTAGGAATGTACTGAAGCCATATATCAACATGGCTCAGTATGTTTGTTTTTCCTAAATAAGTATCTTGCACTTAAAACAGCCAGTGTGTCTCTCAAAAACCAGCTCTCAGAAATGAGGAAATATCTTTATCCCAGGCTACAGTGGTTAGTTTCCCTTTGCCCACAGAGCTATATACATCTAAATTTCCAAGCCTCTAAAATAACTGCTGTTCATCTATCAAAAAGCTCAAGAAAGTAATTCTTTATCAGGTCTTATGATCATTATGTAAAATCTTAAATGCCAGTCACTTTTGAGAGTTTCAGAAGCATGATGGAAAAGTGTTAAAAGCATAAATTTGCTAATGCAAATGTCTGTTTTCTCTAAACATTACTCTTTGGCCTCTTTGCATTTAAGCAAATATGTTTAAAAAATAGACATATTAGTCTTTGGATCAGATGAAAATATTCAGGTTCATAATTTCCCATTGAAAGGCTGAGAACCTGAATGTTTTGTTGAAACTGACAGACGTACAATTGGAAACTATACGGTGATGGACCTTTTGTAAAAGGGATTAGAGAATGAGTTTCAGCCCAGAAAGCAGTCATAAGCTACAGTCTGCTGAACAGTGTGTGAGGGGTTTTAAAGAGATATTGTAAGCCAGGTGAAAGTTGGCACTTTCTTAGTGGAATTCTAAAATAGTGTAAATTGCTACAACTTTCCATAAGCATCTTATTCCTGAAGCTGTCATCTTATGGCTTAGTGCATCTTGCTAACAACACTCTACTTTACACTGTAGCCAGTAATTGGTTTTAAATTAAATCACTTTTGCTTTTCCAGTTTGCAGATGAGATGTTTAATCTGTACAGCGGGAATGCAGTAGTAGAAGTGGTGGCTGTAAAGGCATTTAACTCTCCCCTCACAAGGAAGACTCGCTCCATTCTCCAGTCTTCAGAGGTAGTAGATGCACATTTTTCTATATGTAATTTATTAGAAGTGATCCATCACTGCTTCACTTGAGCGTAACTTTTCTTTAAGGACTGACTATGATTTAGGCGCAGCTGCGAAGGGGTCAGCTTACCTGTCTTGATCTTCTTTTAATCATACAGTAATTTAGGTTGAAGGGGGCCTCTGGAGGTCCAACCTACTGCTCAAAGCAGGATTGATTTAGGAGTTAGACCAGGCTCCTCAGGTCCTTGACCAGCCAAGTTCACAGTTCTTGAAAAGTCCACGGCCTTTCTGCACAGCTTGCTCCAACGTCTTAACTGCTTTCACTGTGAAAACTTTTTCCCTAATGTCTTGTTAGAGTTTGCTTTTCTGCCGTTTTCTCCCCAGTAACAGTAGTGCATGTGAGTCTTGCCTCCTGGGTGGGGAAAAAATTGTTTTCCTTGACTTGCTGCCTGCACTCCAGATGCAGTGCAGGATGCGGTTGCCCTGCATCATTGCAGGGGCACGCTGCTGACTCCTGTTCACCTTGGCTGCCAGCGCCTTCTGGTCCCTCTCTGCAGAGCTGCTGCCCAGCCGGTCAGTCCCCAGCCTGTGCCAGCATGTTGGGTTATTCTCTCCCGGGTGCAGGGCTCTGCATTTGTCCTAACTGAACTTCATGAGGCTCCTGTCAGCCCATTCTTTTGGATTCCCATTAATTTCAGTCACATAATCGCTTTTGCATTTTGTGCCCCGGCACCAAAATTGTCTAGACAAAAACGTATCTCTGCTATTCAGATTGCTCAGACTCTTGATGCGAATATGTTTTGTATGCAAGCTGACTTTAGAGTACACATTTTCTTTATTACAGAGCAAAAAGGAAAATCCGTATAACCTCGCCTATCCATATAACTACAACTACTCTGTAATCTTCAACATTATTCTGTGGATGATGATAGGTCTCGCTTTAGCTGTGATAGTTATCTCCTACAACCTCTGGAACATGGATCCTGGGTATGACAGCATTATTTACAGGATGACGAATCAGAAGATACGAATGGATTGAACTGCACTGTATTTTGGCTCAAGGAAATGATGAAGAGTAAGGTCTTCTTCAAACTGTGTGGAAAACAAATATTCTGACATGGTTAATTGTGGAATTTTTTAAAGGTGTATTTATTTCTACGTCTTTTTTTTCCCCTCTCAAGCCTATTTTAAATGTTAGTGGTAGCACCAGATGGGATTTAGAAATTGAAATCTGCTTGTTAAAAAAAAAAAAAGAGCAGTCCTCAAAGTAATTGTTATTAAAGTAACATCATTCCATTTTTTTTATCATGTAACATGAGTTTTTGAAATGCCCTGTACTGCCTGTGACTGTGTGCAAAACAGATAAATTGAAATTATGATAGCAACATGTTGTTTGAAACTTTTACACTGGAAGATTAGAAGTTATAGCTAAATTGTTGTGTTGTATATTATGAACCAGTTGTAAATGTTTGATGTAAATATTTATAATGGCTATATGTAACTTCAGAGAGGATAGTAATTATTCTTTAGTAAAATACTAAATATAGAAATATTTCTACAAGATTACAATTCTCATGGCACAAATGACATTTTGATCTCATGTTGATGGCTCGGGAAGATCCTTTACCTAGAACTTCAATGATTTGCAGGTAAAAAACACTAGTGTGGCTGGTCTATACAGTGGAGAGACTATAAATATTGAAGCAGCACCAGTCTGATCATGGTCTAATGTCACACATGTTTGAAAGTTCCTATTATGATGCTTCATATTCCTTCCATTTGTGTTGATGTTATTACTAAAAAAAAAAATCAGTTCTTTTTGAAGATAAGAGTGGACCAACACTTGATTTAAGTATTACCTGGATTATTAGTCCTGCTTCAACTACTCAATAAAACAAAGAACAGTTGTTCTTGAATGCATTTATTCTTTGTGGCTTCGTAGTTGTGGCTACTTCTATTAAGTATTAGCTCAGCTGAATAGAGAAGGTGCTGGCAGCCTCCTTTATGTGGCAGTGGGCCTAAGCCTGTAAAAGTTTAGTTTTAACTGTCTTTCAGGAGCCAGTGTTGAAAGATCACCTTGCATGGATTAATTTTTCTGAGCCAAATAGTGAGTGTAGTTAAAACAAGGGGTTAATCTGTGGCTTGAATTTTTTTTTTTACTTTTCAGAAATTTGTTTGCTCTTGTGGTAAAAAGAATTCTTTGAGACTACAGCAACGAGAATGGAAACTACTTTTCTCATCTTGTTGTCCTCTAATGTCCTTAACTTTGCCTATTGTTAAGAGAGATTTGTTCCACTTCCAGAAAAGATCTGCTCATTGAATTCGTCTCATTTGTTGGGAATGTCAGATTTGGAGGGGTTGAAATTGTTCATGTCTTGGAGATCCTGGACAATACTTCCTGTTGAATTGAGTAACATGCTGCAGCTTTGTCCAAGTCCAGAAAAAAAACAGTTTAGTATATATTACAATCATTTGAAATTACTCTTAACAGTGCTTTAAAGTTAATCTGTGTGATTAAGGTCAATAGACAGAAAGGAAGGGTTACCCTGCCAGTTTCTCTGATGGGAATGTGTAGTCTAATTGTTGAACATTCTGTAACACACTTGCAGTGTTTTGATGAGAATCAAATCCATCTGATGAAGCTGTACAATTTTATTACAAAAACAATTAAAATACAGCTCATCCCGTCTAATAGGCATGAACCCTAATGTTTTAAGTAAACTATTACGTGGTATTCTATGTGTTGTTTTGAATTTCTTTGAGATTGCTTAATATGGAAGACAGTACCCCAGAACTTCAGCAGGAAGCGTGATGTAGGGTAAAAAAGGGGCTAGTACATTAATAGTAGAATATTTCCAACTAAACTATACCTTAAAAAAAGTTCCATATGCGGCAGGAGGAAGGGTGGCCACTGCCAGGTTACTGTCAGATTGCAGGGACCAGTTTGCAGTGGGAGGTAAGGCAAAGAGAAATGCTCCAAGAGTATTTAGAAGCTTGTGCCGTTTTCAGCTGTCCTGGACATAAAGCAGTTGAAATAGAGTAAGCCGCTTTATGGGATTCTGCTTGACCTAAACAATACTAAGAGGTTTAAAATGTTAAAATACTCTTTTAAAAAAATGCCGCGGTAGGTTCCCTGATATTTTAAATCACTTTTTGAAACTTCTGATCGCCGATTTACAGTTGTTAAGTCTTTTTAGATCAATTCCCTTATTCCTTAAGGAGGTGCTTAAGCTCCATTTCTGAGACTTGTTGTGTGAACTTTCTGGTCAATTGCAACATTTACTACAATCGCAAAAGGTGCTGAGGTGACCCCGTGTGCTGTTAGAAACGAGCTCGGCTCTGCCGCAAGAGGAAAGCTGCCCCCATCCATTTGAAGTAAATGGGAAGTGTTATTGTGACAGAGTTTTCGAGAAGGAACCTTTTGGAGAGGTTCTGTCATACGGAAGAACGACGCCTGCGGTAAAAATTCAATACATTGTGATTCTGATAGTAGTAGTACTGGAGCATTGGAAGCTTTGAGAGTTCACCTGCTTTTATCAGCAATAAGTAACTCAAGTTGTAGCTTTGTGGGGAGTGTTTCAGCAAGGCCTTTTAAGGAGGGGAAAAAAAAAGGGATAAAACATGTGCATCTACTGTCTAGTACTGGGACTTTCAGTGCTTCTGCAAGATTGGGCTGTCTGGGCTGTGGGTTCTTCATTTTAAGCAAAGTGAAGTGTTGATTGCCTGGTAATTAGTCATTCTGTAGACTTGGCGAGGATTTACTTCAGCTTGAGCTTCTCACCGGTCTATATTGAATTAATGCAGTCCCAGTTTACCTAATTCAGAGGTTTAATTAGGTTAATAGTCCACTTCAGATAGAGGTGCAGAGTTTTACAGGAGCTAATTGTTTAAAGTGACTGTATAATTAACTGTAAGCCTTTAACGACTGCAGGCCGGGTGTACCTAGGTAGCTCTATTATAACCAGTCTGAAGTTGGCAGTACGGAGTTTAAATGCAGGAGCTGCTGTTGAGGTGGTCATCCTCTCCGCTCCCTTGCCACTCTGTTCGTGCTCCTGCTCTCTAGGCTCTAATTTTACTTCTTAAAGCTGGTCTTTGACTGCTTTGAAGGGCGCATTTGGGTTCCCGCTTCTGGTGTTAGTACCAGGTTAGTTTGTTCTTGTGGCTGCAGGCCCCCCGCTGGTACTAAAGGTGCTTTGGAGCGCTCTGAGGTGCCCCATTTCTTACATAGCTCTTGCTTTGTGCAGCACAGGCTGCTTTCTGAACCACTCGGAAGCCACTGTGCTTTAGCTTGGGCGAGGTAAGAAGACACGTTCTGTTGTACAACAGTACCCGGCCTTAACTGCTAATCAAATAAGCAATTAGAATACGGATCCCTGAGCCAGGAGTAGCTTTTTCATATTTAGAATTCGATTAATTAGGACAAAAGTCCTGTCAGCACCATTAGACCTGCTATTGATCAGTCTCTTTAATCTTCCCAAGGATATAAATGGTAAAAAGATTTATGTGATACGGCAGAAACTGTAGGTTTTGTGTACAGTGCTACTGGGAAAGCGATGAAACTGTCAGGTGAAGCTCTGGGAAGGAGGACAACAGAAGCCCCCGGTTTTGTTTTCCAAAGGGAAGTTATCTCTGTTCTTTCAAGGCACTCCTGCGAGGCCAAGGGAGGGGTGCAAGGACAATGCTGCCTGTATCGGGATCCTCTCTGCCCGATGGCAGGAGAGTCATCGTGCGATGTTCTCAGGCAGGCTGAGGAAGGTTTGGTGCGGTGCTCCCTGTAGGATTTGGGATGTAACTGCTGCGGGGAGTGGTGGCCTGGTCACCAAAGAGAGGTTTTTCTTGGGGAGCTTGGCCTCTGGCCAAAAGGGTGGGATGTATTTGATGGGCTTCAGAGCTTAGTCATGCATTGTCCAGTGTTTGGGTCGGGGAGCACCTGAGTCTGTGTGTCTCCTCTCATGAAGTGCTGGCGTTTCTGGAAAAGGAGAGTGTTCCGAGGGAGAACTGAAGCCTGAGCGTCGCTCTTGGTATTAAGATGGAAAAGAGAAAATAAGCCATAAAAGAAAGTGTTCTTTTAAGAGCCAGTACGCTGCTTTTCCTAGATAATTCCCCAAAGTCTAAACTTGGCAGCAGGGAGGTATAATCTTCCTGAGGTATAATCTTCCCAAGGTATAATCTGCCTCAACTTTCCAGACTTCTCTGTGGCAGACATGGCAACTTCCGGAGTTCTTCCAGCCAGCGCGCTGCTGTTGCAACATACAGGCAAGGGCAGCCTAAAGCAGATCTGCAAGATGTAGATGTTACGTTCAAGTCTTAAAAAGGAAGTGGGAATGAAGAAACCATGTTGAAAGAAGCACAAATGTTGAGCAACTTTCCAAATGATTGCTGGGGTTTATAGGCCAGCTTCAATGGAGGTGACAAGGAGACTGCCAGAGTCTGTGTAAGGAGAGAAGCGTCTGTCTCAGAGCAAAGCAAACCTAACCCCCCACCACAACCATGACCTTTGGAATCCTGTTGCCCTCACTATTTTTTGCCTATGATGAAATGCGTTTTAGCTTTGAGCTAAAATTCATGAATATTCTTGAAAAAAAATTAGATTCCTTGTTCTAGCAAGGGCTGGGGACTGTCCTGTGTTCTCAGATTCTCTCTTCTGCAAGCTCTGAACTATACTCGTAAGAGTTTAATCTTTGTAGAGATGGGAGAGGGGATCCACACAAGTATCGCAGGACAGAAAAGGAGACAGATCAAGGAAGACGGAAGTGGCACTGTAAGATTTCAAATCCATCAGAACTAAAGAAACTGGAATAACTGAGGCACCCCAGAGTTTATTTTCTGTCCCGTTCAGACAATAACTCGAAGTGTTGCTGTGGAGGGACTACAGTTACTTGGAGGGCACTAAACAATAATGAGCTTCTGCAGCTCACGGTGTGAAGGACGGAAGAGAAATGAGTGAGAGCTGGCCGCTGTACACAGAAGCCGTATCCCTGCAGAAGCAGGGCTGGTATGTGCCATACCTCTGCGTCGGAGAGTGGAGATTCCAAGAACTCCCTTTGTGGAGAGCTAGCACAGATGCCGGCACCGCTGCTGGCGAAGCCTCTCCAGGCACTGCTTGCCACCACAGACCACAGCAGGTCTCTCAACTGGGACTGCTCCTGGGCAAGTCGTTGGTCTTGTAAATGTCTGCAATCTCCTGGTCCTGTGACCAGTGATCCTGGGGTGCATCAAGCAGAGTGTGGCCAGCAGGTNAGGTGGCCCTGCTCTGGCAGGGGGGTTGGGCTGGATGATCCCCAGAGGTCCCTTCCAACCCTGTGGTTCTATGACTAATTTGGGTCCCTCAGCTTGGGGTTTTATTTTTTTTTTTGAGGAAATATCTCATAGCCAGCAGAGCACTAGCAGATGCTCCAGCACTTCCCATACTTCTCAGAGACGTGTGCCCTGGTGCAATGCAGCCGCTGTGAAATCACTGCACCATTCGTCCTGCTCAGGCTTGTCCTGCCTGACCAGTGATGAGGTACAGGGCACAGAAAGCCCAGGTGACCACACTTCTCTCCAATAAACAGAGCAGAAGCTGATGGAAGCCATGCATCCAAATAACCTGCTCCAGTGCACTCTCCTACCTGAACTGATGGAAAATCAACTGCTACTGGTGGTGTCTGTCTATGATGGGCAGGAGATGGGTCTGCTGAAAGGCTGTTTAAAACCAGGAACGGACAGGTGGTGCTCTGAAACCGCAGGGATTCTGACAGATGTCTATAACAAAATTATTAGGAGTCCTTGTCTAGAATAGGTCAAAAAGGCATGCTAAACTCCATCTGTGCTCAAGAGTGGTTGAGGACGGCTTTTAGAATATAAATCCCATCTTTAAATAGGGGCTTACCTTCCCAGCACACTTCCCGATTTTAAAGAGGTTCTTCTGTTGCTGAAGAGCAGCTTCACACTAAAGGACTCTGGCATTCCAATTTAGTAATGCCATCGATGTCGCCCAGCATCACCAAAAATACATAGCTATGGTCTTGGCACGAATACATATCATAAAATATTTAGAGTGCTTCACAAGGGAAACAAAATTCATGGTCGCACCAAATGTTTTTATAAAGACAGTCAAATCGCACTGTAATTATGTTCCAGTGCATGAGTTTATGATGACAAATTTACATGCCCTAAATGTAGCGAGCATATGCTTTTCATTAGGCAACAGCAATAGAAGCAATATGGGTAAGGTAAATTCATAGTAATTTAGCTGGTAGCTTATAGCCAACACCGTAAGGTCACTGACTTGAAAGACTTCCATGCTGCCTACCTACTTATCTGCTTAACCCCCTTATTTTGAGTACTTCCTTAAAATGCCGTGGTCAAAGTGCCCTAGGAATTGATTAAAAAAACCTCCGGAGCAATACTTGTGTAATCCATTACAGCATTCGGAATGCAGCAGAGCTAAACGGGAGCTCTAGCTACATCCTACAGTAGGCCATCAATCAAAATCTTGACTAATCTACAAGCATCAGCTTGGAAAGAAAAACAAAACCTTTAAGTGATCAGACGGCTCTATTTCTGTCACTCTTGTCCTCTGCTGCAGCAAAAACAGGGAGGAAAAAAAAAATAAACCCAGATGTACCGATTATTTTCGTATGTCCTGTCTCCAATGTTTCGGCTAGTTGAGAGAGTCCAGAGGAGGCAGCTGGGACTCCACCGCTCCCCATGGCTGAGCTGCCACCTCCGCAGCTGCTGGAGCACCTCTGACTGGGGCAGCAAGCCCTGGGGACGTCATGGGCTTTGGGAACAGGTGAGTTGCTGTAACCTAAGCCATGCTGGTGAGTGTGCAGCCCTGCCCTCCGTACATCTCCAGGGAGGCGAGCCTGAGGTTATTATCCCTACCCTTGGGAGCAGAGAGACACTGTTTCATGGCTGAGTGTCATCTTATTTCCAAGGGAAGTGAGTCAGAGTAGCTCTGGGTGACCTGCAAGGAAAATGTGCTAGAAAAAGGAAGGGCAATCAACTGTCAGCCATGCAGAGAAGCGGACGGGGTGAGGAGGCATAACTGGAAAAAGCAAAAACTAAGATAAGCACATTCTCTGTACGAATTGGTCTTGGTCTCTTTTGTGCACGCGTACACGCAGTTAGATTGGTCTTTACCAATGAAATGTTGGAAGAAGAGATTTCCTCCCCCTATTCAAAACATTACTATTAGTAAAAAATGGAAATATTTTTACATTCTTTCCATGTTTTAAAGGAGACTGAAAAAACCCCAAAAGTATGCTTAATATTTTATAAAAATGAGGATTTATAAACTCAGAATGCTCATAGGAATACACGCATCTAGAAAGTTGTACAGTAAAAAAATCTGCAGGAGAACTGTGCCCATTACAGTAACATCCCAAAGATGATGCTTACTACCAGAAACTGGCTTTGATGTGTGTTACCTTTGGAGAAAAACAAAGTAAGCATAGCAAAAATAAGCACAAGCGAATCAGGAAGATGAGCATACCGGGGCACAAGCGGTACAGTCAAAGCATAATGGCCTCAGTGTCAACGTGCAGCACAGCGGTCACTTTAATTTTGCCTTTGTCCCCTAACTGCTGTTTTTTATCCAAGGGAACAGAAAAATCAGTAGTAAAGGGAATAGAATCATAGGATGGTTAGAGTTGGAAGGCACATTAAAGATCATCTAGTTCCACCCCCCTGCCCTGGGCAGGGACACCTCCCACTAGACCAGGCTGCTCAAAGCCCCATCCAGCCTGGCCTTGAACGCTTCCAGGGATGGGGCATCCACAGCTTTTCTAGGTAACCTGTGCCAGTGCCTCACCACTCTCATGGTGAAGAATTTCTTCCTGATATCCAATCTAAATCCACCCTCTTTCAGTTTAACACTATTGCCTCGTGTCCTATCGCTACACTCCCTGATAAAGAGTCCCTCCCCATCTCTCCTGTAGATCCCCTTTAGGTACTGGAAGGCTGCTATAAGGTTTCTTCGGATCCTTCTCTTCTCCAGGCTGAACAACCCCAACTCTCTCAGCCTGTCCTCATAGGATCAGAGGGCTCCAGCCCTCTGATCATCTTTGTGGCCCTCCTCTGGACTCAATCCAACAGGTCCATGTCCTTCTTGGGCTGAAGACTCCAGAGCTGGATGCAGTACTCCAGGTGGGGCCTCACCAGAGCGGAGTAGAGGGCCAGAATCACCCCCCTTGACCTGTTGGCCATCCTGCTTTTGCTGCAGCGCAGGATGCGGTTGGCTTTCAATACAGAGGGAGACACTGAAAGCCATGCTATCTCCTGCAGGCAGCTGCTGGTGCCACAGGACATGTGGCAGCCCTGTGGCCACCAGCCCCCTCCATCTTCTTTCCCAACTTTTAGGGGGCCCAGGGGCATAAGCTGCCCACACCCCGCAGGGACCCCACGCTCCTGGGTACAGGCAGCGCCCTGCCTGCCGCCCCCTCCTCAAGCTTCCCCACGGCAATGCCCAGAAGCAGCTTGTCCCAACGGCAGCGGAAAGCCTGAGACTTTAGAAAGTCGCTTCAGGGCAGCGCTCCCTCAAAGTCTGTCTTCCCTGGAATCTCAGGGCACAGCCAGAGCCTCCCGTGCTCTCAGCAAGGAGCTAGCTGCTGGACAAACCACTCCATCCCAGGAACTTGGGAAAGCAGACTCTGAACAGGTTGCCCAGGGAAGCTGTGGATGCCCCATCCCTGGAAGTGTTCAGGGCCAGGCTGGATGGGGCTTTGAGCAGCCTGGTCTAGCGGGAGGTGTCCCTGCCTATGGCAGGGGGGTGGGAACTAGATGGTCTTCAAGGTCCTTTCCAACCCAAACCATTCTGTGATTCTATGACACTATGTCGCAATAGGAGTCATGATCACCATCATGAGACCGGCTTCCTTGTCTTGAAAGGACAAGAGATTTAAACATCACAACCAACCATTCCACATTTTACTTCCTCCTCTGCTGCCTTTTTTTTTTTTTTCCTGTTATCCCACAGCTTCCCAGGAATTCATCCACACACAAATCAGCTTTATTTCTTCTTTCCACCCTGTGTTTGGCCACTTCCACACCATAGACCTGATTCTTAACAAATTCCACAGGTGCTGAAATATCCAGATCATTGGCAAAGATAAAAGAAATCCCAGTTTCCAGCACGGTGTAGGAGTCATTAGTTACTGTAGCCTAAATTAACTGTTTGTCAGAGACGAAAAAAATAATCTTAAAATCCAAAGTCTTTAAATCCTATTGCCTGCCAAAATCCTTTACGAATTCCTTTGCAACATGCAACATAACCTTCGCCAGAAAATAAACACATTTTCATTCTTACCTTCATTTTTTTCCTCCTCAAGCTCTTCTTCTCCAGTTTGTGTTAAAATTTGTTCTCTATTTTTCAAAGCATTTTAGCCTCTACACTCCTTTCCTTCCAGGAGTTCTTTATTATCTGCATCTCTTGCAAGTGCAGGAGTAGCACAAATAGACAAAAATATTCTAACTGAATGAAGCATAACCACATAAAGTGCCTCATTTTCCTGATATCTGATGTCTAATGTGAACCTGTGTGTTAGCTAGCCAGAAATAAGCATTTCTGGTCTTGGACTCTTCCATGAAAGGCAAAATATAATAGTGATTCAGTGATTTTAAAAGTACAAGCCATGAATCAGAGATGGGATCTAGAAAAGACCAAGACACAGGAAACACCTGGAACAAACCGGTTACGGAGCTGGCAGGTTGTTTAATACCTCCCAGTGTTAACAACCACCCAGGCTGTGACCAGTCAGCTTCTGGGACTTCGCCATCTGAAAAGCCGGCGTTTTACCACACGCTGTTGTGAAAGTGGCGGCTCGGCGGGATGCGGGACGTGGTGTGAAAGATCCGGTTGTTTCCCAGCCCATTGAAGTCAGAGCAGCCTCACGACGACCCGGCTTTGCCGCCGCACGGAGCCAGCCGCCGGTGGCACAGATCATTCATCATCTCGCCTTGTCATTTACAGGGAAGGTGGGTGAAAGAAAAAAGAAGAAATAAAGTTGTCCTTGTGAGCAGCGAGTCTGCTGGGGATGCCGGCTCGGAGGAACGCCTGCTCGGACCTGGCAAACCTACGGCTGCCCCGAGAAACTCCCACCAGAGCCATTCCTGGGAGCCGTGATAAATTTATGCCGCGCGTACGTGCTGGGGGCCAGCGCTGGACCACGTCTCCTTGCTCCATGAGCGTTCCAACAGAGAGAGAGAGAGACCAAAAAAATTTCTGCTGTGCCCAACAGTGAAACACCAGAAGGATTTTGGTGCCGAGAGTTCAGAGGAAAAAAATAACTACATTTCCCTGTCAGAAACAAATTTACGAAGATAATCTGTGAAATGAAACAAAGGTTCTCAGATTAATGTCTATGAAATGCCAGATTTTGTCAGGACAGGGAGGGATGGAGGGAGGGCACCGTGCACAGTGTGGGCACTTCCTCAAAGTGGACAAGGAGAAGTGGAAAACCCCTCCAATACACAAATCTTGGTTTCGAAATGCTGAAAATATTCCATCTGAAGGGATGTTTCTGTGTCCTTACCGAGTATAAGGCAGAGCCAGATAGCAAGTAACTGTGATATATTAAATAGTTAAAGGGAAAAATATTCATTTTCATTTTTGTATGGGTCCAGGTATGTGCCAAGTACCCAAGAGGTTAAAAGTACTCATAGAAATTGAAAACCTGCTACAAATTTTAGGAAAAACGTGTGAAACCAGAGAAAGCTAGGCTAGAGGAAGTTTTTCCCCAGAAAAATCAACACTCTGTTTAAAAGAACATTTCCACTGTCATTACAAGAATTGCCATTTAAAACAACAATAAGAAAAAAAAAACCCAACAAAAAATACCCCACTTGCTAAAGGTAAAATTAGATTTGTTCTTTCAAATCATCTGCGACGATAGAAGAGTGGAGGAGGAGGAAATGCCACATTTGCTAAAAGCTTTATTTTAACTCCTGATCTATGGAGGAAAACAAGCGAGTGCTGTGCAGGGAGGAAGGCGGGGGGAAGCTGTGAGCCAGACAATAGCGGAGACTGTCAAAACCAGAGTCTTACTTAGAGCAGGAAAACGGGGTTCTGACGGCACAGTTTTTGTAAGGGCACATCCAAAACTAAAGGTCAGAAATTACCAACGTGGGCAGCAGTTCACAACCGAGCCCCAGGTATTAGTTGCTTTTTGTTCCTAAAGCTCCCACGTCAGCTTCTGCCCAAAGACTTCAAGATGCAAGAATGAAATAGAGATCTTGGGGACACAGTTCCTCTGTGCAAAACATTACCAAAGCAGTCAAACATAGATGGATTTGGGTCAACACTGTGAAGTCCAGAGTGTGGGTTCACCTAAAAATAAAAGTGTGTGGGTGTATGTTAAGCATCCTCCCACAGCTGGAAAGTAAAGGGTTAAATGCATTTTCCTTTCAACCTAGGTTCAGAGCCACATTTTTATTTAAAAAAAAAAAAAAGAAGAAAGAAAAAAAGAAGTCTCATGGTCTTATGGAGTTCATATGGGCAGAGAATGGAGTTCCAAAGGACTCCGCGCGGTCCTGGCCCCAAACCTGTTCTTGCTGAGAGGCCTCCTGCGGCGTGCTCCCGCGGGTGCCATCCGGAAGCAGGCTCCTCAGGACACCTCTGGCTCACGAGGACGATGTGGATTCATTCTCCATGACTGGCCCGCACCTGCACACCTTGCATGATCTTAGTTTCGGCAGCTTTAACCTGTGCTCTGCCAATCCCAGAAACCAGGCGACTCCTGCATTGTTGTAGCAAGCTGAGCACCCTGGCGAAAATTTGGGGTGGGATGGAGGGGGTTACTTTTATTTATTTGTTTATTTAAATGTCTGAGCAACACAAACGGGGAGGAAAATTTGGAAAATCGAAGAGAATCAGAGTAAGATTTTGCTGTCTTTCTTTAAAAACTAAGGTATGAAAAGCACCAAAGTAACACGATGACACAGGGTGGTCAGCCTCACTTTCTGTTTGGTGGTGTTGATTAGCACAGTGTTGCTCTAGTCAGATTTGCAACAACACAATGATGTTTACATTGAAAAAAAACACACAAACAACAAAATCCAACCCCAAAACCCAGTACCTCTGTCTCACCTATCTCCACTGGAATTAGGCTTTGCATAAGAGACTAATTTTGTAATAATCACATTTGAAATTTTTTAAATGTTTAAAAAACTTTAAATGTCTTAAAATGTAGTGTTAAATCAAACTATGTAGACATAAATAGGGTTTCAAATAATGACGTTTACTCCCAAACCCTGATAATGACCTGTTGGCTTCAGTATTTTTTTAAACCATTTCCTTGTACAAACTTTGCTAGTTTAAGTAAGTCCTCTGGAGTCATAGTGTGATGCCTGCAAAATCTTGACTGTAAGAAAAAAAGCTCCAAGAAACAGTGGGGGGAAAAAGCAGAGAAAAACAAATTCATAGAATCATAGAAAAGTTAGAGTTTGAAGGGACCATAAAGATCATCTAGTTCCAACCCCCCTGCGATGGGCAGGGGCACCTTCTGCTAGACCAGGTTGCTCAAACTCCTTTTAAAGTCCTTTTTTTGGAATTTATTTTGTTTCGTTTTGTTGACTGAGGAGCCCTGCTGCTGTCAGAGGCTGGTAAGAAGTGTCTGAGAGTGCTGCATAACCCCACCGAGGAGCGAAAGAGCAGCTCACAAATGCCACCAAGGGAGGCAAAGGCGAATGTGCGAGGCCTTCCCTGCAAAATTGCCGAGTTAGACTAGAACAAGAGAGTTGTGAGACGATGGAGAACATTTCTCGTACCTTTTGGAGGGACTCCAAGTTTGTCACATGGCAAACTAAAAATCTGCCTTTGCTTGTGCAGGCTTTCATCAGCAAATCCTTTGTTTAAGGTCAAACAAGGAATCCTACAGAGTGATGTGCCTGCTGCTTTCCTAAAACTAACCTCTCTAAAATGATAAACTGAATTCCACGAGGAGGGCTGAAGTACCTTCTCAGGCAACCTCTCCTGCTCTTCTAGATCTCTTGAAATCTCTCCTTTATTAACTCCTGCTCTATTTCATTTACTTAAACAGAGATCAAGCACCCTCCCATCTTTTCTTGCAATCCACCTCATGGATCTGCCTCCTCCTGCGCATGGACAACCCAACCCGATGATCTGTCTGAGGCACGGAGAACAGAACAGGCAACACCAGCCCAAAAGAGATGTTCCCATTCCCTTGTGGTTGCAGGGAGGGTGTCCCAGCACCTGGGCCATGGAGAAGGGGAAGGAGGGAAGAAGCCAGGGACAGTCCCCTCCACCCAGACCATGGTGGGTCCTCCCTGGGATGCTGAACACTCCTGGGCCAGCCTGTGCTGCAGTCCTTCCTCCAGCTCCCTCCACTCCTCCCTAACTTTAAGCTAGGTTTTTAGGAGAGCTGTGGCCCATTGGATGTTGTTGTTGTTGTTGTTCTTGCAGGAGAACAAGTCAAGATGCTTCTAAAATCATGATTTAACAGCTGCTGCCTGACTGTGGTCCTAACCCTGCCCAAGGGGACTGGAGCTCAGAAACAAGATAGAACAGGGGCATTTTTTTCCTTGGATGTTTACAAATATCACCTCATGCTCACAGCTTAAATACCCTAGAGGTATTTAAGAAATGTATAGATTTGGCGCTTCAGGGCATGCTCTAGTGGCAGAGATTGTAGGGGTTTTTTTTGTGTGTGTATGTTTGGACTCGATGATCTGAAAGGCCCTTTCCAACCATGATGATTCTATGATTCTGTGGCTGAAAAAACCTCTGTAGTGCACCACAAAGCCCAGAGCAGTGAGAATCTCCAAGACCCTTCCCAGGGGATACTGAGCAGATTTAATGAGTTTATGACAAAACATCTAACTTTAAGATGGAGCCTGCTATGTTCCTAAAAAGCTTTTTACAGCGCATTTTCCTGCAATGGATCTGTGTTTGGAGACATAGGAGGCCACTGCCAGCCCCGTATTTCCCACTAAATGCAATGCAGAACCCGTTGTTTTACCTTTTTTTATAGCCATATGAGCGGTTAGACCTCTGGCACCTTCTGCAACGCACACAGTGAATCATGGGTCTCCCTCCCAAACCCCTTCAGCTAGGAGGAAGAAGAAACTCATTTCTGCAAAACGCACCAGTTCATTGTGGCCTCCAGTCCTCCAAGGAGGAGGTGAGGAGCAGAAGCAGTGCCACCACAGCGCCACCACAGCTCTGCACCCAGCACCAGTACTGCTGCCCACAAATACCTTGCATAACGTGGGGCTGTATGTAAGATACTGAGAAAGAAAGGAAATACTCTGGTCAGGATGACCTCTGTGACTTTCTGCTGATGTATGCCTCTGAGGCAGTCGTAGAAGATAAAAGATGGAGAAATGCTGCTGTGTCCCACCAGTCTGGCCCAGAAACTTTCTTCTGCCCACAGGGTAAGTAAACCTGCACAAGAAATCCCACATGGCCGTTGGGTCACCTTGGGCTTCAGCTGCATACTCTGTCCGGCGTCCCTACCTGACCGTGAATGCTACTGATGTGTCTACGTCGTATCATCTGAGGTGAAAGAAACAAACTGGAATAACCCTTTGCCCAGGATGCCCAGAATGTGCTGTTTGCTAGTTAACAGCATGTTTGAATAAAAAGGTTGACTCCTTCAGACTTAAATCTTTCCTTATTTGAGCAGCTGACTCTTCGGTAAGAGTTGAATGTGGATGGTACCACCCTGTGACAAACTGTGCAGCGGGCAAGAAGAGGCAGGAGGTTGTATAGGCAAAGTTTTTACTTTTAGCACCCGTCTGCAACCAAACAAATGCAGAATTGTGTGAGGAAAGCAAATGGCAAACCCGGTTTCAGGCCCAATGAGTGTGCTTTCAAATCTAAGATGAATTCACGTTGACTATGACGAACTGTGTATAGACCTGGATACCTGCAGCATAGAAAAGAATGAATTTATTTTTAAAGTTTGCTCTGCTCCCCATTTGTGAGATGCCAGGAGGGGAAAGGCACTACCCAGCACAGCAGTCGCTCCCAAGGTAAATTCCAGCCCACAGAAATCAAAAGAAATTTAACATTTCTGACCATCCAGAGCTATCCCAAATACACCCCCATTACGCCCATGAGTTCAGCATGCAGCTACGTGACAGTGAGGGACTGTACCTACACTGCCGTGTGAAAGGAACAAGACCCATCCTGGGCCCTTCGGACAAGTGTTCTGGACTGACTCACACCCACAGGCATCCATACCCACCCTGAGCAAATTCAGCTTGTGGAGAGCTATGCGGAGCGGTCCTGCACAGAGCCGGGAAGTTTGCTAGCCAGCAGGCTCTGCAGGTCAGCATGGCAAGCTCGAGTTTGCTCCCTGGCCCACTTTCATTTAGTAGGGGCAAACGTGCTTGAACTGAACCCACCCTTTGGAGACTCACGCTAAGCAGAAAATGCAACAGGGTGACCACTGCGGGCTCCCAAGAGCTGCCTGGGAAAAGCTGAGGTCTGTGGTTTGGTTTCCCCATCTGACTCCTGCATCCCAGCTGGCACAGTGCTGCCAGGAGGGTGCTGCTGGGATGGCTGCTCAGCAAACAGCTTCTCTTACGGTGTCCTTACACATTAACTGAGAGCTGAACTGGAAAACTGTAACCCAAAAGCACACAGTAGGTGGAAAGGGCAGAGCTAGCTCCAGATACAGAGTGGGTCTCAGCTGGCGGAAAAGCTGGCAGCTCTCCCCTGGGCACTGAGGTGACAGCTAGGCAGGACTGGGGGCTAAGATGGGCTCAAGCAGGCTGTTTCCCTGTGTGGGGAAAAGGAGGCTGAGGGGTGGCCTAATTCCTCTCTGCAGCTTCCTGAGGAAGGGAAATGGAGAGGGAGGTGCTGAGCTCTTCTCCCTGGGATCCCGTGATGCTACATGTGGGAATGGTTCAAAGCTGCATCAGTCAGGGGAGGTTTACACTGGATGTTAGGAAGCATTTCTTTAGGCAGAGGGCTTTCAAACACTGGAACAGCGTGTTCCTAGAGAGGTGGCCGGTGCTCCAAGCCTGTCAGCGAGCAGTGATTGCAGATTCCTGCCCATCGGACAACCACCATTTCTATACTGAGCATGGCACGTATGGAATGGAATATTCCTTTGGCCAGCTTGTCCTGTCTCTGCTCCCTCTCAGCTTCCATGGGAAGCCGAAAAAGTCCTTGATTTAATATAAACATTACTTAGCAACGACTAAACCAATATGTGTTACCATCGTTATTCTCATACTAAATCCAAAACGCAGCGGCTACTAAGAAGAAAACTAACTCTGTCCCAGCTGAAGCCAGGACACTATTCTACTCTATGCAACCTCAGGAGCAAGGCGGGAGCTCCCGTGCAGAGACACCACCGGCTGGCTCCGTCCCCGCTTTGCGGGATCGACACCGCACAGATCCCTGCCGAAAGCAGAACAGGGCCCAGCCGCGCCCTCCCTCTCTCTGCTGCAGAATCAGCTTCAAAGGATGGGAGCGCTTTGCTCTGTCTCTTTCAAATGCAGCACTTACGGTTTGCCTCCTGCTTCGCAGGCTTGCCAGCTGCTGTCGAGGCTGTATGCCTCACCGAGGAAGCCTCAAAAATAAAGATGGAGAAAGGAGGACGTTGCCTGATGAGGGAGCAGCCCCCGCGGCAGCAGAGAGGGCTCTGTGGGCAAGCCAGGCTGCGGGGAGGATGGCCCTGGGGTGGGGGGTCCCTGCCGGCAGGGTGACCAGGGCCACCAGGCAGGCGGGGGGCTGCAGGCAAGAGCTGGAGGGTGGGCTTGCCTGCGCATACACACCACGTTGTGGCCATGGGGAGATGCGAGCGCTTCAAGACCGCAGGGCAGGTTTCCTAAGGGTAGGGTAGGAGCCCTCCTTGCGTTTCGATGAGGTGCAGTGACCCGCAGAGGGACGAGACATCAGGGAGGCAGGCGCAGCCCCAGGTGCGGCAGAGGAGAGGGAGCGGACCCCTTCTCACCCGGCCCCTCTCTGCCCGGGGAGCTGCCTGCCTTAACATGGGAAAGGGATGTCAGCAAAACCCTTCCCCGCCTCAGAGCAGCCTATTAGCACGCCGCTTCTCTGCAATTTCTGACAAAATTCCCCCTTTAGCCTCTGCTTCCCAAAAGAAAGCCTCAGGTGCAGCTGAAGCTCCCCCTTCTCTTGTATTTACAGCCTTGATAATGGCCTTTTAAAAACACGTGTGGTGGCGGGGAATCACAGGAGGAGTAAAAATCAGTCGATGTCAGGCCTAAACATCTCGCTTCTGCACCTCCAGAGAGCCCTATTTCACAGAGCAGAGACCATTCTCCCCACAGCAGCCGCTCACACCGGTCGCTCCTGGCTGCCTGCAGCGGCTCCCCAGCAAAGCGCGAGGGGAGGGTGCTGCTCCGGGGGGCTCTGCCTCCTCGGGACCCTCCGAACTCCCTTTCTTGGGTCAGGAATTCAAGCCATCCAGGCTTAATCTGCCGTAGCTTTCTGCATCCATGCTGCTCTGCGCAGTCCCCAGTCAACACGCATACAAAACTCTTCCTTGCTCAGCCTCTCTTATCTCTCTGAGCAGCAGCCGGACATTTCCTGTAAAACCTATTACATGGGGTCATTTCCCAAAGAAGTTAATTACTGTTCTGGAGGAATGCGAGGAGGACACGGGGAGAGCGTCATGCAGGGAAGGGGGAGCACAGCACTGCTTCCCGGGCGTGCCATGCTCCCAGAGGAAAAGTTAAGTCTTAAAAACATTCCCCAAAAATTACCATCTAGCCCTTGAATGCCAAACCACCAGCAGCTGTTGGAGCATCTCGGGAAAAACCCCGCAATACTTGAAGTCAACGCGATTTAATCAAAGTATAAAACTCTCAGTGATATTGCTATAACGGGGTTACACAGCAGTCGCAGCTTTGTAACTACAGTCTAGATGTTACGTATGGTTAATACATTTTGACTACATGTTAATTTATTGAAATAGATGATTCTTATCTTAAAAACATTTGAAATTCTGTGGTACATGGAAAATTTGGGCCAGGGGAACAACTATAACCACTTGAGCTGAAATAACCAGTGTAGCACAACTTCTGAAGGGACACCTTTGACAGTTTAATCATAACTCTAATGAAAATGACCCAAAATATTCTCCTCATAGACTGTTTGCTATTTTTCACACAGAAGATTTTGCTTTAAAATGTCCACTAACTTGAGTGATTTTCAACTAACGTAAGAAACTGAGCACACGCTCAGTTTTATGAGATATACTACAGCTCTTGAAAGAAAAACAGCTTCTAGTTGAAGGGAGTTTTGTTTTGTCTCAGCTACTTATTATCACAACACGTTTCCTGCAATCTTTGTAAACTGAGTTAAAACATCTGCAGGACACTCAAAGGCAGAAGAACAGCAACTAATTTAAACTTAGTTTCAAAAGCAAAAAACCCTGCAAAACCTCACCTTGATTCAGCTCCTTGTCAGCGTTTGCAGGGCTCAGAAAAGCCTCTCTCCTAGGTTCTGTATTAAGAAAAATTTGATCAGTATTTGTTATCTGGAAAGCTACAATGTCTATTGCTGTCATCCGGGATGGCTTTTTGGACAGTTAAAGAGCTGTATGTTCCCATTTGACACTGTCTGACACTGCTGTGCCAGATCTGGTGCATCAGTTCAGAACTGCCCTTCTCTTCCGCATTTATCCCACAGGATGGTTTATCAGAAACAATGCACAGGTACCGCAGGGTGTGCAGCCACTGCACCATTTGCAGTGAAATAAATGGATAACCAAGTCTCTGAGAACCATTAAAATCTACAAATAGTCCCAATGCAGCAGGCGGGTGTAACATTTGGCTACCAGAAAACTTGACTGAACACATGGAAAACAAAACTTACAACTGCACTTATAAATACACGGTGTCGCTTCTTTGAAGTGAACAAGCATCACTGCTCAGTGCGAAACGCTTCCTTTTACTAGTAGCGTTTTCCTTGAGAATTTAATAATTTAGGATAAAGGCTTAAAATGTGGTGCATGTTAATAGAAGTGGAGTATATACGCAAAATAAAATTCATTAATCTCCCCATAATCTCAGGTTGGGAACATCATTTCATAACCACCTGACATGAGTTTGTGTATTATTATTATTATTATTATTATTTTGTTTTCTCTCTGCCCTGTGGGGAGGCCTCCCCCCTCCCTTTTAGTTTCAAGTCCTGAAGCTCTCAAAGGGGTGGGCCTTTGCCCACC
Organism: Rhinoptilus africanus; assembly: GCA_013400135.1. Classification (NCBI taxonomy): domain Eukaryota; kingdom Metazoa; phylum Chordata; class Aves; order Charadriiformes; family Glareolidae; genus Rhinoptilus; species Rhinoptilus africanus. Next base: position 161,995 of record VXBO01002038.1, read on the forward strand.
AGCACACTCACCCCCCTCCTTAGCACAAAGAACAGCAGATACTTCTCTGTGTATCAGAAAGCTTATTTTAGGCATGGCAATGTTCAGACCTTGAATCCAGAGTAGCAGCCAGCATAACAGTCGGTCTTTTTCAGACATACTGGTACCGCCTCTCAATTTTAAAACGTCAGCTTAGTTGTGAAAAAATAGAAATAAAAAAAACCCTTTTCAACTGAGTAGCAGCAGCAACATTTAAAGAGTGCCAGGGTTTCCACTCCAGTGGATGAGTTTTGTATTTCAGAAGCAGAAACTGTATGTGCTGCTAATTTCGGGGAGTGCAATTAGTTAGAAGAAACTTAACTGAAAAGTAAAATCACTGAACAGAAAATTGGTTCTGTTTTCCTCGACCCAGGACACCATCTGTTAGATACACAGAGATCAGAGAAGTACTGATACAGTACCAATACCAAAACACAGGTTCAAGGCTGAAATCTGAAGTGCACACCAACCAAAAGATTACTTCTAATGGCAAGAGCTTCGAAAGAGACTCATGTGTTCATATGGAAAGAAGGGCTGTGACAGCTGTAGGGGCAATGGGCAGGCTAGAATATATCAACCAAGAGACTTTTAAAACTAGTTGAAGACTGAGCAGGGAGCTGACAGAGCAGTGCCAAGGGAGTGAGGCAGCGCAGCAGAAAGCTCCTCTTGCAGGAAGTCAGGAAACCAACTTGAACTCAACAAAAATTTGAGAATACTGATCCATGAGGCCAAATGGTTAAATGACAGAGTAATTCCTAAGGATGGAAATTGAATTCAATTCCAAGAGCCTTCAGTCATCACTAACAAAGTTACTTACATCCAATTAAAAAAGTTCAATGTGAGGTTGTTTCTCTTCTGTATCAGCTTTTTTGGATCAGCCTCTCCAATTTCATGGTATACGGTTCAAGCTTCTACCTTACCTGCCTTTACCATAAGACAAAAAAGAGTCTATTACTACAGAGGTGTCTGTAACTACAAACTCCACGACAGATGAAAAAAGGTGCTTTCATCCACTAAACTTCGCTTTTGGGACAGAACAGATGTAGTTCCTTAAGACTGTAAGAAATGAAGCATTGTTTTAAGTAATTACTGGTTGTTTATATAATCAGGAAGATGAACAAACTTTTTCCTATGACTTGGAACAAATCAAACCCACAGAATAAATAAATAAGTTTTTGGTTTGTTTTCAGTTAGCAGCACGTGTGTGTGCAGAAACAAGATCAGATACGGAGACAGCCAAGTAAGTGCGAATACAACAGATCTGGCCAGTGGCTACAGTAGAGAGGAATAAAGTTTAAGATTATACAACATTAAGATTTTTTAATCCAGTTTATTAAATATTGCTTTTTGGGGACATGTTTACAACAAGCCCAAATAAATTGTTTAAGGATTCAAAGCAGTCATATTAAAATACAGCTTCAATATAAAGTTTGTCACAGTTTTACAGTATTCAAAAATGACAGACCTGCCTTAAAAAAAGACTATTACACCAAAACATAGGAAAAACAGAAAAACAAACAAGTTTGGCATTTTCATAATCTTTATAGTATAAAACAGAATATTAAATCTATTACCAGCAAGCTGATACTTCAATCTATTACCTAGTCTGAAGTGTCTCCCATTAAAACACACTATACAACAGCACTATACAAAAGTCGTGGTGATACTCATTTGATGAAAGTGCATCCCTGAAAGTTTGCCAGTTTATTATAGTTAGCTCTTAATAAAAAGGTAAAATTAAAACGTCCTCTTTTAACCGAAGGCTTTACTTTTTTTTTTTGGATTTTTTTTTTTTTTTTGCTGTTTTGTCTCACTTTCAGCCTTCTTTTAAAAGTGTCTACGGACGCCCACCAGGGGGCAGCGTAAGATTAACCATCAAATCACGAACGGCTGCAAATATTGTGCATTCACCTGGAACAGGGAAAAGAGACAGGTTAGCATCACCTCACAGACAGGACCTCACTCTAAAAACCTCGCGAGGCAGCGTGCTACGCCGACTCCGACCGCGCCGGCACAGCTACTGCCCGCTACGGGCAACAGGTGACCGCCACTGGCAAATCTGGGCCACCTCCATGGATGTCAGGATTTGCCACTATTTTAAGTGAAGGAACTCTGGCTTTCCCAGCAGGACCGCTCTTGTTGGTCACAAAATTGCAAGGAGCTCTTAACTTTTAATAGCTTTGGAATGTCAAGTTGGATCCATGCTAGAATTTCTCATTCGTGGCACTGCGATCCAAACTTTTCTGTATGTTACTAATTAAAAGCTCTACATCTTATCAAAAAAACCTTTTTCAAGTTCTATTTGTATTCATTAACAGCAGAAACAAAACATTTCTAAAGACTCAAGTCTGAAACAGCTGGAAGATGGTTTCTGTCCTAAGCCTAGTTTTGGAAACATTTCTAATTCCAAGACTGGGCAAAAGTCAGAAATTGTTTCTTTCAAGCAAACAGCTCTGGCTCTACCCTTGACATCTAAACTGCAAAATAAAATACAGAGCAAATGGACTTTTGTTTCAAACAGCTGAGTTCTAATACAGAGAGGAAAAAAACAGCCACAGCCGTCTCAAGTTTTGAATACCAGCGTTTTTTGACAAAACCCACACACATTCTGAAATAGCTTAAAAAAAAGTTAAAACTGATAGAATCAAAAGGGTTTAATTAGACCAACAAAAAGTGAAGTAGTAGGCAGCTGTGACTTTCATCTACTGTTTCCTGATAAGAGAATACAATTAATAGCCACTATTGTACCCTGGTCACTGCAGGCTGAATTTTCCTGTGTATTTCAAGAAACCTCCATTAGAAGACACTGAATTTTGTTGCTGAAGGAGCAACAGCGGGAGCAAAGAGATAAGAGCAGAGACCGTTGGGATGCATTAATCCTAACTGCCAAGCTAGGGATTCCTAAGATTATTTTGGGCAGGTCATTATCATATCAAAGCTACAAATCTGAACTAAATACCACCCACTGGATCACTGAAAATCAGACACTGAAAAATGCTTAGTCGTGAAGTGCTTTAAGAAATATCACGAGTCCCCTGAATTCCTCTCTAAGGGTCACTTCCAGCATCTGTAGGGACTTTTTTTCCTTTGCCAGATTGAAGTCCACTACATAATGCAGATCGTAGACTTGCAGCTCAAGTTTAACCCTATTATTCCAGGGCATTGATTCCACCTCAGTTCATGTAATTATTTCCCAAAAATAAAATATTGTCTTTTTCTCATGGAGGCATAGGTGAAGTGATCTCAGAAAGACAGCGTACTCACAATGAGTCAATGTTTTACTGTTAAACACAGCAGAATGTGTTTGCCCACAGATCTGAAAAGAAAACTCTTCCAGAAGAACTTACTTTTCAGGCACTACCATTTTATTAAGAGGAAAATTAAGCTGAATACAAAATACTTTCTCACAAAGAGAGAAAGGTAAAAAAGATACAGCCAAAACAAGGCAACACTGATTATGGGTTACAACGAAAGTGCCAGTAGTATCATACGTGCATGATGGGAAGCCCTGGTCTTTTCTGACTGAAACAGTGAAAAATTCACTTAACCAAGCAAATTGCAATTAGCGCAGCAGAGGAGCTAACACAGGTAGGAAAATCGTGGGTACAGCACAATAGCACCACAAGGGAAAGGATATGCATCTGGGACCTCCCATGTATGGCTCTCGTAAAAGAAGCCTGCCAACTATCTACTTTCATCTGTTGCCTGCCCCACCACCTTTTGATGGCAAAGAAAAGAAGGTATCTTGTTCTCTTTTATGAGATATAATAATTTAAGTTTTGACAATAAGAATATTAAGAATAATAAGAACTGCATTTTAAGTGTTCTCAGGGAAGATCCTATTTTAGCTGGGTGGTGGTGCTAGAAATAAAGAAATAAACAAATGAATCCAGACTCATTCTTTCTTTTAGAAGTCAGAGGAAAGACTACTAGAAATGTCCCCTTCTTGGCTAGCTACGTTCTTCTTTGCCTGGATAAGGTCCTGCTTGGGGCCACAAGTGCTTTTCACATGCATTGTTTCCCTATCTACACTCTGTTCCCTGTACCGCACTCCCACACTACTTCAAATCTTGTGTGACAAACAAAAATTGTCTATCCTGATCTATCTAATGATCATCAGAAGACATCTCACCTGGGATACTCAAGAGTAGCTTTTACAGTTACTCCCTAAGCTGTGGTATTTTGTGGAGGGTTTACCTTAAAACACAACTTAATGCAATAACAAACAGCGAAACAAGTATCTACCCTTCCCAATGCTAGGGGAACTCAGTGGGGAAGCACCTTCCAAAAACCCACATGAAGTTTAGTTAACATACCTTGAAATAAAAGTGCTATACAAACAACAGCTCTGTACCACATACAGAACTCTGACAGGTAACCCCACATGCCCTCAAGGCTGTTCTCTCTCCTATTTACCTACACTATTACTACATGTTAACCAGAAAATGCAAGTTAATTTAATCGCATCACAATTTTCAGAAATATATGCATATTCACACCAATTTAAGATAAACATTGCTCATGTTCTAGCAATCGAAATAAACCATCAAGCATAGTTAAAATTACTGCATAACAACGAGATGAATAATTTTACATAAGTGAAGAGGAATTCAACCTCTGGATTCACAACTTCAATTTGTTCACTGGGTTATTGGAAAAAGTCTTTGTTTTTCAGCATGTAATTACAGCAGAACTGAAAGTTATTGTTCTTATGAGCTATCTGTGTATTAGGACCCCAAACCACTGCATACAGACAACATGCTGCCCAAAGAACCTGCTACTGTTGCTCTATGTTTCAGATATTAAAAAATAAGTAAATAAAAAGCATGACAAACAAGAGGGAAAGCGAAGCACAACGTTGCTCACAGTGCACTACCTACAGGCCAAGGAACATTGAGAACAACCTATTTACCTCAAGCACTTCACAGCACGTTTGGTGGACAGAACTGTATGCGCCTTTGTGAGTGCACACACTGACAAAGGAGTATACAATCGCTCCAGTTACTTTCTAATCATTCACAGCACGTGGACAAGTTCTGATAACTATTTTTATCATCCCTTTATATTCTACTGTTAAGCTCAATAACTTCATAATTAACCATGAAAACTGACACCTAACCATAGCATATTTCTTGTGACTCACTCTGGGCCCGTTTGTTAAGACTCCTATTATGCAGCAAGAGTTGGGTCAGCAAGAGGTGCACTCTATAATTATGGCAGAAGAGCAAAATCCAGCCTGAATCAGCAGTGTAACCCTCTGTCATAAACGTCTGCTGTGTTGCTAGTACTTGCTATTATATATTGCCTGTCACATCAGGAGTTTTTAATTGCTAAAGAAGTATGATAGAAACCAGAAATCAGACTTAAGAGAGATTTAGTTTTACACTGGAGATTTTTCACAGAAGTCTGGGTGAAGAGAATATATCTATTGGACATGTACAGTACCTGGTCGTGGTGAATTCAGTTCAGCAAACCTCTTTAGAATATTGCTAACCATCATTGGAGCAGCAACAGAAGAGTTCTGCTGCCTGGGAATGTCAGCCTGTTGCGTCGTACCCGAAGCCATATCATAAATAATTGGGACAATAATACTAACAGCTTCCTGTGGGACTGTTGTTTTCTGTGTTAGCTGGAGCTGCAGGAGAAACAATAAAGTGCCTTAAATTGAATGACCGTGTACTTCAGCACAACTTCCGATACAGTTAACACTTTAGACATACAGACAGCATGAACTTCCAGCCCGTCAGTTTTCAAACATCAATTCTGTAACAGAGGAGTCAACCAGACTATTTTATTCTGAAAAGCATCCTACAATAAGCATTGCCTCAGAGATGACACTTACGTATTTGTTCTAAACATCTCATTCCTGCTACCTTTTCCCAGCACCACTAATGTGAATATCGCTTAACTTCGGTGGTTTTTGTCTCAAAGAGGAACAAAACACCCAGAAGCTGAGCATTTGAAGATACCCACAGCACAAAGGAACTGAACTTCAGGATACACTGTCAACATCTCTCCAAGAACACAAAACACAAAAGAGTTGTTGTGTTTTTGTAGGAGGCAGAATAGGAATACCATCTGAACTCATTACAAAAGAGAGATGCACGCAAATCTGGGCTTCCAACAGCAGAACATTTTTAGCTATTGTGGTTGTCAGATATAGCATGCTTATGTTTTGCTACTAACTGGTGACGATTTCAAAGGCATGCAGCCCACAACATTTTAAAACAGATAGCTCTACTTACAAAAAACAACATTTTGGATTTCAGCACAACAGCAGGTGTTCCTGGAGGCGCAATTGGCGGTGCACTGGGAGGAATTGTTAAACAAAACTGCACATTCCATTTCAGCTGACTTGCCTGGTCAGGGAACTGTTTAGAAAGAGCAGCACAGAGAAAGAACAGCAAAGGTCTCACATCAGTGACATAAATGGCTATGAACTAGGGAAGTGTTAGAAAGCAGAATGTGCTTCTCTAGCTAAACTTGCAGATGTTGCCAGGTTTGATACAAGTCAGAATAACTCTGAAAGAATTGAACATATGGTAAACAAGAATAGAATCAGAAGGATTTCCAGCCAGTTTATGGACAGGCCCATTGTGCAGTAATGTGCCTGCCACTTCTCAAAATCATCATTTTAAAAGATAAACTTTGGGAGCTTCCAGGAGAGCTAGGAGTAAAATGAAGCTTCCTTTATTAACACTAAATAACATTCATATAAATGCAGAGTAATTTATGTGTTTCTAGATAAAAATACCTTTTTTTAAAAAATATATAAAATACAGTAACTTGAGTGAACTGAATAGAACGGTTAACTTACCAGCTCAAGTTTCATGATATGCACACAGTCCCTGAGGATATGCGTTGGAGCCCCTAGTAATTTTGTGAAGGCTATTAGAGTGTTTGCTTTAAAAGGTGGTCCTGCAACCTAAGGAAAGACACTACTTAGTACTTTCTATTGAGATAATAGCTATATTATTTAATATGGTAACCAGCACGCATAGCTGTTAATTTTATGTTTTGCAGCCCTTACACATGCCAAGCAAAGTCAGCAGAACCCCCTAAAACACCAACAGAGATTAAAAGCAACACACAAAAATGTAAACATTAATGATTTGAGTACATACTCTTGTCTCAAAGAACTTCTCCAAAACTTGTAACTCCTCTGATTTCCACTGTCCTGTATTTTCAGGTGTTACTTTCAGTTGCAAGGTCTGGTTGGTTTTGGGATTGAGAGCAACCCTGCACTTCAGTGCCTCCGTCTTAAACATAATTACACCTGGTTCATTGGAGTTTATTAACTGTAGCTGCATAAAAAGAAGTATCACATTCAATCAGTCATTCATTTAATAGCATGAACACACACACATTCACTATCAAGACTCTAGTGATCAATCTGCCCTCTTTCCAGAAAGAAACATGAGATATTTATATACAGGTAAAATTGCATTGAGAATGAAGCTTATGCAAGATTTGGCCTCTTTCTCTGTCACTGAATCAACGCTGAAGTGAAGAGGTGGAAATCGTCTGTCCCAAACCCTAAAGCGACATTCATGACTGAGTAGTTTAGTTATTGTCAATTGGTAACTAATTTCTTGGGCACTCCTACCAGGTAGTGGCATCCATAGTAACCCTGTGGCTGTTCTAGGTAATTCCCAACAGCCACCATGCAGCTATGATCATATACGTTATCACATTTCACCTTACCAAACAGGTTTTCCACTTGTAATTTTTGTGGAAAGGAAGTGGAATTAAAAGCTCTCTCTAGATTTTGAGACTTCAGATGTCAAGATTCAGAAGTATAGCACAAGTCTAACACTACATGCTAATTGTATTTGAAGTATTTCAGTTCGTGCCTGATTTGAAACATGTGAAGTACAGAAGCATGAAAAAGAAAAGCTGTGAATTGATATTCACAGGTCAATATTAAAGCAACCTAAACCATACCGTTTCCTGTTGTATGATCCTCTGAAGATGCCTCCTCATAATAACTGATCCAAGGAATCGTTCAAGAGGGGAGCAAAGATAGCTGCCAGCTAGTCCCGGCACAAGCCCAGGGGTAGGAGAGGGCAACAGCAGAATATTCAAGGCACTGTGGGTGAGGATTGTAGGTATGGATGCGGCCCAAGAGCGTTGAGGTAGTTTACGAGGTGGAGGCATGCTAGTTGGCATTGCCTGGGAACCTATCAATACAGAAGTAGTACTTGAAGTAAGGAAGGATTTAAATCTCTTCACTTTATTTGTCATCACTCTACAAGCAATGAGTTCTCCAGACCAAAGCTTAATCTTATGAAATAATGTGGCTGCCTAGTGACAGGCAACGGATAGACAAAGTCAAAGAATTAGAGTTTTGACCCTCCATCCATGCAAAGAGTCTCACTAACATTAAAATCTTACTCCCTTTTCCTCTTTTTGCAGCATGCCAGCAGACAGCAGGTTTGTACGACAAACTCAATGAGATGTAAAGACGGCTAAATCAGTCGTGCAAGAACCGCATTACAACTCTATGATGTGAAAAGTTAGTATTTGGGTAGGCAAATATGCCTATCATTGCTCTCATTCTGAAGAATTTTCTCTTAGTCACAGAGCTCAATAGTTTAAAACTAACTTCTGCAGCGCAACAAGAGGTATCAATCCTTCAAAAGTTTAAGCTATATCATTTAACTCGTTTTCCAATTTGTTTCAGAAGACTTGAACGAGGACAGAATAAAGGCTTCATTTCCTTAGATACTTTACTGCACAAGGGCAGTGAGGACTGTTAGGCTGATATACAAAACTAACAAAAAGAAGAAGAGAACTAGAAACATGAGTGTTTCACGGCCAAAACACTGATAAAGAAACCTACTTGTTCCAGCTCGTGGGGAATGAGAGGCATCTGGTACAGGTGAATGAAGGGAAGGGTTGGCTGGTGACATTCCAGGCATTCGTGCTGCTGGTGATGGACCAGAAACCTGGGGAGATCCTGGCCAGTTCCCTGCACGCTGACTGGGTGACATCATGGTGTATGGTGAGCTTGGGTCTATGGTACCTACAGATGTTACAAGACCATTGTTATTTATTTATTTATTTTTAAGCACAAAGTTTTCTACTCTAGAAATCTAAAAAAACGCTTACCAAAATCTGTAAAGTATAAAAGTGTCTGCAAGCTTTTAGAATACATTCCACAACCATATAAAAAACATAATGAGGGAGGGGGGAAAAACAATTAAAAAAAATAATCAAGGAAGAGATTCAAGGGTTTTCTGGTTGTATTTTTTAAAAAGTAAAATAAAATTGAATGTTAGGGCAAATTGGCACTTTCAACATGTAACGGGGTCTAAATTAAAAAGAGCTCTTGCCTATAAACTTGGACTTCTACTGCTCCTTACCAAATGAAAGCCTCAGCTAGACTGTTACTTATCAATCCAGTATCTTGCAGTTATCTCTGCAAAAGTATCTTTGGTTTTGTACTCCACTATAAAGACTGACCAGCACAAGCTTCCTAAACAGTCTGGTTTATATCCACCTCACTTTGTTCATCTTGACAGTTAAATTGGTGTGCTAAAATTACAAACTGAACTGTTCACTCATTGTGATCTTTGGAATGGTTTCCAATGCCCTGTGATTACAACAAACAATTATTTTGGCAGCTTTCCAAAAAAACTTAATAAAGGAAACAACCAAAAGGCACGTTGCTTGAATATATATAAATGTCAAACTAGCAAGACTCTGACAACATTTTCAAATTGCAAGTATTTGAATTTCTAACCTGTTCCAGTTATTTTTCCAGGAAGCATAAGCAGTGAAAACACATTAACTAATCTAACAAGACACAATGCTCATTAAAAGCTGCAGCCATTGTTCTGCTACAAGACCACATGGAATTTCCCCACATTAGTAAGCAGGAAAGAGTGACCGATAGTCAATTTTTAAAACATTAGGAACACCACAACATGCCATGCAGCTACTTTTGACTGCTGTTAAGAGTTACACCCACATGTAAGAAAACAGCTACTTAAGCCCATTATAAAACACGAATTTTTCTTAATTAACTTAGGTCTGCTCCAGAAGGCCTAATTTCAAGAAGCAAATGTGCTCTCCCTGTCGCTGTATATACACCTGCCAGTAAAGAACTCACCATGTGGGCTGGCAAAGTTAGCTGTTTGTCCCATTGTGATTCCCAGAGAGGAAGGTGAAGGAGTTGGACCAAAGGATGCTGGTGATGGTGCCCTTAAAGCTCCACTAGGTGAGCTTGCAGCATGCAAATTTCCTAATCAAAGACAACATGTCACTCCACATATGCATTTCCCATTTTTCTGTAACAATTTTTTTCTATCGACTGCTACAGCTATCTCCTTTTCAGGGAGACAGCAAACAAGATTCATGAAAATTTGTTACTGCACTCAAAGGCTTTATTTCGTACATGCACAAGTGTTGTATTTTCCAGATTGATTCACCATACAGAGGAAACTTTCCAAGATACTTGGCTTGAAGAATGGCATTTCCCTCCTTGCCCAGCCCTTCCCCAAATTTAAATGTTTTCAGCTGTTGTGCTGTAACAGCTGGGAGCAGAAAGCAGAGCTTTGGTGATGAAAAGCTTTTCTGAAGAAGCAGTCGTTTGAAATTAACAGATTTTGATCTGAGTAAGTTTTAAGCCATAAGAACGAAACAGTCCCAAATAATACATAGCTAAAGATGATGGGTTTACGGAATTTTTTTTTTTGTTAGCTTCAGAATGTACTTTCCAAAACATGCATGGCAGGACTCTGCTTTGTTATTCTTCCACAATATAAGATGCATTCTCTTGGCTAACTTGGAGCTAAACAGAGATGAAATAATAGAAAAAGCACGCGTGCACAAAGAGCTGCGTGTATACAACCAGCACACGATTAGCACACAAACTCTCAGCCATCTTACCTGGTGATTGTGTGTGCATCATAGACGGAGATGGCGTCACTGTGTTGTGATAGGAGGTGGGTGGTGAAGTAAGAGGATATGCTCCTGATGCTCCTGCCTGTTTTGCAAATGGCTGAAATTGCCAACACAGGACAACGAAAATTTTTGATCACTTTGTACTGAAACTAAAGTTAAGTATGTGCAGCAGAATACTAACGACAGTTTGGTCCCCACCTATGAAATCTTATCGGTCCATCAATGTAATTGATTGATTCTCTATACTACCTTGTTCAGTGCTCACCATTTTTTCAGTGACTTTTTGCAATTTCTCTTCAAGGCATAATACCTCAGGCACCTCATTCCTTTTTATCTGCCACTCTGTAACAGCAAAGCCACCTGACTCCCCTTCCCATCTTTTATCTTAAAACAGTCACTTCCCCTCCCTCAGCCCTTCACTTCTAAGGCAGCAAGTCTCATATGACCTTCCAAAGCTGCTGTTCATACACTATGGTCTGTTTACACTGGAATGAGAAATGGTAAAATAAATTAATAAATTTTGCCCCAAGGGGAATTCCACAGCAGAGCAGTTTTATAGTCTCGCTTTCCATTTTTTACATCTAATCCTTTTAGAACATAACTTCTTAGAAACCTACAGTTGTGGAAGACAATAAACATTTCTTATTTTGCCTGGAGGGTACCTGTTGTTGTGGTTGCTGCGGTGGCTGCTGGGGTTGAAGCTGTGATATCAAAGAATCCATCATGTCTCCTCCAATAGGAGAAGGTGGGTTATCGTCTTCATTTACAGATCGTCTTCGTGCATCCTGATTGCTGTCAACAAACATGTTCAGGAATGTCTGCAGAAAAATCAGTTTTGTTAGCAATTTATCCATTTAAATTTTATTACATAAATGAACCCAGTATTTGCTGAGTTTAAGACTATCTTTATCAGCTACAGTACACAAGAAACACCTGGAAACAGTTGTTTCAGAACAACTCATCAGTATCCAGAACCTACTGGTCCATTGTATCACACCTAAAATTGCCCTGTTTGGGGAAGAATGCCCAGGATGCTTCCTCCATAGCATTCTATCATACACAGAGGAATTTGCCAACCCTCTTGAATTACTTCCTCCTCTGCTTTCCCAGTTTCATTCTCTTATACTTTCCACTGGTATCTACACTCCCCTTCCTCATCAGCCTTTCCACTTGGACTTTGTGAAAGAGGTAGATGTTTAGGATCAGCTAAATGCAGTACCAGAGAATGAGTGTTCAGGTGCAACCGTCAGAAGAAAAAATTAGCAAACTATCCTGTTTCACAATGGGTGCCACTTTCCAGTATTTCAGACAACTCGTGCTGGTACAAGCTGCCCTCAGCTAAGCTATTCCGTCAGTGTGCACAGATTCATTTTTCAGAAAGAGTGAACCAGCACTATATTCAGAAGCAAAGCCATTGGCTCCTGCCACACACTGATGGAAACTATTTTAAAAGAGAAGTTTCTGTCTAGAATCATCTAACATGGAGCATTTCCTCATCTGCAACGTTTGAGCACTGTCCTGCCACACAACATAGTTTGTGAGGAGCCGCTGTCGTTAATTCTGGAGACAACATCTAGCCTAGTCACAAAGCTTCAGTAAGTTCTAACAAAAGGATGCCTGAAATAACCCCTACATTATTTTATTAGGTAGATAAGAAAAAAAAAAAGCCCTGACCCTTGATGCTCGTTTTCTTACAGGAAATGTGTTAATTCAAACTAATTAACAAATCTACTGATAAATCAGGAAATTCCTTCTGTGCTCAGAATTTTGGAAGGATGGCAGCTCTTCACAAAAAAAGCTCCACAAAGCTCTTCACATCACATCCGTATTTCAAATTAGAAGCTCATCTATTTACAACATGCCAGAAACATAGGAATGGTCACCTTTAATCCAGGCGCAGGGTAAAAACCTTCAACTATTTTGCTGTTGTCAAAGAGACTGTACGCCCCATCACGTATCGCTACAACACCACGACTCCGGCAGTAGATGTCAATGCAGTACATATTCCTAAAAGCCAGCCTGATATGCGTGGGTGACTGTGGCAGAATTGAGAAGCACTGATAAGCAGTGTTGGTGCGTTGAGTCAGACCCAGCATGGGCACAGTTGGAAGCTTGTTGATGGCATTTAATGGAGCCTGAGTGTCAAACAAAACCTGAGAGAGAACAGACATTGAGAGATCAGGTAGCTTACCTTTAAGTACAGGTAAGGGAAAATGGGGCATAGAGGGGGTTACAATCCTCCCCCAAGGCACCTTCTGCCAATGAGATCCATAAACAATCATAACACGTGTAATTTTGAAGAGAATAGTTTCATCAGGATTCAGCTTTTGATTATTTTGCACTTTTCTTGAGAGAACTTTTTAAAACATTACCTGTAACAACTGCACCACATTTGGCGTTTTATTAAACATCTCCTGGAGCTGGTGCAGAATTGTGTTGTGACAGTTACTGCAACCTGAGTTTGGGCCAACAGTTCCCAGTGAAATGTGGAACTTCTGAAGTATGGAGTTCCACTGAATGCTGATCTGCAATGCCAAGAACATAAAATCGTCTTGGAAACTAGAACAAGTACAAGGTTATAACAAGAAACCTGGTCTGCTTCAATTTTTCCCCCCTGTTTTTCTTCAAACCTCAACAGATTCCTAACTCACTTTCCTCAAAAGTTGCTGAGGTTGTGGGGAAAAAACCACACTATTAGCTTTAATATTCATTTAGCTAACTGGATTGTTGGCAACCACAAAACCAGGGAATTATTTTCACAAGTCAACCAGAAAGAAAAAAAGCCTTTTGTGCCAAAGGTGAGATAGAAAAAAATAAACTCAAGAGATTCATGCTGCAGAGAACTGATTCATGAGTTGACGGAGGTCGATTGGTTTTCTCAGTCGTATCACACAAAAATGGGAACTGGACATGCTAATATGTAAGGAAGTGACATGCAAAATCCACACTGCTACTCTTGCTACTTATTAACTGTCCCAATAAAATGCACATATAAATACTCATAGAAATTCAGCTTAGAACATGAACACAAAAACCTTCCAGGAAGCAAATTTCAAGTGCACCAGCTGCTTTGCAGCAGCTGCACACAAAAATATACTCTTAGTCCGTAACAAACGTGCACGTACTTCCTCCTCTACCTTGCATTTACAGCAAGGGTGTGAGCAAGTACTCAGTTATCAAAGTAATTAATAAGATGTAAACTCAAATACTACAGAGTAAGCTTGAGTTCTGAACAGGGAACAGCAATGCTACAAAATAATTAAGAACCACCTAACTTGAAAGCATAGTACTGCATTTAAAACTCTGTTACAGCCCTTTCTTCTAAGGCAGAATGAGGCATTCAGCTTACATATAATCCATATACCCCAGTACAGTAGTGACCAGTAGAAACACTTACCGTAAGTTTGTCAGAAGAAGACTGTCACACCAGCTTTCATCAATCAGGCGCACACAACTGTCCTTCCCACAATTTAAAAGCATCTTACACAAATTCTCAAAAATTCTGAACACCTAATAACCTAGCAAATTAGCAATGTGGCACCCTCTATTTCTGTTTTTTCTACATTCATCAATATTAATTCCACAATAATGTAATACAAAGAAATATTTTGTAGCACAATTGAGAACTCTAAGCCTATCCATTCTGTTTTCAAACATACATTGTAAGTACACTTAGGAATTACTTACTGAGCTCCCCTTGGTAGTTCCATAACAAAGGATAAGTTTTCGGTAATTGTAGATACGAACTTCTGAAAAAATGTTTAAGTGGTTGGGTATGTCTTTGAAGAGAGGAGGGAAAAGAGTTAGATTACTATGGTTTTCTCAGTCTATAAACACATCATTTTAATGAAAAGGAGGCGATTTCTGTACCTGGTAAGGATCGTGCAAACTCCAAGACACATTCATACAGCCGAGCGATACTGTTCCAGTCATTAAGAAACATCTCAACTACTTTGCGACCTCCAACTGGTTCGGATAACTGGTTTTCATACGTTAGGTAAACATGACGGGTTGGTCCTGCAGTGTTAGAAGACGGTAAATACTGACTAAACTAGTGGTTCCCAAAATGTGGTTCACAGACTATGAGTGAACTGTAGCAAGTGACCAAGAAGCATATTTAAATAATAAAAGTGCATCAACTCAGCAGTCAAAATTTTGATTTAGGTACACTGCGGTTTATTAGAAATCTTAATAGCAGTCAGTTGTCCAGTAACACCAAAACATTAGAACTACTGGAACAGACAACGTAAACCACAAAGAACCAAAATGTACCAGTCTTCCTAAATAAAACTTACCTTGCTCCCTGGATGAAGTGCTATTAAGTGGACAGTTTGCAAACACCAGTTCAGCCACCCATGTGCGATTATTTCTACCTTGTAATCGGAAAGTGCAATCAAGAAGAGATCGGTCCAGAGCCTTCTGTGTTTCCTCATTTACACCTTTACAGGGAGGAATTCTATTCATGATAAAAAATAAGAGATCTCTCAATTATATGGAGCACAGTTACAAAACTAAAAATACTACCTTCTACCATTTCTTGAAGGATTTCCAAGTCTGGACATGAAAGAATGGACAAATCAACAGCAAAGACAGCTGGACTGTACAGCGAGATATCCTATTCCTCTTCAAGGACTGTAATAAGCATGCTACAAAAGCACTCTGAGTTAAGACAGATTTTTATATGGATTCAACACCTGCAAATTACAGATCGTTAAGGGATCTGTTGAATTGCCCATATCTCCTGGAGAAGTAAGAGCATGCCAATATAAAGCTTTTCTACAGAGAAACAAGCCAAAAAAGATGAAAATAAGTTCTGTGGCAAGCTGAATTCATGAATCAGTTCGCTTTCTAGAATGAGCTCTCTCTAAATGCAATGAGCAACCTTGCAGTTATCTTAGTACCCACTAATTTATTCATATCCCACTGGGAGAATTGAGCTCAGGGGACAGACTAAGTAAAGCTTAAGTAAAAACATGCCAAACTTTTTCAAATATCTTGAGAATCTATTCATAAATTTAATGTGCCACCCTTAACTTCATCTCACAAGTTCTCAGTATTACTCTGTTTATATCCAAAGTTAAAAAGGTAGGGCCTGATGCATTTAGAGACTGCTGCCTTTATATCACTATATATTTCTACAGCTTAAAAGAAGTTTTGAAGGTTTTACTCTAGAAGGTGTCTTTGGGGGTTGGTTTTTTTTATATTTTAAACGGATATAACCTGGTTTACTCCATAACACAATCCAAAGTTTAACTAGTGAGGCCTGAAATAAGCTCCAAGAAGTGTGAAAAACTGGCTGAACTGCCAGGTAGAAAGCACTGTGGTCAACAGCTGCATGTCCAAGTATTGTCTGTCATTCCTCATGGTTAACACAGAGGCCAATGCTATTTAACAATTTCAATAACCTATATGATGCAAAGGAATACCAAATTTGCAGATGACGGCAAACTGAAGGAGCACTTAACATGCTGGAAGACAAGGCTGCCATTTAGAGACACCTCAGATGGCTGGAGGAACGAGTTAACAGGAACGTCATGAAGTTCAACAAAAAACAGTCTTGCACTTGGACTTAAGTAACCTCAAGCAACAGCACAGAGTGGGGACTGACTGGCTGCGTAGCAGCTCTGCAGAAAAAGAACTTGGGGGCCTGGGAGACAGACCGAACAGGAATCAGCAGCATGCCCTCGCAGCAATGACAGAGTGCTCCATCCTGGACTGTATTAGCCAGGCAATCAAGTGACTACTCCCCTCTAGTCAGCATTTGAGATCGCTGTGCCCAGGGAGGACACAAAACCCCTTGGAGACTGGAAAATGCAGCTGATGAGCCCTGCTTTAAGCAGAAGGTTGTATCAGATGACCTCCATAGGTTCCTTCCACTCTTAAATTACTGTACAATCCTCAAATGTTTCCTCTACAAGTTTTTTACCATGCAATTGCCTTTTCTGGGATTCCTTGCATTTTCCCCTGCAGCATCAGGTACTGGTAACTGTCAAATAACGTATGGAGTATACAGACCTCTGATCTGATCTAAAATTGCAGTTACACATTCATGAATCATCACCATATCCTCCTTAGCACTGCCTGGATTGTAGGACTGTCAGACTGTTTTCAGAGCTCCCCAATTTAGGCCAATGAAGGAAACAAATTATAGTTGACTCTGTGTTTACTCTTATCTTCCTCATTCTCCAGCACCGCATCACAGAGGAGTGCAAGACACACAATTTAAAACAAACAAAAAACCTGAAACAAAATATCCATCCACCTTGGTATTTTCAGTGTGACTCTCCAAACAATGCCTTTTTTTTCTCAAGCATACATACAGAAATAAAATGAAACATAGAAACATATCCTCTTACTTTAATAAACGTATTGCGTGGCTGAAGCCATCTCCTTCTACTTGTACTCCTTGGTGAGGAATGTCCATATTAGATAACTAGGAATGAACAAGAAAATGTTATTCCAAGCAAAAAGTTAAGAAAAATAACTGCAACTTTTTCAAGGATTTTTTTCCCTAAGGGTGACAGATGTTTCACATCCTCAAACGCTGGAAAGCCAAAAAACAGCCTATGCAAATCTGGTATAAAGTTGTCTCCCACCACCTCCCAAAAGCGTGTCTTTCATCCTCTCATTTTCCTTTGTTCCTCAACTTTTCAAGCTTTTTGAATTGCTTGGTATTAGAGGACCAGCTCTGACAAGACTAAAGCAACCCAGCGCAGAACATCAGTCACCCAGGCTCAGCTGGTGGGGAAACTCCAAAGTGAACACATGACCACAAGTTTGCCAAACAGTTGCAGCTAGACAAGAGTATCAGGAGTAGTACCAGGGAGGAAGGAAATAAAATATTTTTTATTACATACCTCTATACGAAGCCCTATAAACGGCATATTTGTATCACACATGGCTACAATATGAGCTAGCACTTTATTGAAGGCACACATTTCTCCTGACCGTTTTGGCTTCTTAGGTTCTACGGAACATGGATCACCAGATAACTAGAATTAAAATAAAGACAAATGTACTTGCACATTTGGAGTAAACACTTGGAAAAGACATCAGAGAATACTCTCATTCATCTCAGTTTTAAATGAATCACACCCTGAATCACAAACTCCTGAAAGGATCTGGTCCATTTCAGGACTGAAACAACTCAGTTAAAGTAATTTTATAATCACCTTCTTCCTTGAAGTAGTATTGATGTATCACTAAGCCATGTCAGCCTAACCCTAAGAAGTAACTCTTACCAGACCCTGCAAGTCTTTCAAAGACTACACCTATACGGCACAAAGCATGTCATGCAGACACCAGTGCTCTGCGTATACAAGCTACTCCAGCTACCTCAGCCTGGTGCTTTGCCATGGTTCTTTAGAACAGCTGAGAAGGCCTGGCATGAATTAGAAGACAACTGTTGCAAAATAGTTTCCCAACAGCTCCCTGGGGAAGTAGTCCAGAGAACCAAGCCGCAATGCAATTAAGATGTCAACCATACAAACTTTTGAAACAACACTACTAAAGCTGGTACTGATGCTGAGAACATGTGTTTAGCTTTCACACTCTGTAACTAACTCAACGGCTTTTGAAGCACATACCTTGCGCTTGACACCACTTTTCATTTGTTTCCCACTTTTTGTGTCTAGTACCAACTCTTCTATGTTTGGTTTGAACTGCTGTAGTAAAAGTGCAGTAGCAGGGCTGTCATCTCCTTCAGCATAGCTCACAGACAGAAAATGGTACTTGTACTCTAGTTCTGTGGGGTTGCCAGGAACATCAAACATCTCTACAACCTGTATTTAACCAAAACAACAAATTTAGAAGACCCTCAAGTCAAGAATTTGTCTACATCAGTTCCTATCCTCTCCCTGTCAAGGAAAAGACATTACTCTTTCTCAATAAATTAATACTGTGTCTAGGAAAGGGATCCAAGAAGAGAAGGAAGACTAAACTTTCGGGAAACAAAGAAAATGGGAAGGTTGCTGAGAAATAAACCTTTATGTCCCCCTCCTCCCTATAATCCTGACTTCTTAACAAACCCACTGAATAAGAGAAGGGTGGGAGAGAGGAAAGTCAAGGATTACAACAATCACTTGGTTCCAAATGTCATGAGTTAACAATACAAGAGACAAACTATCTGGCATATCCATGACTGGGAGCAAAAGATAGAAGCATTTTTCAGTTACTTACAATGTAGTACTGTGGAAGGCGAGTGAGTTTGATAAACAATTTGTGTTTGGAAAGGTTTCCCACTGGATGGCTGGCATAATTAGCTAGTTGAAGTGTTTCACTGCTCACCGTAGGCAGATGTTTTATAGACTGTTTGCAATGTTGCTGTCCAAGCCAGAACCTTGCATTGAAATAAAGGTATTAGTACCCTGAGACTGTCTTACATTATTCTAGGATACTGCTGTTTAGAGCATTAGTGTCAAATTAAGAGTCAGTCATATTCTAAGTCAACAACTATTATTGCTGCACAAGTCATATACAGAAAATCACACAGAAAATTTCATGAGTTTATATTTTCTTACTACTATCTTTACATACTGTCTTCAGCTCGAGTAACAGACAGCTGTTAATTTACGAGGAAAAGCCCTGACATGATTCACTGAAGGAATACATAAATAAGTTTTTGATACCAATATGAAATTACAATATAAAAAAGAAGGGACAAATTAAAAACCATGCAGATTACAGTTATTTTACAACTTAGAATCTTTGATTAGTTTTTGGTATAGAAAAGAAAATCTTTGATCCCATATGCTGATAAACAATACAGCAAAGAGAGTCACCAATGCCGGACGTCACTCTGGATTATATTATAAACAAGCTCATTCACCTGAATAAGTTTAGTCATGAAGAATCACATGCAAGACACCAAATTTGTTCTAATGTTTGGAATGAAACTTTGTCCTACTGGATTTTGGCTACAGTGACAAGGCCAGAAAGCCTATCTAGGCTTGAAAGGGGCTCAAAAATGCGTGGCTTGGTTTTTCAGTCAAACTCCCACTGAAAACAGCAGTGGAAAGTGTGGTTGCTCAGCATCTCCGTCATGACACACCACATTTATCTACGTAGATACATATTAGATATAGCTGTTCTAAAAGACATTTTGTGGGACTGTCTCAGCACTACCCAAGCCATTATCTCGAGTACATTATTTATAACAAAGGGAGGTTGATTACTTTCTCCAGGGTGCCAGCGCTTCATGCGTCATCATGCTTCTTTTAGAAGCAAAATTCCTCAAACAGAGGTTTCACCCTGCAATTAGCTCAGAGTACTGGGAATTTCCAAAATGACAGAGCAGGTGGAACTTAGTTTTCACGCAGATGCAGACTGTATTTGTATTATTTGCTACAAACTCTTATGGGAGCCAAAAGTACTTTGTGCTTAAATGTCAGGGCTTTATGGAACGAAGATTAGAGTTTAAATCAGCAAGGGCTGAAACGTTAGAAGACAAACAGATATTATTTAAATCATCCTAGGCCACTTCCTGGTTTTTCCTCTACATTGTAAGAAGAGAGACTGCTCTTGAAGCAGAGTTCAGCTGTAGAAACAGAGTGGAATAAAGGAGATAGAAGATGAACATGAACGCAAAATGAGACCCTCAGGAAGCAAGTGGTCTGATACTGACTTAAAGTCAAAAGACTTCATGTGAAGAGTGTGCATAGCAATGCATGAGGCTACGCGTAAGGGGGCAGGCTAAAGGAGGACTATGGAATGAACTCCAAGCAAAAGCAGAATTTCCTCCACCCACTTAGAGAAGATGGCAAATATTCACAGTTGCTAAGAACAGTGAGAAAGTATATCCCCTACTGTGGTAAAACACAAAGCCATGCAAGTGTGATCATCCAAAATACAAATACGGTGATTCATTCTATGCAAATTAAGTGAATCATTCAAGTCACTCACTTGAGCTGCTGAAGCCAAGGAATGATACGCTTCATATCGTCATTAACAGACTTCTCGATGTCATCGAGTGTCAGTTGATCTGCAAGAACATTAGTTGAGTGAATGGTCTTAACAGCTTTTCTTCAAACACAATTTTGACCTTTTAATGAAAGTGTCTCATCTAACAATTAATCACAAAATCAAAGAACAGCCCACGTTGGAAGCGACCTCAAAAGATCATCTAGCCCAATCCTTTGTGGGAAAAGGAGCCTAGATGAGATTATTTAACACCCTGCCCAATTGCATCTTGAAAACCTCCAGTGATGGGGACTTCACCATGTCTCTGGGAAGGGGGTTGTTGCAGTGACTGATTGTTTTCACTGTAAAAAATTTCTTTTTTATATTGAGATGAAGCCCTTCCTGGTGCAACTTGTAATTGTTGCTTCTTGTCTTGTCCATGTGGCTCATTGTGAAAAGAGAGCTTAAGATACACAATAAATGATCCATAATGCTTGTAAAATCACAGCAGTATGTTATTAGGCAAATAAACTAAAAGAACTCATTTTCCTTCTTTTCTTAAGTCATCTGAAATTTTAAGTTAAGACTTGAACAGTAACTCAAGACGTACAAAGTCACATAATACAATTCTCAACCAGGTCCATATGAAACGACCAAATCCATTAGCAGCACAACACAGGAATTGTGAGTCATAAAAAATATACACTGAAACAACGCTTAACAATATTTAGTCTATTGTCCTCTTAAAATATACCAAACTGAACTGTGACCACGAAGCACAAAGACCGACTTCTCCATTCCTCAAATTCAAATACCTAGATGATGACCCAAGTGTTCATTTGCACTACCCTTATTTACTTACAGAACTTCACAGACTTGACAGAGTTTTTGTGTGTGTTTTTTCTCGTAATGCAGGGCTCTTGCAAGATATTAAATACAACCTAGTTCTGCTCCCACTTACCAACACCATACAGCATCAGTTGAAACATTCCAGAATGGAGATCAACAAATACATGCAGGCACTCCGATCGACCACATGGTTCCAAAATCGGAATTACAAGAGTTGGAAGAGCCATCTCAATGAATGCTAAACAAAAATCGATGTTAATAATTTGACATAAAATTCAAGCTCATTATATTAAAACATAGCCCATTATAATCACAAAACCTCTTTGTCTTCATAGAAGCAATCTTCACTTGCACATTATTAGACTGTTAACATCAAGAGGGAACTGAATGTGAGAATATCTGTGAAAACAATGCTAGTAACAAACCAACAAGGAAAAACAGACTTTGAGTATCTTTTAACTCATTGTTTCACGATAAGCTCAATTCAAATCCCAATAGTTTCAGCAACAGGTTAAGCAAAGTCTCATCCAAAGCTAGCTCAAGCCAATGAAGGATTTGCTTTCAATTCTGAACACATGCAAGTTTTACAGGAGACAACTTTTAACCCTTCAACCCCGACTATAACATTCTACCAGCTTCATCTATTATACAGCATTTAGAAATACAAGTATTTCACAATTATCAGTGCAGAATAATTTAAAAATAAATGTCATTAACTCTGAACGCATTTCCCTTTATTTTTTCATAGTTTTATTTAAATTAATGAAAACAAGAAACCAAGAAAAAAGCAAATCATTCCTAGGCACAAACAGAAATTAACTTGAAACAAACTTCATCAGAAAATACATACAGTTGTCATTAACATTGTAGCTCTTAAGAATGGCTTTTAGCTCCTGAAGTTTTTGATGAGATCTTGCATGGACACTGTCTATTAGGAGTTTTTCTATTGATAGGTGGTCAATCTGTAAAAAAGGAATGTACTTGAGCAAATTCAAATTTGATACGTAGACTTTATACATTAGCACACTGGAACAAAGCTAGTTTATAAAACAATCACTTCAGAAAGAATTTGCTTAGAACTGTGGTGAACCAAATGAACTATTAAGTTGAGCATTTGGATTATGATAAACTAGAACAAACTAACATAAGATTCTGTCTGCGCAGCAAGCAGTGGGACGGTTTTTGAGAGAAAACTGGAAGAAAATGTAAAAGAAAAGTTTCACAAACGATGCTGTTACCACTCTCTGTGCAGACCTGCTTGTTCAAAACAACTACAAAAATCAACACTCCTTAGAATATGGTTGCCTCTACACAAACATATATAGAGCTGTAGTATGAAACACAACACGCTAGTTTTAATCCTGCCAATAGGGTAACAATGCAGTGAAGATGCAGTGGCAGATACCGATTATAAGCAACCCTACTGAACCCAGGAGTATCTAGAGGCTTGCATCTAGAGGCTGTTGCACTGCCAGTGCTGAAGCTTACGCCACCACTTATATTCACTGTAGCTTACTTGTGCAACCTAAATTAAAGCATTTGCATTTATATCCATTCACATTATAGTCATATTATTTACAGTCATATTTTGCATAAGCAAAGCTACAAATTACTGCAAAACCTTTTTCGAGTTAACCTCACACTACTTTGAAAACTGTTCAAGGTAAATTAAACTCAGATTTTATTCTAGCATAAAAGATAAATGCAGAAGAGTTTTATGCCAGAACAGAATTTCAGTGCATGCCTTCACATATACCAGAACGACCTTCACCTAAAGACTAGCTTTCCAAGGCAAGGCCTTAAAAATGAAGTGTTTACCCATCCACAAGAGCATTTCAACTCAGCAACTGCTATGAGTTAAATCTTCCTCACAAACAAGTGACTACAGGTTCTACAGCTACATCCAATTTTCACTAGGTTAATGTATAATAACCTGCTTAGATAAATATATTCGTTCATGCCACTGTTTTATATAGTATCTTAAACATACAGAAACACAATGCACTATCTACGTCACTACAGCTGAGCTCATTAGTCACACACTAGAACAGCAGCATATATACCATAGCTGCTAATTTTTTTAAGCTCAGAGCCAGTAGTTATAAAGGGAGTCAGCATTAACTTTGATAAATTTCAAATTTAAAGTGGCCTTGTATCTTAATCTACAGTTTGTAGACCTGATTCAGTGAGCTCAGATTACGTGAGCACCAGTGGAACTTCAGCAGATATTCTAGATAAAGCACACTTTCCTGGATTTAGGCATAAATACAGTATCTTCACTAAATTAACTGTGTATTTAGTAGCCTAAATATGCTAATTTAGGCTGTTAAATGAGTAAATTTAGTATATATGCCCTATACTAATAGTAGAATTTCTACTCTAGAAGTACAGTAGAAGGCTTCTATGCTCCACTAGGTTTCCCATATTCCACTGTAGCCCAAACACAGGAAAGTCTCAACATTCACCATATAGAGACTTGTCTGTCAGACTTGGTAAACAAGATGGGCCAAGAGGCTCAGATACAAAGTATGTACAGTGCATGAATGCTATCATCAGTAGAAAGTTCTGTAAGACAGGTGAAGAATCTCAGCTGGGGAGTTTTTCCCCTGTGGAAAAACTGTACTGAAAGTTTGAAAACTACATCGTTCACTCCAGTTTATTAACTCTTAAAAAACCCAAACACTGTAAGAAATAATGACAAACACACATCCTGATATATCACAGCCAGACCTGCTAAGGATCTTACAGAAGACTTATAAAACCTAGAATGCCGTTTCTCCTAGAAATCATTAGCCAAGATCTAGAATTATCACCAGTGAAGGCTTATCCAAGTAGGAAGTTGACTGCAGTTACTCATTTTGGATCATTTCAACAATCCCACCTGTAACATAAGACACATTCAAATAGGCCACATGACATAATCTGGTTAGTGGTAATGTAAAACCAAGCTTCACCTAACACTTGTAACAAGCAAAACACATTAGCTCTTTCGCACAAGATGTCCAAATCATAATGTAAGATTTTTCTAAACGGAATACCACTGCTGGGTAGCCAACTCAAGTGACATGAGGAAGCTGATTTTCAGAGGAAGTTTACACAGCATCTCCCAGACAGGAAAGGTAAGAACTGCCTCTCTATAAAGCATTTCAAGCCAAATGCTAACCGTAACTGAAAAACTTTGCTGTTTTTTCCCTCCAGCATCAAGTCAAGGCCAACAATTTGTAACAATAATTTTAGGTCTCAACATAAAACCAGCACAACCGACAGTAACTGCTGACTAGAAAACTTCAAAACAGCTCTTTAAACAGAATCAAAGTGAAGCAAACTGACAATGCAAAGCATTTTTAAGTTTTTGATTTATAAAACTAGATGCCTGCTGGAAAGCAAACCTTTACCTTCATGGCTCTTTCCATCAGTCTGGAGTCACAGGCTGGCAGTGGAGGCTCATGAGATATTTGTAAGGGTTTTGAGACATCAGTCTCATCAATTTTAATGGTGACCTTATGAAGAGACGCAGTCCCTGTTTTCCTGCCAAGCACCTGTTGACTTAAAATACAGAGAATAATTAAACCATGTAACCAGAAAAGCAGAAAATATGCTTTTCAGTAGCTAATCCTTGATTCTGAGAGTTCTGGTTAAAATAAAGATTATGTCAGCCTAACTGAAAAAAACACACATTTGTTTTAGTTTGCATTTTAATGCAAAACTCTTTTTAAACTATAACTACATAAAGAAGTTTTAGATGGCTGCAAATTCAACACAGAAGAGGATTTGGATTGCTTTTTAAAATCTTATCTAGTCCTTAAGTCAAGCAATAAATATAGTAAAAGAATGACAAAGAACTAATTAATTTATTTGGATATCTGCATAAATACAAGCTGATTCATAACTCTATCCATTGTTCTCCTGTACACTGATGTACATCTCTCACTTCTTTGCAACTCAAGCAACATGGTTAGGTACTTAACCGCAAGAATTTAGGAGTCTCACATCAAAAAGACAGCACATTTCTGAAAATTCTGTCTCAAGCTTAGTTAACAGACCTTTTAAAATTAACTTACTTCCAAACAGATAGCGAGAGACATTTCCCTGCATGATATCGCTCCACTTGCACAAGGTCACCCCAGCGCTCTCGAATCAGCATTAGTGTTTGTGAATGCAAGACTTCCAACTGAAGTGCTAAGCAGAAGGAGTCTAACAAACAGAGTTAAGAAAATACAAGACCTCCAAAAAGCCTGCACACTACACAAATCCGTTTCTGTACACTACGTAAATCCCTTTGTCACAGAAGTCAGACAAGATGCTGTCTGAAAACACACTAATGTACTAATACAGAGATTAACAGTGTCAAATATTTCTAAAAGGTTGTTGGTTTTTGTGTGTGTTTTTTTTTAAAAAAACTCATCTACAGCAGGGTGTTAGACAAGAGCATTACAATGGCTTTGTTTTATAGATTTTAACTCTGATTATCTTTTAGGGAAAAGAAGATGACTAACAAAGAAATTCAATTCACCCTATAGTTACCTATTGGGTACTATAGGGCACTAACCTCATCTCCCATGGTCACCCTAAAATAACATGGTTCTGTTTGTTCCTGTCACTAAAAACTGTTTCACATAGTCAAGCAATGTTCCTTCTGCACACAGAAAATCACTGCACTAATTCCTTCACATGCTATATCTCATGTTATTATTCACACAGGCGCAATACATTTAACACACCATCATCACCTTACTGCTGTTCTTGGCTGCAAGAATTGTCAGCTCCCAATACCTTCCAAGTCAGCACTGTATTCTGTCTCTGAAATTAGCTCATGCAGCCAGCTGCTGCTCCACTGACTTACCACACAACCTGCTGTCTTGAGTACCTCACCTTTACCTTTGCTGATTAAGTGTGTAAAATCAAATTTTACGTGCTGGCACCTGAGAATAACTGTTTCCAAATCCATCACTTTTACTCCACATCCAGACATTTCCCCCTAGCTTAATAGGGAATACAACTTTCTTGACCTCTAGCTACTAGGAATAGCAAGGCTACATTAAACAGCTCATTCAGGAGCGACTTTCAGAAGGATACGCAAACAACTGTACATGTCCTGAAGTGGCTTTTCATCAGCAAACAGTCGTGACTGGACCAACTGATGGATGAAGTTGATCTGCATGCTGTGAACCAAGGCTCGACCATCTTTCATGAATTAAAAATAATTCAGATTAGATATCAAGAAACCAGGTATTTAAAATAATTAAATAAATTAATAAATCAAAAAGCAAAAAAAAGAAACAACTGTACTGAGCAATTTCCACACTAGAATTTCTAACAAAATAACAAAATCCTTGGTTTCCTCTGAAAACTTCAGTCAGTCTACTACACTGGCACAGTCTACCACTGTTAAGGAATTAAAAAAATATACAGAGCAAGGTGAAAACAGGACAAGTAAATATAGCTTTATTATCTTAAGCTGTGATATGCAAAAGACCAAGTATAAACAAGAATTATACAGCACCAGAGATGAACATCATATTAAAAATGAAGTGTAAAGGTTTGATGTTTTTTTACCACCAGTTTCTTTGTCTTCAACCAAAATTTCCAGTTTGAGAAGGCGCCAGGGGATGTCGGGATCATCACCCATCACTGTCAAAGTGGCCTCAAACTCACCCTCAACTCGGAACTTCACACGGCCATTGGCTAAGGAAGAAAATAATGTTTTATTTTACTCAGTCTCCTAAGATACGTCCAAATATCAGTGTGGTAGCTCCTGGCACTCACAATAGATTACTTCCCTATGGTTTCTCCTCTCTGAAGACTTCACGGTTGCTTCTGCAACAGAACTAGTGTCAATAAGCAGCATGGACAGACATACCAAACTGTTCTGAACAGCAGTACTTTAGTCACTTGTTAATATTTGTGCTACTGTAATACAGAGTAACCTTGAGCTAACTACCAGCCTGAGAAGTCACACAAACAAAATGTCTCGCTTAATTCTTCCAATTCTTTGCTATATCAAAAATGATTACTTTAAGCAATATGCAAAAGACGTTCAGAAACCACCTCAGCCCAGGCTAAAATCTAGCCTCACTGCCTCACACACCTCACTGCAAACCACTAATTTAACATAAAAGTATTGTAACTCCATTTTCATGTGAGGAAAATAATCTTTTGCATAACTTATATGTATGCACACAAGCAAAGATTATGTACCCTATCTATTTAATTGACATACATATCCTCACACCTGTGCGAACACTGCTATCAGCTTCAAGAGCTGGGAACAAAGTCTGTGAAAAACATGTAAGCAAAGTCATAAAGAGAATGAGCGGCAGAGCAAACAACTTAGCACAAGTCCTTACTAGAATCTGTGGGTCAACCTTCTTCTCAATCACTTAACAAAATATGCCATATCTCTTCACAGTTATAGACAGATATATAGACATATTCCTATAGAAATTTGAATCATTTTAATACTGCTATTGCAAGCATTCACATAGGGACCAGTGAAAACTACTACCAAGACTTTTCAGAAACATCTTCGATCCAGGTCTGCAGGTTATGGTTTAAGTCCAATTATAGACACCCTTCCCATATAAAAATTAATCTTAATGAATACCACTACTTGGGCTAAAGGAAAACAAAGATCTGAAAATAGATTAGGAGATCTGGCACTGCAGTGAGCCACAGAACAGAAGGCATGCATAAATATGAACAAACGCTATGCATGAAGAGGAATACCAAAACAGATTTAAAAAGCAACATTGGAGTGACTTGTTTAAGCTAAAGTTCAAAGAGTTTCTACAGAAACACCTAACAGTTTATTTAAATTGCATTTTAAAATTAAGATAAAGCAGTTACATTGTTAGGCCTAAGACTCTTTCATAACACATGTGCTGAAAGAGCAAGACAATGTCTACAACCTTTTGCCACTACCTGTACAGAATTTCTTCTTGAAAGTAAATAATATTTCAGCAATATTATTGGTGCCCTCATTTTTCAGTAGGGGAAAACACACATTTTCATGTCATACAGAGACAGGATCCCAGTCTTAATAGATGAAGCATGCCTAACAGTCTCACTTAAGCTACCTTTTAGCTTTACTGTAGCACTAAAGGAACCATTTAAAATAGGCCTGCAATAACATAGTCTCCAAAAAGTAATTCCAGTTCTTACCAACTGTAAGATTTGCCAGCTGTGGAGGGAGATCTGTAGTCACTAGTCGATGTCGAAGAATCTGGTTTAGCTGATGAAGTGTGGTTTGCTTCTCACTCTTTGTTATTGGGTCAGGAGGGATTATTTTGTCCTGTTAAAAATAAACACAAACAAGTCTACATATCTCAACCATGTACAATACATCGACAGTAGCAATGGCGAAAACTAACCAGACTAGGAGTCTGAAAATATAAATACTACAGGTCATTACACCCAAGTGAAGTTTTGTATCTTACATTATGATTTGTTTTCTAGTTGATTACATTTTACCTGAGACTGGTGACTGAATAAAATTGCTTAACTAGGATCAATTAAATAAATTCAGGACCTTACAGCAGGCTGAACTTGGTTTTGAATCCTAAGATTTGAAAGCCAATCCTTATCTGTAGCTATAGATCTAAGTCACAGGCTTATATTACTTCACAAAATCCTGTAATTCTGCATTTTAACAGTAAGAAAAGCAGCATTAAAGAGAGCTGTGAAGTATTTAAGTCCATTTCCAAATACAGGCAAAATCTCTAAGAACAACAGATGTCAGTATCTCCTTTTCACACTTAATTTTTCTAGGATGGTGGCTTAGCACGTGCAAATACTTAAAGAACCAGGGAAGATGAGTTGCTACTATACTCATCCTAGAGCAGAACCAGGTTAAATGGAGAGAGTGTTCTACTGGGAAACCATAACTCGTTCAAGTAGGAAGTGCTCTGCATGAGAAATTGACACTAGAGAGACTTGGCTCTAGGCCTGCATTAAACTACAGTTCCATTTGCACACAGACAATCAGTTTCATTAACATGCATTTGATACTGTAAAGGGGATTTCCCCACCCCCACAAGACATACGGTAGCATTATTTACCCTAATGCAGGTTGGCAGACGTGGGTAAGATCCAGTTGTCAGAACATCAATAGCATACGGGATAGCAAAACTAGGTAGACGAGCGTGAACCAAAGCATCTCTAGCTAGCGATGCCAGGCGATCAGCAGTGTCCACAAACAGAATGGCTTGCTGATCTAAAAAACTTGATATCATCTGTAGAGGACAAGAAGAAAGGAGAAAAAGAAAAAAAAGTATGTTTCCAAAACCACTGCACAAATCAATGCCCCTTTATATTCAGTTCATCTAGTCCACACAACTGAAATTATTTTTATCTGTTACTTCCAATTCAAGTAATCACATCTATAAAACAAAGAAAGAATAACTATTCTGGTAATTTCTTACATTCGTATGCAAGGACATTTTAAATCTGCATGCCATATCTGATGTTGTGGAGGATCTGTAAAGCCTCACAGCTCTTTCTTTATCTGATGATTGCTACTGGAATGCAACCATACTTGTTTGTAATCACTAGAGGCTTGTTTTTTGCAACATTCTGGACTTTATTCTTATTTAACCAAGAGCAGGATGAAAGTGATAATAAGAACTAACACACCGAGACCACTATCTTCCCTGTCCCATCACCTAACCCCAAAGTGCTCCTGAAAACTATGCGGAGACAAGTCTTTCATTTTTTGCCACTGATGAGTTTTTGGGAACATGAACTATTGAAAGACAAGATTATACAATTTCTAAATAGGAATAAATTGGTTATAATTTAATATTTATTTGCCTATAAAATAGGCTTTTTAAAAAAACCCCACTTCTAGAGTAGCAAGAAGTTAGGCTGTACCAAAATCCCGTACTGCCTAGAGATTATTTCATACCAAACTCTGTTGCTAACTTACCGCACATTTTTCCACCTTTCCAGCATTATTAGCCCATTTGACTAAGGCTAACAAACGAACAAACAGTTGACGAGTGCGACTTGCAAACTGCACTATTTCTATTTTTCTGCAAAAGAACAAATGTACATTAAGCTAGTGCTCAGATATATAATAAAGCAGCAATTTAACTCTGCACAAATAAAAAAGCCGTAAAGATAACTTCAAATTGTGTTAATGGAGGCATCACTAATATATGGCTTGTTTGATTAGAACATAGGGAAAGAAAAAAAAGCTCAATGTTCTGAATACCTAAATGCTAACAACATACACAGATTCTAACCAATCAAGACTGTTTGGGGAAACAAAAAAGCATACTCACATGAATTAATGACAGATTTTAAGAAAAACAATTCCATACTGAACTCAACTGAATTATTTGTTTATCTTTTACAGGATTTTCACAGGCTGTATGATTAAGTTTAAAGCAAACAAGGCAATATACATAAGGGTTACATTACAGGACCTGGCAGTAACATTACACTGACATTCACTAAAAAAAAATAAGTAAATCAGATGCTAAACAAAATATAACTCTAGTAATTTTAAGATGTCTTTACACCGTATGTTACAATATGCTACCATTTTGCCAGGCAACAGGATGGTGGTGGGGAAGACCAGAAAACTCCCCACCCTTTTCCTTGCCTCTCCATTCCTGCCTTTCAAAGAAATTGGCCTAAGGAGAGATTACTGACAGGCAATATTTCTCCCACCCTGCTTTGTATGAAATAGTCAAAATGAGGCAGTGTATGGTTGCATGTCTTAAAAAGTTATTTTTGATAAAAGACAATGTAATAGGGGCACACCTAGATTTCCCCCCTTCATTATAGATCAACGTTGTAGACAATACACGCAGATCTACAATGCAGATCTGTGCTACTCTCCACTCTGAAATACCATTTCATCTACCGTTTATAGAGGTTTTCCTCCCTTTCTACACATTCATTTAACTAATTTCACCATGGTTTTCCAGCTACTTTGAAAAAAAAAAAATACAACCACAAAGTCAAGATGTTTTCCTGATATGCTTTTCTAAAGTAACAAAAGCATTTGGACAAAAAAACCATTAATCAGTGCAACAGATATTGGCCTCTACCAAACAGAAGTTGCATCTCCTTCTGACCCTGATCTGTAGAGCACATACTCATAACATACATAGAGCCTGTTTTTCCTGAAGTGTTGGTGTAATGAGGTTAACTCTTTTGTGCGATAAGTAAAGCATAATCTGCTTGTAGCAGACGAACATTCAGGCCAGCAGCACAACTAATACCATCTGGTCTGGTTTCTTGCATTATATACTACAAGCCTCGTCGTGGGCATTAAGCCAATAACTTCTCTGTATTCTAGAGCATATGTTTTAGAGTGGCATTCAGCCTGGTATTAAGATTCCAAGTGGTGGACAAGCTGCTGTATGTACATACTGCTCCAATAGTAATCACACTATGAAGACCTTGAGAATTTTGAAAGATTCAGGAAAAACTTTATGGGACTTGAAAGATGTCTACAGTGAGAATTCAGAAAGCCAGTAATCTCTCAGACAAACTGCACATAGAAGTTGCTAAAATCTAGTAGTTACGTCAATCAAACTTCTGTGGTAAAAAGAGCACGACAGCAAGAAAAATTCAAAGAGATGTTCTGTGACTGGAATCAAAGGTAGATATCCCCTTCAACACCCCCCAAAAAGCAGAAAAAAGCCCAGCAATATAATAATGAAAATTATTGCTAAAACTAGACACAGTATCCGAGTAACTGTTCCATTAATACCATATGTATGAAGTTACAGAAGACTTGTTACTTCTACTTGACAGAATTCTTCTTCCAGAACCACCACCATGGTACCTGAACAACAATTGCATTGGGAATTCACATCCATCTACTTCTGTACTAAAACCCCAAAGTATTTCAATTTTGCTGCGTTCCTTTGCCCTTCATTATAGATACAGGACCTTATGTTGGGCTGCACAAAAAAATTTATTCAAAGAATATGAAACTTAAGGAAAGAGTACATTTACAAGGCCGATAAAAGCAATGCAAAGCACATTAAAAAGCTTTCTTTCTAATGATCACAGTATTCGGTGAATTCTGTACCTTGGTCTCTACAGGTAAGTTCTGATCTCAGGGGCTTCAGATCCTTCAGACTAGTAACTGAGTCTAGGAGAGTGAAGCCTTAGCTACAGTAGAAGAATATAAAGTTAAGGACCACTTAAGCAAACTTGACATAGAAAAGTCCATTGGAGCAGATGGGATGCATCCAAGGGTGCTGAGGGAGCTGACATGTGCCACTGTAAAGTTGCTCTCTATCGTTTTCAAAAGGCCATAGTGATCAAAAGTCTTCATGACTGGAAAAAGGCAAACATGGCCTTCTTCAAGAAGGTCACAAAGGATCTAGGGACCTACAGGCCAGTTGGCCTAAGCTCAGTTAAGAAGAAAATTTGTAGAACAAATCTTTCCAGGAACATGAAAGTAGCCTGGGAACAGTCAGCACAGATTTCCCAAGGGTAAACCATCCCTGATCAGTGCAATTGCCTTCTGCAGGATGAACAACTCTGTGATCAAGGTGAGACAGAAGATACATTTACACTGACTTTTGCACAGCTTTTGACAAGATCCCCCATAGTATTCTTGTAGCCAAGCTGGTGAGATATGGCATGGGCAAGTGGACTACAAGGTCGGTGAAAAACTGGCTGCACTGCCAGGAATAAAAGGCTGTGACTGGCTACCAGATGGATTTCTTTAATGCTGGTTACTAGTGGTGGTTCTTAAGGGTCTAATACTGGGGTCAATACAAGATGTGAAGGAATGCACTCTTTGGAAGTTTGCAGGTGATGCGACACTGGTGGGTGCAAAGAGAGGGACTTCAGCTGGCTGTAAGAACTGGTTGGCAGGAACCTCATGCAAAACCACATGCAAGGTCCTGCACCTGGAACCGGACAGCCTCGTGCTACAGCACGGGCTGGGTACAAGGCAGCAGCTGGGAAGCAGCTCTGCAGAAGTGGACCTGGGAGTCCTGCCGGACAAGCGAACAGGCATCAGCAATGCGCCCCTGCATCAATGACAAGCGTATTAGCACCAGTGCAGCCTAGGTCAAGGAAGGGGATTGTTCACCTTGAGTCAGCATTTGTGAGACTGCATCTGAAGCACTACGTCCAGTTTTACACTCCCTGGCCAAAAAAGATCCTGCCATAGAGAATTGGGTTAGGGGCTGGAACACAAGGAAGGTGTGCTCGTTTATGCTTAAGCAGAGAGGGCTATGGTGAGATCCTACTGCTGTCTTCAAATATCTAAACAGGTGTTAGAGAGAAGATGGAACCAGACTCTTCTCAAAAGCGCAAAAGGCTGAGGGACAACAGTCACAAACTAAAACAGTGAAAAACTAGTTAGACATCAGAAAAACAAACAAAGAAACACACAGGTGGCCAAAGACTGAAGGAAGTTGCCCAGAAAGGCTACACGATTTCCATCCTTCAAACTATTTAAAGCTCAACTGGATATGACCCTGAGCAATCTGAATCAACTTTGCAGCTGTCTTTGACTTCAAGTAGAGCGTTGCACTAGGAATCTCTGAAGTACCACTGGAACCAAAATTATTATCCATGCCTTTGACAGAAGTGAATTAACACTCATTTTGTCATTAGAAAACAATGGAACTCAATGTTTCACAAAAACTAGGAGTGTATTTGCACTGTAGTTGAAGTAATGAGTAACATGTTTTTACAACAGTTCTGAATGCTTTTTTTTTTTTTAAAAAAACCCAAACTTGTGAAGCTGACAGTGTTTGCTGCAAGTTGAGAAGTAACAATCTTGTTCAGGAACTACTGCAAAACCAGTAGGAAAACAGCTTGTTTTTAGGGAAACAGTATGCTTATGTAGTTCTTGGAAGTACTTTAACAGTAATTCTCTTTTAAATACTTCTCATCAGGAACTGTTCATTCAGGAATGCAGGTGTTAGGGGTTTTACCTTTCATTTCCCCACAACAGAAGATAGGGCCTTACAAAGTCATTATAATCCAAGTTCCAGTTAAATCTTATGCAGCCATTAATGTATTTACATAAAAGTTTCCCACATATTACACTTTATTGGAGGATAAAAAGGAAAAGATAGAGAATACTGAGCAAAAAAAATGTCTCCATTATCAGGAAGCAAGCCCCTGGATTTCCCCCATAACTCAGCACTATTAATTTTACACCACAGTACTAATGTGGTTTTTTAGTCCAACAACTTCTTTCTTGGTGCAAAAGCTATTTATTCCTACCATTGACAACTAAGAAATAACCCTTTACAAAGAAAAGCCATACTATACTACGATGCATAGTTTCCTATCTTTTTTTTTATCATGGCATCTTTTAGCTAGGGAGTGTAGTAATGAACTCGGATTTTATGTGAACTTCATTAGAGGATAATACCATTACATCTTCACCAAAGTATGTATGCCATGTCACCAGGTTAGCTTCAAGAAACAGAGCTTGAAGCTCAACTACAGCTGCCACTAAAGCTCTCAAAGTTAGGAAAAATAGAATAGTCTGGATAATTAAACTACATTCCTTACAGATTTCCTCCAAGGCCTGGAAAGCCACTTCATCAAGAATAGTTTTAAGTCAAAGCTAACAAAGATGTGAACATTTCATTTCAATTGCAGGACATTCTTTGTAACCATTAAAGGCTGTCTTTATTTTCTTTTATCTGTAATCCATTAGGACTTAAGTTGTTGTTCCAGACCTGTGTGCCCCACAAAGCAAATTCCAGCTTTACCAAGAAATGCTAAACATCTATACGGGAAAAAAAAACCCTTCCCAGTACAAGGGAGCCCTAGACCTAAGTTCAATATAATTTCCTCAGCAAATAGAGTGATAATTAAAAAACAATCAGAAAACTAACAAAACACACTTTTTCTTCTCTTCATAAAATATTTTGCATAAGGAAAAGGAGCACAAGGAATCATCCCAGGTTATGATTCGCTGAAAATGGGATTAATTCCACAACGTGTTATTAGAGTTTTGGAAGATTTAAGATAATTGAATTAATAATCATCCTGGTACACAGAATTCTTTATTAATTCTTTATTCTTAGGAATATCATAGCTGCTATATGTCTCCAAAGAGAATTAGGTCAATTTGCACATCAACACAAACAGCAAAGGAAACAATTTTCTGACTACTTCCATAAAATTTATTCAAAGAAACAAGTAGGACATCAAGTTCTTTCACCTTCATGGGGGGTGGAGGTAGGGGGGAGAGGGTAGTGCGGTGAGGGGAAAAAAGAAAAAAAAAGGCCTTTTCTCATCTCTTACATTTGTTTCCTAATAATTTTCACAATTCAAAACCACACAGAACAAAAGCAGAAAACAGTGTTCATAATAAGAAAGATTAAGTAAAATGGAAAAAAGCAGAAAAGAGGTTTTTACCTTGTTTTAATTGTTGAACTGCTTATTCTGACCAAAAAGTTTCTTTATCACACTAACTAGAATCTATTTAGGTTCTCCAGTTCCCTTTCACATCAGCTTTACTGTGACTTAATTGCTTCAAGATTCATGAAGAGAAAAATGCCTTTAACAGAGTTCACCTACTATAATAGCAACAGTATGTTACTGAACAGTGCAACAAAAAAAAAAGTCCAAACAACAAAACCAAAACCCAACAAAAACTAATATTCCCCCTGATGCTGAGAAAAATCTTGAAACTATGTAGTGATAGCAAGACAGACAAGGCTTACTTTCTTGCATAAAATCTAAAATTAGGAGAAAAATATTTTATTTAAACAGTTCTGTACAATCTTAACATCCTCAACAAAGTTCTATATTTTAACATGCAACACAGATTGGTTTATTGTAACTCACCTTTCCATATCAGTCTTTCTTGGTAATCTACATTAAAAAGGCAGGGGGGGAAAGAAAAAGAGAAATGTGCATTATATATTGTTCTATTACATTTCAGTCTACCAGAAATTTTGCTAGTAACCTTCAACTAAGTACAAGAAGAACTTCTACATACCTATAAAGAGCATTTCAAAGTTTCTATGATTGTAAATGTTTACTAAATACAATGAAGTTACGTGTTTGATAAAGGAAGTAGCTTGACAGCTCTAGAAAGCAGCCTAGTACAGGGGGGAAAGAAAATAAAATCAAGCGTATAATAGCACCACAGGGTACCTGCCATTACTCTGTACCACATGAACTGTAACTGGTCAAATTAATTTAAACACTAGATGAGGGGTGCTGAAATCCCAAGATTTCTGCTAATCTAGTAAACCACATAGTATCACTGCCTGTGCTTTGTAATTGACGGATCTCACTAAGCATCCATGCCTATGGATTAAGCATACTTAATTCATAGTAGCAATCCTAGAACATCTGCAGCAGGTGTTAAAATTGGCTGTTTCCTGACCTGCCTGAAATGAATCTGTCTTCACTTTTTAATAAATCTAAAAGTGGAGAAATGCTGTACTCCAGAACTTTATCAATGACCTGTGTGACAGGTATTTCTGTAACATTCTACAGGTATCACAGGCACCTCATTTAAAAAGTTTTTTTTTTTTTATTCTAGGACTAGGCTGGTGCTGGTGAAAGAATGAGAAATCATTTTGTTGGAGGGAAGGAAAAGAACGCTTCCCAGCTGAGCTTTCTACTAGCCAAATCCGTACTTTATGCTGAAATACAATGGAAAAATCTAGCTCACCCTGCTTTTGGAAGGGACATCAAATAACTTATAAACTACTTGGTGATTCAAAGTGCCCAAGGCATTCCCCATGCGTTGTTCACACTACTCATTTTATTTTGTACCTTAATGATGTAGTTAAGTCAAGCAGACCTGTTCTATACCTTAAAAAAGAATAAAAGATATCACAGGCACATGCTCCTACAAGAACACATACAATCGCGATTGCTGTCTGCACATACCATAAACATATAGGAAAGATCTCTTGTATGACCTTTTTGAAGTTCTTCCAAAGCTAACAAAAATTCTAAAACTCCTTGTCCTTTCCAGAGTTTGAATGCTCTTAAGCCCAGGCCAAGCAAAACTCTGCTTTCATGCTTACCAGATATGGTATTTTACAAGAACTACACCTATTTTTTTTCCACTTGTTCTGAATGTCACTTCTTAAAACATACAGGTTCCCCACAAGCACCTCTAAGGTTAAACAAGAAGGGAAAGAGGTTGATTCAGAGTCCAAATGCTTTCATTAAAGTTTTTCTTGGCCCAAAACCATTCCTTTGTTTTGCCACTTCAAACACAACAACATCAGCACAGCAGATCATAGAGTAAATGTAAATAACTTATTTTCTTTCCCCCAAATAATCAAATAGTATTTTAAAGAGTAAACAGGTAACTCAAGGACTTGCAGTATCTGAAATATATCTGTTTCACACGTTACAGTTTCATGTATTTCGCTATCAGCACAGCCGCTGCAGTTGAGTTTTTTCTGATGGTAACTCGGGGGCAACCTTCAGCGTTTCACCAGACAACCTGCACTCAGCTGCTCTGTCTTCCTCACCATCCTCTTCGCTCTTAACGACAGACCCCCCCAGCGGC
Organism: Rhinoptilus africanus; assembly: GCA_013400135.1. Taxonomy (NCBI): domain Eukaryota; kingdom Metazoa; phylum Chordata; class Aves; order Charadriiformes; family Glareolidae; genus Rhinoptilus; species Rhinoptilus africanus. The sequence continues at coordinate 200,153 of VXBO01002038.1, forward strand.
TTTCACTAGGCCCCTGAACGCAGCCTGATGCAGAGACAACCCAGCAGGAAGAGGGTGTGCATTTCCCCGGGGTGGGAGAAGGAATAACCACCTCCCCTCTCGCCAGCCCGGGCCGGGGCAGCTCCCCGGCGAGGCCTCCTCATCCCCCCGGGATGCCCGGCGGCGGCAGCCCTAGCCCTGGCAGCTGGGCCGGGAGAGGGCCGGGGGGAATGCGGGGCACTCACAGGTCGGCCAGCACGGTGAGCTCGGCGTAGGTCCGGTGCAGGAGGAAGTCGATGAGGGTGCTGAGCCGGTAGCCTGGGCTGGCGGCGGCTGTCACGGCCCCGGGGGCCGGCGGGGCCGGGGCTGACGCTGGGCCTCCGCCGGCCGGCACCAGCTGGTTGCTCTCCAGCTGCACCGGCGCCATGGCGGCGGCGGCAGCAGCGCCTCAACCCCGGGCAGGAGCCGCTGGGCAACCCGGGGCGGACGGCGCTCCCGGCGGCACCGGCACCCGGCCCGACTCGCCCCGCACGGAGGGAAGGGGAGGAGGCCGGGGGTGGGCGCGGGCCCCGGCGCTGAGGCGGGCGGGCAGCAGCGGGGCACCCAGGGGGGCTCGGCAGCGCTCAGAGCCCGCTTGGCGCAGGGACCGCCGCC